>JAOTQW010000014.1:7314772-7342128 GCA_026260075.1 Sisor rabdophorus
CCCGGAGGAAACCCACGCAAGCGCGGGAAGAACATGCAAACTCCGCACAGAAAGATGACCAGCTAATCAGCCATCTTTAATTTTGGTATAAACAACGACCAACATTTTATTTTGCTTAAACAGTGGGGAACGCCGTTATAAACCGCCTGGAGAATCGCCTAGTCTGTAGTTTTGAAAAACTACAAAAAAATGGAATTGAATGGAATTGGCCAAAGCGGTCACGTGAGGGTGTTTTACGTGCTTGTTTTGGGAAATCAAATCAATCAAATTTTGTACATCTTTAAAAAAATAGTTTAAACCAACTATTTTTCTAGTCATTGACGCATTTAACTTTACTATTACGTCCCTAACATTGTGCGTCTGTCTAGAGTTTCTTAATAATTCGCGTTGAAAATCGCCTCCCATACTCGTGATTTCTTGCCGCGCGCGGGGTGCGATCTGCTGTTTATTCGTATTTTTTCGAGTGTCGCAGTTTAAACTGCCTTTTCCGAGTAGCATTAGACACAGTGTTGGTGGCATTAACCCGGTAGAACGACCAGGGGGTGAATCGGGGAGGAATTTTCGAGATAACAGATCTTAACCTAACAACAAGAAACACAACTCGAGGCATGCACCTGCTGTCAGTGTTGTTCCCAATCACGTCCGCGCGTCGTTAATAAACAGCGCTTAGCCTCTCTGACACACACACACACACACACTCACACTCTGAGCGGAATAAAGTAGCATCTCGAGAAGCTGAAGCATCCGGGGGGAAAAAGTACAACTATGTCTAACCAGGCTACGGAAACTGCACCAGAGGTATCGCCAGAAACACCGGCCAAACCTGTGGCCAAAAAGAAACCTGTCGGTAAAGCAAAGCCTCCGTCTGCAGAGAAAAAGAAGAAAAACAAGAAGAAGGGCAAAGGGCCTGGAAAGTACAGCCAGCTCGTGATTGATGCTATCCAAAACGTGGGTGAGAGAAACGGATCATCTCTATTTAAAATTTATAACGAGGCAAAGAAAGTCAGCTGGTTTGACCAGCAGCACGGACGCGTGTACCTGCGCTACTCCATCCGCGCGCTGCTGCAGAACGACACGCTGGTGCAGGTGAAGGGTCAGGGCGCTAACGGATCCTTCAAACTCAACAAGAAAAAAATCACCACCAACATCAAGAAAAGCTCAGTGAAGGCGAAAAAGATTGCCAAACCTGCCATAAAGCCAGCCAAGAAAGAAAATAATCGCGTCAGCCGTGTGAAGAAGGAGACTTCTGGAAAAGAAGAAAAGAAAAAAAACATCAAGCCTAAGAAAAAGGATAAAAATCCAGATGTTGCAGCCAAGAAGACGAGCGAGCCCAGCAAAGCCAAGCAAACTAAAAAGACTTTTAGGAAGGCTTAAAACCTGTGTAATTTGCACGCTTTACTATGTTTTATAAGTATTATGATGCATGTAAATACGCCTTATGCTGTAAATAATAATAGAAGAATTGAATGCATGTATCCCAAAATAATTACAAAAACATTTTTGTATGGCCTATACTATTAATCAGCATCCTTTGTTTATACTGGTTAAGTTTTTCTATTGAAAAAATCTTGTTTGTTTATTTTACCATTTGATATGATACATAATAATGAGTATTTCTGCTAAAAAAAAAAAGAAGAAGCTGGTTTTATGCCATTTAAATTTAGTCACAATTTATTGACATGCAAGTTATATACAGTCGATATATGTGTAACTTTTATACAAGTGTACAAATACAATAAAAAGTATAAAAAATACAAATAAAATTAGGGAAGTGGTAGTTGGACTGCTAAAACTTGCAGGTTGTGGGTTCAATTCCCATCACACCCAAGGTACTACTATTTGCCCCCTGAGCAAGGCCCCTAAACCTGATTGGCTCAGTTGTATGAATGAGTCTATATGTCGCTCTGAATTAGGGCGTCTGTAAAAATGTGATGAATATAAAATAGGATACAAAGCATTTAATTGCTAAATCTGATCATATTAGTGGTGGCTAAAATGGCTAAGTATACCACTACGCCTTCGTATAAAACATGATTATGTTTAAAACAAACACAGTGTTTATAATTAGGTCGTGGGTTTAATTCTGTGCGGGGTTTGCATGTTCTCCCCGCACTTGCGTGGGTTTCCTCCGGGTGCTCCGTTTTTTTCGTACAGTCCAAAAACATGCATTAGGTTGATTGGTGACTCTAAATTTCCCATAAGAGTGAGTGTGGTCTATGTGTGGCCCTGTGATGGACTGGCAACCTGTCCAGGGTGTACCCCTGCCTCTCGCCCTATGTGCGCTGGGATATGCTCCAGCAGACCCCCGTGACACCGAGTTAGGGAGTTAGCAGGGTAGAAAATTAATGAATGGTTTTCCTTGACACCCCTATGCTAAACTCTGTAAGTAGTATCGCCCAAAGACGACGGAGAAACACGGAAGTAACTCACTGTTTGTTGTAATTTCCGCTTTCAGACAAGAGCCGGATAAGGAGAAATGGTAAGAAAATCACATTGCAGCAAAAATTATTATTAATTTTTTTAGAAAAGTAAAACATTTGCATATTTTGCTTTCGTCAATGTTCTCGTCATTTTTTCTTCGGATTAAGAATTAAGTTGTTATCCCATTAGCGCTTAGCTACCTTAGGAGATCACCCCCACCCAAGTAATATTTTCACTGGAGAGAACAACAGAGAGAATACACAGCAGATGAATAACGATTTTTAAGATTATTTTTTCTAACAATTTATTTTTGCGGTATTGAATTACAGACCACTGCTAACATTCAGACTGCAGGTAGAACACTGGATTATTGCTGAAGCCATCTTGGCAAAAATCATCAGCACATTTGTTGTAATGATTAGATTTTCAAAAAAACTGAAAATGTTTCAAAAAACATTGTTTACAGTGAGGTGAAATAAAACAACAACTGACCTCTTAGAATAGTTAGAGAAGGGACTGATGTTGGTAATATGTTGTAATATGTTGATGCTTAAGGATAAACGTGTTTACCTCCAGGATTAAATGCTGATATACTCATCGCTCTGTGAAATATTATGCCTGCCAATTTTGGTCATTCACACATCAGATAGTTCCTTTAGAGTAGATTCTGACTTACTCTTAACTTCTTCCGAAGTCCAAACTTCGTTGTCTGGTGCCTACATCTTAAAACCTTGCCGAAACCTCGATACCAGTGCTATTCTTGTTAGTGTTGTGGTGGGCTATCCCAGGAACAAATTGTGTGAGAAATACCCTGCAAATGTGTGACAGTCTCTTATAGATTTCTAAGTGCATATATTTACATACTTATGCACAGCTGCCTTGTGTTTTTGGGAGAGGAAAATTCCAAGCGCTTCACAAGAACAGTAGACAGGCTGAGTTTTGAACTAGGTACCCAAAACCAATGAGGTGACTATATGATCCACTGCATTATTTAAATGCATTAGTGCTGCTTTTTTAATGGCCCACCAGAGTACATATCGTCAAGTGATTAGATGAGACTTCTATTTGCAAAGATGACTACGTTGTACAAACTGACACCCTATGCGCATATGAGTTTTTTCACAGTGCATTAACTTGGTAAAATATTCTTGATAACATTTATTTTAAAATATCATGTAATGATGTTTCATGTAATCGAAATAAATCCAGATATATTTAGCTTCAGCCTATGTGCATGACTGTATAAAATTGATGCATACATTGTAAAATGTGAATGGATTCAGCAGGGTTGTGGAAATGTGTACTCTTTTAGGAATTTTTCTACAGGTTCAGACCTGCGGAATGTGACAAAGTGAATACAAGCAAGAACAAACAAAGCTGGTGTGTGTGATTTCGGTTCTAGAAAACTGTCTATTTCCTACGTTATATTTGTGTGTTTTACTACAGACAGCGACTTTGCGACCATACCTAAATGCAGTACGAGCAACACTGCAGGCAGCTCTCTGCTTGGAAAACTTCTCCTCACAGGTTGTCGAACGCCACAACAAACCTGAGGTTGAGGTTCGGTTAGTATCATGCTTGTAACTTAGTGTAGGCATCATGGTGTGAGATAGGAGAAGCATTTTGCAAAAATAAAACACTGGATTATTGCTGAAGTTATCTTTTTTTGCCACAGCCCGAAAAAGCACATTGCTTATGTATAATTTTAACTTTCTGTGTAAAGCAGATCTATGTTTTCTGTTTTTATTCACTATAAATAGCACAGTGCTCATTTTTTTTGGATAGAACTGCTTACTGGGCGGCACGGTGGCATAATGGTTAGCACGGTCGCCTCACAGCAAGAAGGTCCTGGGTTTTATCTTCTTCCCACCCTTGCGTGGGTTTCCTCTGGATACTCGGGTATCCTCCTACAGTCCAAAAACATGTACATTACATTGATTGGTAATTCTAAATTGCTCATAGGAGTGAGTGTGTGTGTGTGGTCTGGTGACCTGTACAGGGTGTATACCAGTTTCTCACCCTATGTGCGCTGGAATAGGCTCCAGCAGATGTAGATAATGAATGAATGAATAAATGAACTGCTGACTGCTTTTGTGTCTGTGTGCGTGTGTATATATAACAGGAGCAGTAAAGAATTGTTGCTTCAGCCAGTTGTGATTAGCAGAAATGACAAAGAGAAAGTCCTTATAGAAGGATCAATCAACTCTGTTCGTGTCAGCATTGCAGTGAAGCAGGTATTGCACAATTTTTGCTTTGCCAGTTCATTTTGCAGATGTTCTTTGAGCAGTAGCACCAATCTGTTAATATTGTTTGTAATATTATAGCAGACAAGTATAGATTTTTTTGAAACAACTTTAAACATGACTGTCATTATATGCATGTAAGTCGATTAAGACTTTATTAAGATTTCAATTGCTCATTACATGTTTGCAACGGAACCCTCATTAGAAAGAAAAAATATATATACATACAGGTACATTTTTGTTTTAAAATCTACATAAGGATGTGTTGCATATGTATATAAAAGTAAAGTTAAACCTATGTGATATCTGACTGTGCTATAATTGGTAATTTCTAGGCTGATGAGATTGAGAAAATTTTGTGCCACAAGTTTATGCGCTTTATGATGATGAGAGCTGAGAATTTTTTCATTCTGCGAAGAAAACCTGTGGAGGTAAGAGATGTGCATAAAAGGAAAGAAAAGTTTATTTCAGGTCATATAGCTAAACAGATCATCTCGAATTAATCTCTAAGAAAGTTAAACAAAGATCTAATTTTCATGTACTAATTATCAACTACGGGCAAAGCAGTGGCGCAGTAGTTAGCACGGTCGCCTAACAACAAGAAGATCCTGGGATCCTTTCTGTGCAGAGTTTGCATGTTCTCCCCATGCTTGCATGGGTTTCCTCCGGGTACTCCGATTTCCTCCCACAGTCTAAAAACATGTGCATTAGGTTGATTGGTGACTCTTAAATTGCCTATAGAAGTTAGTGTGTGTGTGGTTTTGTGAGTGTGGCCCTGCGATGGACTGGCAACCTGTCCAGGGTGTACCCCCTAGCTTTTGCCCTATCTGTGCTGGGTTAGGCTCCAGCAGACCCCTGTGACCCCGGGTTCGGGAATAAGCGAGTATAGAAGATGAATGTATGAATTACCAACTAGTAGGCAAGTGTATTTTGATATAAACTAATGCCAACTAAGCTCATATTGAACAGAAACCAATTGTTTAGTTTTTTAGGGTTATATTTAAGTTATAAGAGTGTGTAAAGTATATCTTATAGTTTAATGTAAAATGGTTATATCAAGAGGATACCTTTATTCCTTTAAAAAAAGTAACATAACTTACTCTAACGTCTCTTGTTTTTCATTCCAGGGGTATGATATCAGCTTTCTCATCACTAACTTTCACACAGAGCAGATGTACAAGCACAAGTTGGTGGATTTTGTCATTCATTTTATGGAGGAGATTGATAAAGAAATTAGTGAGATGAAGCTGTCAGTCAATGCAAGGGCACGAATAGTTGCTGAGGAATTCCTTAAGAATGTGTGTATACACACACACACACACACACACACACACACACACAAATCATGCCAATAAGTAATGTTTTTTGTTTTATTTGTAGTGGGATTATTGATAAGATATGCAAATCTACACTTACACTTTATTGGGAAAACCTATACATGTACACATTCCTTTATCTTCTATACTCGCTTTTTCCCGAATTCTGGGTCTGCTGGAGCCTATCCCAGCTCACATAGGGCGAGAGGCATGGAGTACACCCTAAACAGGTTGCCAGTCCATAACAGGGCCACAATACGTAGGTGCTCTGATGATGTAAAAAATGTGATGTTTAGAGAGGAAAAAGACATGCTCTAACAAGTATAGTTCCTAATAGAGATCTCTACAAGTTCCTCTCTGTTAACAATTGAATTTGATATCTGGATTAAAATTTAGCCATGTTTTGGAAACAATGTCTTCTAAAGTGCTTATGTCTTAGTTTTAGGCACATTGGATACTGCATAAGCATTTTTCTGAACTCAATATGATTGACATTCTTTTGGCCAAATTTTTTGAAAAATATGTCAATAAAATAATTACACCTAACATCTATACACATGTATTTCCTCTTTTTTTTTATTCAGTTTTAAGGAAATACCTGCTCAACCGTACCTCATTGCAAACTTTCCCCATGCTCAGCATAAGTAAGATGGAGGTTTGGGACCTTCAAATTCAAGCAACAAAGAGTGAAAGAGAACGCAGTGTGTACAACAACATGGACCAAGTGGATTCAGATGATGTGTTCCTTCCACCGGACTGAATTTAGAGTAGTGATCTTGACTAGAAACACTCATGGAATTCAAACACCCTGTACTGTTCATCTGTATTGTTCTGTAGCTATTAAAATTGCATTATTAATCTTGTTGTGCCAACTTAATTTGTTTTGGGTTTTTTTTTGCTAACACTGCAAAAATCATTTCACTTATCTTTTTCTTTTTGGGGGCTGTTTGCTGTTGTTTATTTTAAATGCTCACAATGCAGTATGACTTCACCTCATCTTCTTCCATGCTTATGTATGATCATCTGTGTAGATGCAAAACAACACATCAGGATAGCCATTTAATGTTTTTCAGCATAATGATGGGACAAATAAGACAATGTTCCATTATTTAAAACTTTTTAATGCTCTTGTATAATTTGTAAAATATACATAAATTATGTGCATTGTGGCATTTTCATGTCTAACTGAAATATATATTTTGACCACCCTATTGGGCTTGAATTGCACACAAGCATGTTAGTTGTAAAGACAAACAGCTGAAACCATTATGATTAAAAATTATTTGCTTGTTAATGTTTTTCTGATAAGTATTTTAATATTTCAGCCCTCCATGGGAAACATAAGAGACTTTATCCCCCCTGGGTGTATGGGACTCAAGTGGAAGACTGATCTGTTTGTCTATTAGCACATTTTAACAGTAAGCCCCAGTGACATAAGATATTAGCAAATGGTCTGAAATAATATACTTTCCCTTGAGACACTAATTACTAATTTAATGTTTTCACTTCCTTGTTTATCTTTACAGCTGCTCTGTTTTAGACAGAGTTGCAGTGAATCCAGTAAATATTCCAAACAGTAATTTACACACTCGTTCACACCCCGGGGCTGTTTACACTGCCTAATCCAGCTACTAACATGATTTGGAAGGTGGGATTGCAACAGAGAACCCTAATTAAATCCTTAAAGACACGTGAAACTTCAAATAGAGATTTCAGAACTATCCGATAGATGAGTATATTGTGCTTGTGGTAGTTAAGTACTAATGAACAAAAGCATACTTTAATGCAGAGGTCCGTACCTACACACAAATTAGAGACAAAAAATTCTGGCTGATCCTTTTTGTCCTACTTATTTTTATAGTCTCTAAAAAATGTTATTTAAAAATAAGGTTGTGTGTGGCCTGCAATGGACTGGTATAGAAGTTAAATGAATGAATGAAAATAAGGTACAATATGCATTTGTTCTTTTTGTCATGTCTGCATGCCTTCTTGCTGTGAGGCAACTATGCTAACCACTAAGCCACTGCGTTGCCTGCTTGCTAAATATTTTTTTAAATATATATCTTTTTTAGGGCGGTGGGGGCGTAGTGGTTAGAAAGGTTGCCTCACAACAAGAAGGTCCTCGGTTCGAATTTTAGGCAAGGGGTCTTTCTGTGCAGAGTTTGCATGTTCTCCTCGCGCTTGTGTGATTTTCTCCGGGTACTACGGGTTTCCTCCCACAACTAAAAACGTGTGCATTAGGTTGATTGGTGATTCTAAATTCCCCATAGGAGTAAGTGTAAGTGTATGTGTGTGGCCCTGCGATGGGCTGGTGACCTGTCCAGGGTGTACCCCCCCTGCCTTTTGCCCTATGTGCTCCAGCAGACCCCAGTGACCCTGAGTTCGGGAATAAGCAGGTATAGAAGATGAATAAATAAATATTTTTTTAGTATTTAGTATATAAAGTAAACTTAGAATACACTGTTGCCTCGGCAGATAGAGGAAATGGTCATGGACACAAAATTAGATCAGTGAGTAACTTTTTCCAAAACTATCCAAATTAGGAGTTAATGATTGTGGGTCTCTCCTGATGCTGCCAATTATATGTAATGAAGATCAGAGGACTTAAAATGTGGACATCTCATAAGTCTGCAGCGTCCAATCTGTAAACTACTGCGTGAGCCATGTGAAAATTGGCCACTTACACTTGCAGGCACTTGAGAGATACTGGGTTTGTTAGTGAAATGCAATACGCATAGAGAGTTCAGAGGCATATAAACACAATAAACCTTCTAAGCATGCTGACATTTAGCTTAGGAAGTTTTACAGAAGTCTATATTTATATTTTGTCCAAATGAGAATATAATAGTGAGTGAGATATCAGATATCACAGTTTATTAAATTCACATGCTCAATATATCCCAAGAGTAACTGCTTAAGTATTTCTTCTGCTTCACCTTCACTACCAGCATGGGTTTACATTCCCAGTGGGTAGCTCAGTGGTTAAGGTGTTCAATCACCAACTTGAAAGGCCTGGGTTCGATTTCCAGCACCACCAAGCCACTATTGTCCTCAATCCTCAAATACCCAGTTGTATAACAGAGAATGATAGAAGTCGCTCTAGATAAAAGTCTCTGCCAAATGCTGCAAATTTTAATGTAAATAAATGACTGAGCTATGGGTAAAAAGGCATCCTTATAAATCCTACAACATCAATTACATACCACAAATACCACACAGATATTTTGTACTGATTTGCCATCTGAAAAATTGTAATAAATAGCTAGATAAAAATCTTACTTTTCAAATTGGTACCTATAATTTTGGCCTTATCCTGAACTAATGATATTGTTATTATTTGAAACCATTTTTTTTAGAAAGGGAGGAAGAGACAGAAAACCTGCATTTATCATGGGATGGAAGGCAGAGTGGAACTGAAAGTTCAGAACGAGCGTGACTGTCAACATGTTAGTCTTTGTTAGAGCCCCAGGAGAGGCTTAAGGAACTCCAGCTGTCTTTGGTACAGCTCACTGTAATCTCTTTGGCAGCTTCTGCCATTTTCTAGAGCTTTTGGTTATGACAATATACCAATTTTATATCTGCATAACATGCTAGGCTTCTGTGGCCCTTGCAACTTTATACAAGTGACATTTGCCATCTTATTCATAGTTTAGCAGATAGCTTTATATTGCCAGAGGACATGTGAAAGAAGGACTAACTACCTGGATCTACTTAGATATCCAACCTTGGTTTGTTAATGATGATCATAAAAGTGGAAAAAAAATAATTGTGGCAAATTTAAACATAATAAATTCATAGAATGCATGGACAATGTATTAAATGCGAATACTAATAGTAGCAATCTACTAACTGCATTATAATTTATCAGATGGCAGTAGGTCATCACAAGATAAAAATACCATACTGGTGTGGTCATAAGATGCTGCTTAAGGAAGGCAAACATCAGTGAGCAAACAAAGCATAAATGCATGACCAAATTGAGCGACTCAGATATGGTGATGACACTTTTAAAGGTCTATATAAAGGTCGGATGAAGAATCCTCACTTGATACACAAGCACCCAACTAAAGGTGAGTGACATCTAGTGTTTTGTATAAAATTAAAGCAAAAACAAAAAAGCAGGTTCTCCTAAGAAAAAGTCTCTTAAAATTTTATTGTCTTTAACAAGAATTATACAGCAGCCACGAAACGAATATCTTCAAATTTCCTGGGAGACATCAGACCAGGGTAAATACAATTACATTTATGCATAATAATGTTATGTCTTATTGTTCACAAATATCACAAATATAATCTTGCAATAGGAACGAATTGATATTAATATATTCAATTGATAAAGCAATTGCATGTCACATACATAATACCAAATTAATGACAATAATTACTTCCGATATCAGTTAATTATTACAAAGTTATTACAAATATTACAATAAATAGGTAATGTATCTTCAGTAAGGTATCACAATGAGTGTGGATGCAGAGATGGAATGCTTTGGCCCAGCAGCCATATACCTTCGGAAGCCAGAGCGTGAAAGGCTTGAGGCACAAAACATGCCATTTGATGCCAAAACTGCCTTTTTTGTGGCTGAGCCGTCTGAGATGTACCTCAAAGGGGTCCTTCAGAGCAGACAGGGAGGCAAAGCCACTGTTAAAACTCTGTGTGGCAAGGTAAGTAAAAAAACATAGAATAAGAGGAAGAGTTAATGTCTAGAATATGAGTTAATGTCTGATACTGATGCGAGTGAAATGGAATTTATCCATATTTACCCCAGACCTTGACCGTAAAGGAGGAAGACATTTACCCAATGAATCCTCCAAAATTTGATAAGATAGAAGACATGGCTATGATGACCCACCTTAATGAGCCTGCTGTGCTGTACAACCTGAAAGAGCGTTATGCAGCATGGATGATTTATGTGAGACACAGACACAATATATTTTAACCACATTAAATTATATTGTTTCTTTTTACAGCAATGTCAAGTACTTGATAACCTGTACAGTGCAACCTATTTTATTCACTGTCATATTTAACATTAAATATAGCTAGAATAGTAGAATAACTGCTTTAAATACATTATTTTCATTATTAATTGATTTCCTCTCCTGTACAGACCTACTCTGGGTTGTTCTGTGTCACTGTGAACCCGTATAAGTGGCTTCCTGTGTATGACAGCATGGTGGTTACAGCTTACAGGGGCAAAAAGAGAATCGAGGCCCCTCCTCACATCTTTTCTATTTCTGATAATGCTTATCAGTTCATGCTCACTGGTATAAAATATTTTCTATATGAAATTCTATAAAATAAGATTAATCAGTTATATGCTTAATGAATTTATGAAACACTTGTTTCTTTACAGACCGTGAGAACCAGTCAATTCTGATCACGTAAGTTTAAAAATAAAATTTGTGTTTTAGTTTGCTTTGTTAATGGTTTATGAAATAATAAAAGATTATATGTGGCAGGATGTGGCAAGGATGTGCTGTATTACAGCATATATTACATTTATGGGTATGCTATATCATAACACGGTGGCTTAGTTGATAGCACTGTTGCCTCACAACAAGAAAGTCCTATCTGGGTTCTATTCCCAGAGATGAAATCCTAGGAGTGGGTTTACTCCACGTACTTCAGCTTTCTCCCACAGTCCAAAAACATGTATGTTAAGTTAAATGGTGATTCTAAATTGCTCATACACCTGTTTAGGGTGTACCCCCTCCCCTGACTTAGGCTCCAGCAGATCCATGTGACCCTAAATTAGGTTAAAAGTGGGTATAGAAAATGAAAGAATTAATGACTATTACGTTATTATTTGGAGCATTGTAGAAGTTAAATGGAAGCAAATTTGCAAAACGTTCATTTGTATGTTTTATGAGCAGTGTTCTAGCCTGCATATGTGAGTTCTGAATTTGATTTCATTTTAGTGGAGAATCCGGTGCGGGAAAGACTGTAAACACCAAAAGGGTGATCCAGTACTTTGCGACAATCGCAGTGTCTGGACAAAAGAAGACAGAAGCTGTTCCTGGAAAAATGCAGGTAGGTAAAATTGTGCACTGCATAACATAGTGTGTGAAATAAAATTATTGTAATCTTTTATATTCATTTTATTCATTCTTTGACCTTTAGGGGTCACTGGAAGATCAAATCATTGCAGCAAACCCTCTGTTGGAGGCTTATGGTAATGCAAAAACTGTGAGAAATGACAACTCATCTCGCTTTGTAAGTAATTTCAAATACTATTAATGTTTATTAATGATTTTTTAAATGTACTTATCATAGTCTCCAATGTCCTAGGGTAAATTTATCAGAATCCATTTTGGTTCTACTGGAAAATTAGCCTCAGCTGATATTGAAACTTGTGAGTTATTAAAATATCTTATATGAATTTATAAACACTATGTAGACTATAAATGAATTTTGTAATCATACAGTAGCATTTTAGTTATATCATTATCTGTACAGATCTTCTGGAAAAGTCCAGAGTAACCTTCCAGCTGTCAGCTGAGAGAAGCTACCACATTTTCTACCAGCTCACAACTGGGCATAAGCCTGAACTGCTGGGTAATGCCTACATACATATACAAGGAAAGCAAAACATTATACTGTGTGTTTTTTGTCCTGAATTGTTTTGGTATATGTATAATATTTTAAGTACAACTATTTTTTTTGCAGAGGCTCTTTTAATAACTACTAATCCATATGATTATCCAATGATCAGTCATGGAGAGATCACAGTCAAAAGCATTAATGATGTGGAAGAGTTTATTGCCACAGATGTAGGCAAATATTATACACTTCTTATACACAGATACATGTAAAAATAATTTTCATTTTTATTTATTGTCAGCACTTTCTTGTTTTTCAGACTGCCATTGACATCTTGGGCTTTACTGCAGAGGAGAAGATAAGCATATACAAGCTAACAGGAGCTGTGATGCATCACGGGAACATGAAATTTAAACAGAAGCAGAGAGAAGAGCAGGCCGAGCCTGATGGCACTGAGGGTAAGAATAACTCTAACTCCATTTCTAATTATTTACAGTTACTTTTATCATGATTGCATTGCATGCTTGCAGTACATAGTTTAAATTCACAATAACTTACCTTACAATTAATAACAATTTACCTCTTATGTTTAGTGGCTGATAAAATCGCTTACCTCATTGGCCTCAATTCAGCGGACATGCTGAAAGCTTTGTGCTATCCCAGAGTCAAGGTTGGGAACGAGTTTGTGACTAAGGGGCAGACTGTGCCACAGGTAATAAAAATTTCAGAGGAACACAAAATATTTCCAGTTACTTCCAATTAATTTATTAAAAAAATATTCTATTTTGCTCTTTCAAACAGGTCTATAATTCAACCAATGCACTGTCGAAAGCAGTCTATGAGAAGATGTTCCTGTGGATGGTTGTTCGTATCAATGAGATGTTGGATACTAAACAGCCAAGGCAGTTCTTTATTGGGGTGCTGGATATTGCAGGATTCGAAATTTTCGATGTAAGTAAATTAGATACACAGTTATATATTGTTTCCTTCAGACAAAAGAGTGGAAATAAGTAAATCTGTGTCTATTTATCAGTTTAACAGTTTGGAACAGCTGTGCATCAACTTCACTAATGAGAAACTGCAACAGTTTTTCAACCACCACATGTTTGTACTAGAACAAGAAGAATACAAAAAAGAAGGAATTGAGTGGGAGTTCATTGACTTTGGTATGGATTTGGCAGCCTGCATTGAGCTAATTGAGAAGGTAAGTCATTATTACCTATATTTTAGTAGTTAAAAAATTACAACTGTGCTATTTTTAACATTTTAATTGTATTCTTATACACAGCCAATGGGGATTTTCTCCATCCTTGAAGAAGAATGTATGTTCCCCAAGGCCACAGATATGACTTTTAAAAACAAATTATATGACCAACAACTGGGTAAAAGTGCCTGCTTTCAAAAGCCAAAACCAACTAAAGGCAAGGCAGAAGCTCACTTCTCCCTGGTGCACTATGCTGGAACAGTGGACTACAACATTATAGGCTGGCTGGATAAGAATAAAGACCCCCTGAATGACTCTGTTGTTCAGCTTTACCAGAAGGCATCAGTTAAACTGTTGGCTGCTCTGTTTGCCTCTCATGCCTCTGCTGAAGGTCTGCTGCAGTTTATTCTGTAGGCTTTTATTAAAGATTTTGATGTATGCTTCATTATTTTAATTAGTTTGTGTTGTTCAGAAAAAGTGGGCTAAATGAAATGTGAAATTTAAATTTAAATAAAATGCTTAATGTGCTAACTTTAAGACCTTTATTTTATGCTAAATTAGCTGCTGAAGGAGGTGGCAAAAAAGGTGGAAAGAAGAAAGGTGGCTCCTTCCAGACCGTGTCAGCTCTGTTCAGGGTGAAAAAATTATATGGACTTTCTAAAGTTTTTTCTGAAGTTCTAAAATTTTTTTTCTTCAAGTTTTAGGACATGAAGCCTTTAGTGAGGTTTAAAGAAAGATGAACATTTTATTTTTTGGTTGTTTATTTTGGCAATCCAACAGGAAAACCTGGGCAAGCTTATGACCAATTTAAGAAGTACACATCCTCACTTTGTGCGTTGCATCATTCCAAATGAGTCCAAGACACCAGGTTGGTTTTGCTAAAACTATTAAAAGCCTCAGCAACATTGTGCCATCCATGTTAGATTGTTAGATGTGTTTTTATACTGTTGTACATATTCTTTGAATATAGTTTTTAATACTGTTTAACATATCCTTTAAATCCTCTAGGACTAATGGAGAATTTCCTGGTAATCCACCAGTTGCGCTGTAATGGTGTATTGGAAGGTATCAGAATCTGCAGAAAGGGTTTTCCCAGCAGAATCCTCTATGGTGACTTTAAGCAGAGGTATTTTATGCACATATGCACATATGTATTTCCTGATCCAGTGTGCCAAAGAAAATCACACTGAACACGTGCCTACAAGTCCATATTAAGATAGTGCCAAGGTTAAGTAGATTTTCTGTCTTTAAGATACAAAGTTTTAAATGCCAGTGTCATCCCAGAGGGACAGTTTATTGACAACAAGAAAGCTTCAGAGAAACTTCTCGGTTCCATAGATGTGGATCACACCCAGTACAAGTTTGGACATACCAAGGTAACACATTAGCAAATCTGGCTTTCACTGGCATTTACTAAAAATGTTAATTTAATAATTACATATTATTGTTTTTATTTGTTTCGAGGTTTTCTTTAAAGCTGGTCTGTTGGGTCTACTTGAAGAGATGCGAGATGAAAAGCTTGCTATTCTTATAACTATGACTCAGGCACTGAGCCGAGGTTTTCTTATGAGGAGAGAGTTTGTCAAAATGATGGAGAGAAGGTATTTTTGTTAGACTGTTAAAACATACGTTCAGGTATGATTGTTATAACCGTAAAATACTGACAAATGTTTTATCATTGGAAAAGAGAATCAATCTTCATCATCCAATACAATATTCGGTCATTCATGAATGTGAAACACTGGCCATGGATGAAGCTGTATTTTAAGATCAAGCCACTTCTTAAGAGTGCAGAGATTGAAAAAGAAATGGCTGCTATGAAGGAAAATTTTGCGAGAATGAAAGAGGATCTGGCAAAAGCTTTAGCTAAAAAGAAAGAACTAGAGGAAAAAATGGTCACTCTTCTCCAGGAGAAAAACGACCTGCAGTTACAAGTAGCCGCAGTAAGTTGTCTTTACAAGCATAGTGTTCATTTTACATTTATTTCTAGTATACATAATAAAGAGCATTGTTTCAATTCTAGGAAGTTGAAAACCTCTCAGATGCTGAGGAGAGATGTGAGGGACTCATTAAAAGCAAAATCCAGCTTGAAGCCAAACTCAAAGAGATACTTGAGAGACTGGAGGATGAAGAGGAAATCAATGCTGAACTGAGTGGCAAAAAAAGAAAACTAGAAGATGAGTGTTCTGAGCTGAAAAAAGACATTGATGATTTGGAGCTTACTCTAGCTAAAGTGGAGAAGGAAAAGCATGCAACCGAGAACAAGGTCTCTATATTATACGAAAAATATTCATTATTTAAAAACATGACTGCCCGCGATGCTAATGTAAGTGTCTTTTAAGGTCAAAAACCTTACTGAAGAAATGGCATCTCTAGATGACACCATTGTGAAATTAACAAAAGAAAAGAAAGCTCTTCAAGAGGCACATCAGCAAACTCTTGATGATCTTCAGGCAGAGGAGGACAAAGTCAATACTCTGACTAAAGCCAAAGTTAAGCTGGAACAACAAGTAGATGATGTAAATACAAAAAAACAAACAAACAAAAACAAACCCATTATGAAAATTGCAAAGTGCTAGATCTGTATGCTAACTAACCATTCTGTATTTAATAGCTTGAAGGCTCTCTTGAACAAGAAAAAAAGCTGCGAATGGATCTAGAACGATCTAAGAGAAAGCTTGAGGGTGACCTTAAGTTAGCCCATGAATCCATAATGGATCTGGAAAACGATAAGCAACAGTCCGATGAAAAACTTAAAAAGTGAGAACTTATGGACCACTACATGGTTTACTTCAAATGTTTCATATAATATACTCTTTTAAAATCGTAATCTTCTACACATTTATTGTTTTGACCAACAGGAAGGACTTTGAGATGAGCCAACTTCTTAGCAGGATTGAGGACGAGCAGTCTCTTGGGGCACAGCTTCAGAAAAAGATTAAGGAACTCCAGGTTATTTTACACAACTTTACCATATTCTGCTCATCAATGCAGCTTTAGATTGTGCCCATAAAAAAGATTTTTAATTCTGTCAGGCACGTATTGAGGAACTTGAAGAAGAGATTGAAGCGGAGCGTGCTGCCCGTGCTAAAGTTGAAAAGCAACGTGCTGATCTCTCCAGAGAACTGGAGGAAATCAGCGAGAGACTTGAGGAAGCTGGGGGAGCCACTTCTGTCCAGATTGAGATGAACAAAAAACGTGAGGCTGAATTCCAAAAGTTGCGCCGTGATCTTGAGGAATCCACCCTGCAGCATGAAGCAACTGCTGCTGCTCTTCGCAAAAAGCAAGCTGACAGCATGGCAGAGCTTGGGGAACAGATTGACAACCTTCAGAGAGTGAAGCAAAAACTTGAAAAAGAAAAGAGTGAATTTAAAATGGAGATTGATGATCTGTCTGGCAACCTAGAGGGTGTTGCCAAATCAAAGGTAAGCTTAAGTCATTATTTGACACTATTAGGCAATAAAGCTAAATAAGTTAAAAAAAACCCTTTATTATTAAATTGTTTAATATTTAAATTAATAAATTGTAATTTTTACAGGCTAACCTTGAAAAGGTGTGTCGTACATTGGAAGATCAAACAAGTGAGCTTAAAACAAAGAATGAGGAGCAACTACGTCAACTAAATGACCTTGGAGCCCAAAAGGCACGTCTTCAGACTGAAAATGGTAAATTATCATTGAACCAGGGCAGCAGTGCATTTTATTGAATAAAGCATATATAAAAAGCATATCCAAAAGATTGGCTATATTATGCTGTTAATTTTTCAATAGGTGAAATAGGGCGTCAACTGGAAGAGAAAGAAGCTCTTGTTTATCAGCTGACTCGAAGCAAACAAGCTTTTACACAGCAGATTGAGGAGCTGAAAAGGCATATTGAAGATGAGGTCAAGGTTAGCTACTAGCTTTAAAACTCAAAATTAAAATATTTGTCCAAGTATTAATTTTTTGTGTGTACATTAAAAAAAAACTTTAAGGCAAAGAATGCCCTGGCCCATGGTTTGCAGTCAGCTCGCCATGACTGCGACCTTCTCAGAGAGCAGTTTGAAGAAGAGCAGGAAGCTAAAGCTGAGCTGCAACGTGCACTGTCCAAAGCAAACAGTGAGGTAGCACAGTGGAGAACCAAATATGAGACCGATGCTATCCAGCGAACTGAAGAACTTGAGGAGGCAAAGTAAATAAGTTTTTAATAAAATTTCTAGTAAAAGAAAATTATATATCAGTGTAATGAATTTCTATTATTTTTTAAGAAAAAAGCTCGCCCAGCGCTTGCAAGATGCTGAGGAATCCAATGAAGCCACGAATGCCAAGTGTGCCTCATTGGAAAAGACAAAGCAGAGATTGCTTAATGAAGTGGAGGACTTAATGATTGATGTGGAGAGAGCTAATGCACTTGCTGCCAACCTAGACAAGAAGCAAAGAAACTTTGACAAGGTTTTTATGCAGATCCTATAACCTGTTATTACACTTTCTCAACTACTGTTGACAAATAGCAAGAAATTAATGAATCATAATTATTTCTCCGAATTATTTGAAGATCTTGGCTGAATGGAAACAAAAATTTGAGGAAAGCCAATCAGAGCTGGAAGGAACCCAGAAAGAAGCTCGCTCTCTAAGCACAGAACTGTTTAAGATGAAAAATGTGTATGAAGAAGCCATAGATAGTTTGGAGACTTTGAAAAGGGAGAACAAAATACTTCAGCGTAAGTCCACATGTATATATTGCTGTAAAATAGGGCCTTGGCAAAGTTTAATGTACTTTTAGAATGTTAGATTATATATCCTTGTTGATACAGAGGAGATCTCAGATTTAACTGAACAACTTGGGGAGGCTGGGAAAACTGTCCATGAGCTGGAAAAGGGAAAGAAGTCAGTGGAGTGTGAAAAATCAGAAATACAAGCAGCTCTTGAGGAAGCTGAAGTATGTCAATATAAACCTCAATTTTTTTAATATGGTATTTATTTTGTAAAGACCTTTCTGAAGATATTTTTATTTAATGTTTTAGGCCACACTAGAACATGAGGAATCAAAGATTCTTCGTATCCAGCTGGAACTGACCCAAGTAAAGAGTGAGATTGACAGAAGGTTGGCTGAAAAGGATGAGGAGATTGATCAGATCAAGCGAAACAGCCAAAGGGTGATAGAATCCATGCAGAGCACTCTAGATGCTGAAGTCCGAAGCAGAAACGATGCCCTCAGAATTAAGAAGAAAATGGAGGGTGATCTTAACGAGATGGAGATCCAGCTGAGCCATGCCAATCGCCAGGCTTCTGAATCTCAGAAACAGCTTAAATATGTCCAAGGGCAACTTAAGGTTGGTTTACATAAACAAGGTTGTATAGCAGAAGAAAAAAAAAGCTATGCAGAATCAATCATGTTTTTTTCTAGGACGCACAACTGCATCTCGACGAGGCTTTGCGAATACAAGAGGACATAAAGGAGCAGGCGGCTATAGTAGAGCGCAGGAATAATCTGCTGCTGGCAGAAATCGAGGAGTTAAGAGCTGCATTGGAGCAATCTGAGAGAGGCCGCAAAGTGGCTGAACAGGAGCTAGTGGACGCTAGTGAGCGTGTAACTTTGCTTCATTCTCAGGTAAGAAAAATAATTTGTTTAAAACTTTGGAATTAATCAGTGTTTTAATAACCAGTAACAAGAAGTTATTTAATTCAAACCCTAATTCAAACCTAATTAAACGTAATCTGTTGGTATAGAATACTAGTCTTATCAACACTAAAAAGAAGTTGGAGACTGATCTAAGGCAGATTCAAAGTGAAATGGAAGACTCTGTTCAGGAAGCACGCAACGCAGAGGAAAAGGCCAAGAAAGCTATAACTGACGTTAGTGATCTTGTGCACTTTGCAGCGAAACAGATTAACTTGTCATATGCTTGCTTTTTTACTTTTTATTTTCATTCTCATAGTGATAAAAGAGAAAACCAAAAAAGGCATAGGTTTTTTAAAACTTTAGGTTTAAACTATTTAATTTAAAAAATCTTTGCAGGCTGCGATGATGGCAGAGGAGCTAAAAAAGGAGCAGGATACCAGTGCTCATCTGGAGAGAATGAAAAAGAATTTGGAGACCACAGTCAAGGATCTGCAGCATCGCTTGGATGAGGCTGAAAGTCTGGCAATGAAGGGTGGCAAGAAACAACTCCAAAAACTAGAGGCTAGAGTATGTATGATAATGTAGCTTGGTGAATGTAGATACCGAGTTATGTATTATGTATACAATTATTAAAATACTAGTGGGCACAAAAAATCCTATAAATTAGAACATCTAGTGAAATTTTGGGTAAAACTAATAACTTCTGGATATTTTAAATGCTGGATATTCTTTAGGTACGTGAGTTGGAAAATGAGGTTGAGAGTTCACAGAGGCATGCAGCTGAAGCTATTAAAGGTGTTCGCAAATATGAAAGGAGAGTAAAGGAACTTACCTACCAGGTACCACATCAGCCTACACTTTTTTCTTGCTTTAGCATTTAGCATATGAAATTATCAGACTTAAAACATTTGCTAGTTTTCTTTCTGGAATTACCATGATAGTATCATACCCAGTTTTCCTCTTTTTGTCTACTGTTAAGCCAGTTGACATCAAAATGTTGTTTTTTTTGCCAATATCCTTTTTGATACAGCATGGTTAAGTGGTTGGAGTGACCTGTTTAACCAGAATGACTTATTTATTGTAATCTACAGACTGAGGAGGATAAGAAGAATGTGACTAGACTGCAGGATCTGGTAGACAAACTGCAGCTGAAAGTTAAGTCTTACAAGAGACAGTCTGAGGAATCGGTGCGTAAACAACAAACCTTATATTAATATACCAATATTTATAGAATTGTGTAGATGACAGAAAAAAATCTTCAATCTTGAAAATGTTCAGTTATTTAAAACAAATTTAGTGATGCAATTTTCAGTAAATTAAAACCACTTAATTTGTTTATAGGATGAGCAGGCGAACACTCATCTGTCCAGACTTAGGAAAATTCAGCATGAAATGGAGGAGGCTCAGGAGAGGGCTGACATTGCTGAGTCGCAGGTCAACAAACTCAGAGTCAAAAGCCGTGAATTAGGACGGGTAAATATTTTTGTGCCTAGTGAAATAAAAAAATTTATTATAGTAATAAATAATGTAATATAAAATGATTATCATTATATAGGCATATTATACATAGTTGCCTCAAAGCAAGAAGATCCAGGGTTTGATTCCCAGGCAAGGGATATTTCTGTTTTTCACTCCAGAGTACCCGGAGTTAACCCACACAAGTGCGGGGAGAACATGCAAACTCACGCACCGAAATACCCCTTGTTGGGAAATTAAATCCGGGACCACCACGCCACCGCACCGCAATAAATAAATGTTAATTCATTTATCTTCTATACCCGCTTATTCCCAAACTTTTTAGGGTCACGGGGGTCTGCTGGAGCCTATTCCATCACACATTGGGTACAGATCCTGGACAGGTCACCAGTCCATCGCAGAGCACACACAAACACACAACCACACACACTCACATGGGCAATTTAGAATAACCAATTAACCTAATGCACATGTTTTTGGACTGTGGAAGAAAACCGGACCTTCTTGTTGTAAGGCAACCGTGCTAACCACTACGCCAATGCTGAATAAATGTTATTATTTTAAATAACGAAAAGTTATTAAAAAGGTGATAAATAAATATGCTTTTTTCAGGGTAAAGAAGCTGAGGAATAAATATGAAGACAGACCTGAAAAGATGATCTAAGACTCATATAATATGAGTTTCATGCTAAATCAGAAAAATTAATTGGAGTAGACCTACACCAATAAAAGTGCTTATGCTATAATTTTCCTGTTTCTTTGTCTATTTTTTTCTATTAAAATATTTTTGATCCTTTACTGCCTTTAGCTTATACAAAGTCAAATATTTAGATCCACACTTAAAATATATATAAAAACCTAATCTATTTTTTAACTCAGGCTCATTTATCAGCCTAAATGACAAGCTCAAAAAATATTATTTATGTTGCAGTATAAAGGCTGGACATGATAATGTTCTTTAATTTTCCAAAATAAATGACAGCATTATTTATTCCTTTAGTACACATATGGATGAATATTTGGCAAATTTAGCTTCCACAATCTACAAATATCTTAAATAACATGCCCAGCCTAAGATTTAATTAGATAGTTGAGAAACTATTCAATAGCTGACAAATACTTTCTAAACTCCGCAAGTTTATATCTTCATCATGTCTGAAGAAGAAGTGAAGAGTGTAATAAAATATTAGCAGCACCGGCACGCGGCACTATTTTTCCTTTTTCCTGCGCAGTCGTGATGCGGCAGCTGCTGTCAAACCCACAGCAATGGCGGCTCGTGTTGAGGCTGGGCATTACTACGCCAGGGTCAGCTGTAAAGGTCGTTATAAGCCGGTGACCGAAGCGAAACACTTTAGTAAATGTCCTAAACTTGGACAATAGGATGTGTTAACAAAATTCATTAACAGTATCATGTCTGACGGATGGCTGGATATAAATAGCATTGCACGAAGCTGATATTACTGTAACGCTGCCGCGTATGCTGTATAAACCCTCGGGGGACCGCCGCTGCTCCTGAGTAAGCTTCCACCGCGGGCTTAGCTGGATAACATTAGCCAACCTATCAAATAATTTACAAGCTCTGTAAGTTAACGTGTCGTTTAGCTTCAATGATTGTATCTGCTTAGTTATTTTAGCTAGGAGGTAAGTGAGGCGGCTACATGGACCGTAACGTATGCAATGTTTTCCAGCGTGAACATTTCGCTGTCGTTTCACAGCGTCCCAGCAAATTCAATCGGTGTCAAACGGAGGATAACTGAATAACTCGCCGGCAATCAGGCAGGATGACGGAAGCTGAGGGACATGAACAGGAGGACGGCACCGCGAGGTCAACGTTTCCTCCACCACTGACACACCGAGATCGATTCCCGGTGCAGAAGAACAACGTCTGTTCACGATCCTACTTTGTAGTGGTTATGGTTTTTTTCCACGTCTACATCTTGAATGTCATCGCACTGTTACTGTATGTGCATTACAACACCGGATCTGATGCAGGCGCTTCCTCCTCCAGCAGAGAGCTGAACGACCGGAACATTGTTCGTAAAACGGTGCAGGAGCCGGTGTCACACATACACCTCCCGCGCATCGAGGGGATACGGGTCAGGAACTGCTTCAACTTATCTTTCAGCAATAGCAAAACAGCACAGGGTTTACACACATGTTCACGAGTTTATAATAATAATAATAACAATTGGTACTAATAATTAGCATGTTCGCCTCAAAGCGAGAAGGTCGTGGGTTCGATTCCCGGGTCTTTCCGTTTTCCTCCCACAGTCCAAAAACATGTGCATTAGGTTGATTGGTAATTCTAAATTCTCCAGCAGACCCCACTGACCCCAAGCTATGGAATAAGCGGGTTAAAAGATGTGAATGAATGAATAATAATTTGTAATGCTGGTTGCCGCTTTATTAGACAGGCTGTGATGTGATTCTGTGGTGGTTTTCTTACTAAAGCATTTGGCAGCATTTGTCCATATCCATTTACATTTATACAACTAAGCAGTTGGGGGTTGGGGGCCTTTCTTAGAGACCTAGTTGTGGCAGCTGTGTACTGGCAATTATGCCTGATCTTTTTTTTTAATTAGCATTCCAACACCTTAATCACAGTTTTATTATTTTCCTCATCTTAAACATTTATTCATTCATCTTTTAGCCCGCTTATTCTCTAATTCAGGGTCACGAGAATCTGCTGGAGCCTATCCCAGCTGTCTACGGGCAAAAGGCAGGAAGGATACACCTTGGATAGGTCGCCAGTCCAATGTGGAAAACCAGTGTTTTTGGACTGTGGGAGGAAACCCATGCAAGCGCGGGGAGAACATGCTCCACACAGAAAGACCACTTCACCGGGAATTGAACCTGGCCTAGGTGGCCATGCTAACCACTACACCACTGCGCCAACTGTGAATTGTACTAAATTAATTAAAAAGAGGGAGATGTTAAATTAAGGCCTCCTGTATAAGTATGTCTGCCAAATGCCAGATATGTTACAGAATACATTTTAATTGTTTTAATGATACTATATTTACTGTGGTTTGCAGAACATAATTTTTTACACATTCCTATTTATTTTACATTCTTTACATGTTTTATAGAATGGTAAATCTGTGTGCAATCTTGTATTTACCAACACAGGTTAATAGGGGTCATTACAGCATTCACTGTTTTTTTTTCAGGTTGGTCATGTGCAAAAAGTGTCCCTGGTGCCAGGCAAAATGCACGAGATAAAGACCCTCAGTCTGAAGCCTTTGCTCTTTGGTAATTATCAGTATTTGTTGCACTTTTGTTGTTAGCACATAATATACACAATATGATTTTGTGTGTTTGTGCACATTCATGCAGAAATTCCTGGTTTTCTCTCTGAGAGAGAGTGTGCTGTGGTGATGCATTTGGCTCAGCTGAAGGGCCTGGTGGAAAGTCAAGTCATGGTGCCTGAGGGACAGGAGGAGCTCAGCCAGCAGCTCAACATTAGTGCAGAAGAAATCTTTCATTTGCTTGACCTCAATCAGGATGGTCAGCTACAGCCCCATGAGGTGTGTGAGAGTGTATACGTGTATCAGTACTTGTTTGTGATACAAAGCACATAGCATGCCCTGTTTATTTAAAAAAAGATATGTTATCAGCGCGCTGTTCCTGTTGCAGATTTTAACACATTCCAGAGTGAGAGATGGTATCTGGCTGACTCTGGAAAACCTTAGAGAGATCTACGCTGGCCTCAAGGTGGACCGGGATGGGAATGGTAAATAGCCATGGTACTTGTTGTAAAATGTTATTTCGATTTAGCACAGAGAAACACTAAAGGTTTATTATGGTTTTATATAACCAAAATGTAAATAAAAGTAGCATTAAAATTATTAACATGTATCTATAACATTTATTGTTATAGAATAATGACCTCCTTATTCAGAGCGACTTCATTTGACATTTCACTCTTTTTTATTAATTTAATACAATTCGTGAGCAGTACAAGGGCGTAGTTGTTAGCTGGTCCTGGGTTTGATTTCTGGGCAAGAGGTCTTTCTGTGCAGATTTTGCATGTCACATACCGGGTTACTTTAATTTTCTCCCACAGTCCAAAAAAACATGTACAGTAGGTTAATTGGTGACTATAAATTGCCCATGGGCATGAATGTAAGTGTGTGTGGTTGTTTATCTATGTGTATATCAATAGGTATGTTATCTGTTTGTTTTACATCTTTTGTATTATATGTAATGTAATATATTGTATCAAGATCCATATATTGTGATACACTATATTGCCAAAAGTATTCTATCCAAATAACCAAAATCAGGTGTTCCAATCCCTCTCATGGCCACAGGTGTGTAAAATCAAGCACCTAGGCATGTAAACTGTTTTCTTATTTCTGAAAGAATAGGTCACGCTCAGGAGCTCAGTGAATTCCATTGTGAAACTGATAGGATACCACCTGTGCAACAAAATGAGTCTTAAAATTTACTCTCTCCTAAATCACTGCAGAAATCCAGACTTCATGTGGCCTTGAGATTAGTTCAACAACAGTGTGCATAGAGCTTTATGAAATGGGTTCCATGGCCGAGCAGCTGCATCCAAGTTATACTTGGACAAGTTATACCAAGTGCAATACAAATAGTCGGATGGAGTTGTGTAAAGCACACGGCCACTAGACTCTAGTTAAGCAGTGGAGACGCGTTCTCCGGAATGACGAATCGTGCTTCTCCATCTAGCAATCTGATGGGCGAGTCTGGGTTTGGCAGTTGCCAGGAGAAAGCTACTTGTCTGACTACATTGTGCCAAGTGTAAAGTTTGGTGGAGGGCTGTTTTTCTGGGCTTGGCCCCTTAGTTCCAGTGAAAGGAACTATAAATGCTTCAGTATACTGAGATATTTTGAACAATTCCATGTTCCCAAGTTTAAAGGGGAAAAGTTTGAAGCTGGCACCATGGCACAAAGCGAGTCTATAGAGACATAAACACACTCCTGAACCTTGTGGACACTCTTTCCAGAAGAGTTGAATCTGTTATAGCTGCTAATGGTGGACCGACATCATATTGAATCCTATAGATTATGAATGGGATGTCACTTGGGTTATGTGTATCAAGGCAGGTGAGTGAATACTATATAGTATTCTATATAATATGGACAATATATCATATATAATATTCTATACTATATGGTCATTTATCATTACCAACACACACTGGAAAAATAAACAGGTACGTACAGTCATGCTTTTACCCTGCATTTTTATTTCCATAGCATTTGCATGGCTTACTACACGAGGATACTGATGTATTTTGCTGGCATGTGCAGGCTTAACTTCTACTAGGCTTAACTAGTCTTTATGCCATAAATAATTTTTTTGTCACTTACAGTAGATTATGATGTGACTTACATGCTTGCTAAAGTGGACAGACTGCAAAAGATCAGGTAGAAAGTAAGAAGTGTCATGTTGACAGTACTCTACCAGTTGTAGTTAAGGTAAATTGTATCGTTTTACATGTGTTTAGGTCTTTTAAGCATAGAGGAGTTTGGGCAGCTGAGCAGTGATGCATTCCAGCGTTTTCTGCGGCAGCGGGGGCTGCACAGGAACCAGTTAGTGAGGAACAGCAGACACACCTGGCTCTACCAGGGTCAGGGAGCACACCAGGTCCTAAGAGACCTCCGTAGCAGGTATTCATCCATGAGTTTATGTAATCTGTTTCTCCTTTCTTAAAGAATAATGCTAAATGTATATGTTAATTTAGGGTTACACGTTTAACAAGGCTTCCACCTGCATTGGTGGAGTTAAGTGAACCTCTTCAGGTGGTGCGTTACGAGCAGAGTGGCCATTATCATGCTCATCATGACAGTGGGCCAGTTTACCCTGAGACAACCTGTACTCACACTCACCTCACTGTAAACTCCTCCTCACCGTTCCAGACTTCCTGCAGGTGAGCCGAATCATTCAGGAGCTTTAAAATTACAATGAGTAATTAATAATATTTGCTCAACTTGAGATTTTAAACCCGCAGTATGCAAAATACAACAACAATTAATATTTTAATATGTCAAACTATTAACAGCTATAAACAGCACTTTTTGTTAATTTACTTCATACAGACCCATTCTCTTTTTAGATGTTTCCTCTTTGTTCTTCTTAAAGTTAACATGATGTTACCCACATTAACACACAGTATTTACCATACACATGTATGTCCTGTACAGTCAATGAGTCAATCATGTGGCAAAACCTATACTGATGCTCTTGGCCTGTATCTGCATGATAACCTGCATTGCCAGATAATTGGCTTGATCTTAAAACTGTTATATTGTATGTAAATTGATGTTTTTTTGTAAAACGTCTTTGTATGTAAAAATAAATGTGATGTTTTAAATGTTAGGTACATCACTGTACTGTTTTACCTAAACACAGTAGAAGAAGGTGGCGAAACCACTTTTCCTGTAGCAGACAACAGAACCTATGATGAAGTGGTGGGTCTTACTTGTTACATTTTTTATGTTTTTATTGAATGTTGATCCTAGGTGGCGCGGTGGCGCAGTGGTTAGCACCGTCGCCTCACAACAAGAAGGTCCTGG
>JAOTQW010000014.1:7367151-7377316 GCA_026260075.1 Sisor rabdophorus
AGCAGACCCCCGTGACCCTGGAAAGTTCAGGAATAAGCGGGTATAGAAGATAAATGAATGAACATCATTAGAGTATTATTGCACAGAGATACAGATTTAGGTAGTTATGTTGATGGAAATTTCTGCTGGACGAAAGAAAATAGCCAAACTTGTTCATCTTCAATCACTCTACAACCGGACAGAGCAGAAAAGTATCTCAGAATGTTCGAAATCTACACATAAAACAGCAATATTTCTTGTCAGCCAGAAACAAATAAGAATAGTCTGTACCTATTAGGAATTTGATCACAAATAGGCATACATTTAATTATTTGATACAGCTGAGCAATTGAGGGTTAACGACCTTGCTTAGGGGTTTACAGTGGTGGCTAGATGCTGGGAATCGAACCTCTGTTTTTCTAGTATCAGTCCAACACCTTAACCATTAAGCCTCCACTTCCTCGCATAGGAAATAGACTATTTAAAATATTGCAGCACATTGTTTCTAATACAATTATCTAAATGAGAGTATGGTATAGTGAGTGTTAAATTCCTGTGTCAGTAAATTCTATACCAAAAAGAGTTTGGAGCTGATGGAAGCCTGGTTTGGGTTCAGCAGACCCAACAATAATAAAAATTGAACAAAAGGTTATTGTATTATTATATTAATATATGGGTTGATTTATAAGAAAGATTGTATTTAAAAACTAAATTGCAGGCATCATATTTACCATACTATCTGCTTAATAACATTTCATTGAAATTTCGTAGAGGGGTAGCACGGTAGCATAGTGGTAAGCATGGTCTCCTCACAACAAGAAGGTCCTGGGTTCGAATCCAGGACCTTTCCACAGTTTCCAGGCACAGTTTCCATGTTTTTCAGTTTTCTCCCACAGTCCACAAACATGTGCATTAGGTTGATTGATGACTACAAATTGCCCATAGAAGTTTGTGTGGTTGTTCATTGTATGTGGCCCTGCGATGGACTGCCTCTTGCCCTATGTGCACTAGGATAGGCTCCAGCAGGCTCCTGTGACCCTGAGTTAGAGAAAAAGCGGGTTAGAAGATGAATGAATTGTTTTTTTTTTTTTCTCTGCAAATAAGGGTTAGGGCCTTGCTCGGGACACAGCACAGTGGAAACTTTGTGGTCTGGGGAATTGAACCTGTAAACACCTAAGCTGATATTGTTCAAGTTAAATTGGAGGAAATAATCTAATTGGGGCAAGTTTATCTAATGTATAAGCTAACGATTAATAGTACATGAAACATGCAGATTTCTGATATTTGGAAAGTTTTCTGCCAGAGATACGAGGTTAAACGATTAAAAAAATGTAAATATTTAAAGCCAGCAAAAGATTAACTTTTATTTTGAAAAGCGACCCGATAAACAGGAAGTGTATTTATACAGAAACGCGTTTGGTCAGCTCTAATGCTCCAATAGTTACGTTTGAAGGATTTGTTGAAATGATCGATGGTAAGATGTTCTAGGACAGTAAAGCTGTGTGCACATGTTTTTAATTGTGACTGAAAATTATACGGTCTGTAATATTTTAATCACCCAGCAAACTATTACTCATTTAGCCATACGAGATTCCTGATTTGTACTAGCTATTAGTTGTTAGTGATTAAGTGAATTAATTGATTCAGACAGATGTGATATGTTGATTGGATTTAAACCTGCGTCCTATATGGAGAAATATACTGCACACCTGATCTTAAATCAGTACTGATCCAGACTAAAATTATTGTAACCCACAGGACTAGGCTCACAATGATCAGAGTCTTCTACATCATTGGGGTTGTCAAGGTGAGTCTGCCCCCCCCCTTTTTTCTCCTAATTGATATTAAATTCCGATGCTTAAATTAGACTTCACTCAAGCATCTACACATGCAGTCTGCATTTACAAAATCTTGTCATTGGGAGGAGCCTATTGAGTTACTTCAATCACTACTATCACCTGGACAACAAATAAATAAACAGAACATCAACCATTGTAGATATTCTTTCCCATCTACCTTAAGAATGTATATAAAAGAAACACAAATTGGAAGACCATGTCGAATCACTGATGTTGAGGCGCATATCAGATTCTATTAAAAAAAATTAAAGACACACTGCATACTGTTAAAAATGTTTTTTGTGCCGTAGGCTCTACTAGCAGACCCAGATGACTGCTGTAAAAAATTACAGAAAATGAATGAAACCTGTGTAAACAGCACAGTTTGTGGTATACTTTCACAAGAACACAGCATTTCGTTCACAGCTCAGACTTGTAATACTCTCACATAGAGTCGTTTAGTGCTGAAGTTTAAGTATTACGTATTTAAAACAGCACTCTTCCATTTTCATAATGGTTTAGTTCTGGTTATGAGTTTTATTGTAATGGCTATAAAATGTTATTCATACAAACTAATTCATACAAATGAATTAATTAAATTCTGGGATTTTACTACTGTCCAAGTCTCTGACTGAAGAGTTAGGATTAACAATTTTACAATTTACCAGAAAACTTTAAAAGTAATGAATACAGAGTTGGAGTGATATTTAATAATATATACTGATTTAATGATATTTACATTTTGTTTGTTGATCATAGATAATTTAGCAGATCATTAAAAAATGATTGAAAATAAAACCAAGACATATTCTATAAATTTACAGGTCATTTATACACTCTAATAAAGACTTTTGTTGCCCACTAGGGTGTGTCCAAGCACTGGAGAACAGCACGGTTCAGTGTGTGCAGTGTGACTCAGTAGATCTAAAAAACTTGACACTTTGCAACATCAGTAAGTGTTTTGGCAGGTGAAGATGCCCTTTCCTTTTTCCTCCTAACAATTACCTTAGTTCATATTTATATTAAAAAAGTGTCAATTATATATTCACCTGTCTTGACCAGTATACTACATATGTAGTTTTCTTTTAGTTTTTTAGCTGTTTTATTTTTCTTTTCACTTTATACTAGGTGCTGATCGTACCTTGATATTTACAACTATAAAGATAGGTAAGCAAACTGTTTTAATTTATTTTATTTTTTAATTTCAACTTTTAATTCATTTTTGGATTCAATAGAACACTTTATGTTCTATACAAATATACAGGAGCTTCTAATACTAGAGTATATTATTTATTTATTATTAATTTAAGTTTAATAGTCAGATTTCTTTTCTGTTGTGCAAATAAGGACATTTTATTTCTTCTGTTTACTCCAGGTGGTCCAGGTGTAACGGCCTCTGTCCTTCTGGGCACGCTGCTTATTAGTCTGTTTCTCATTCTTTCTGTTGCATTTTTTTTTTACCTTAAACGCTCGAACCTTCTGCCTGGGGTCTTCTATAGTCGCAAAGGTAATGATGCAAATATAAAACCTGGTGGTATATCCGCTGGTATATGTAACAGCATATCCTGAAGTTTGAATAGAATGTTGCCAGTTCTTTATTTATTAAATATTAAACATTGGATAATACTATCAGAAGTAAATATAATAATATGCTTCTATTTTTTCCTTTCTGCTAGCTTTTATATTTCAACCAAGTGAAACAGTAAGCTTTTTATAAACTGATCTACATAAGTAATTGTAACCTTTATTTAAACATTTTTTTATTTTTATTAAATAAATTATGCATTAATCCACTATTTGTTTTTCAGGCTGTTATGATTTCTGCTGCGTCATCTTCAGGTGAGAATTTTTACTTTATATTTAGGTTTTTGGAACTAGGCAGCCTTTAATAGGGCTGGGATAAGGAACAAAATGTACTTTTAATTCACTTTTGACTTGTAAGTATGACACAACAAAGATCTTTATCAGTTCTTAATGTTTGTACTACTAATGGCTAAAAGCATTATACAATAAGTAGGCTGGCTCTGTTGTCCAAAAAATAAGCTGTTGTGTTTTTATACAACAAAAAAAAAGAGTTAAAAATTTTTATCATTGAGTTACTGATATGTCAATATACCCAATATAATATGGGTAAATAATTCTTGACTCTATTTCTAGCGTTTCTAGCAGTGTGTTGTATTGTGTAACTTTTTTTTTCAAATCTTCAGTGCGCAAGCCGAGATATGTTCGCAGAGAACGGCCTTCAGCAGCTGCAGCAGTAAGCAGCAGTGCCGTGATGCCCGTAGGACATGTGACAAAGGTGTATAATGTAAATGTCCAGTAGTGATAAGCTACACTATTTAAACAGTAACGTTTACTTCTTTGTGTAACATTTTAATGTATCCCCTGTACACAAATTTTATTTTCACTTTTTGCACAAAAACAAATGACTAATATTAACTTTATACCCTTTCACATTAAGTTTAACCGGGTTTCAAAAGGCATTACTAATTTGCACAACATCAGTTTGTTTTTATTTCTGGATTTCTTACCCGTTCTACAAACTCAAAATCAAAAAGTCATAAATGACTTGACTTTTGCAGATGAATGTTAGCCTGAAGATGTTGCCAAAGGTATTCAGACAATTTGGAAAAGTGTGTAAATATTATACCATTATATGAAGGATTGTATGCACAGTTTTCCACAAAAGTGGCTTGGGTTGTTTCAGGGCTTATTCAAAGCACCATAAAAAAATATGAGCAGTCTATATGGCTCTGTTAAATCACTTCATTTTAACCAAATAATGAGCTTAATAAACAAAACATAAAATTTTTATTGCACTGTTATTGAAAGATATTTGTATTTGTTGCTTTTCAGGAAAATTTGTTAATGTGGTTTGCGAGGCTGTTTATTGATTTGTATAAGGGAAAGTGCCAAAATAGGTTAAAGCATTAAAAAGTATATTTTTTTGATTATTTAACTGTTCTAAATCTATGAACGTTTTGAAATCAGTGTTGGAATTTTATTAGTAATGATATAAATATTTATACATCAGATCACATTTGACATAGTGTTTTGGGTTTTTCTGTTATTAGCTGTTGTGCAGCGAATGGTGGCTATGTACAGGTTGTTTATATTTTAGTGGCATATAGGTTTATAATGCTGTATTTTTTGTATATTGGTGATCAACTTGCAATAAAGGTTAAAAATTAAAATATTTTTATAGAGATATTTTCATCCTTGTTTTATGTATTTGTTTTATATCAGGCCACAAATTAAATTGCAAAAAATTACAAGTAGTTTTTGTAATTTTCCATTTATACATAGGGCGGCGCAGTGGTTAGCACCGTTGCCTTACAGCAAGAAGGTCCTGGGTTTTTGCGTGGGTTCCCTCCGGGTACTCCGGTTTCCTCCCACAGTCCAAAAACATGTGAAGTAGTTTGATTGGTGACGCTAAATTGCCCATAGGAGTGTGTGTGTGTGTGTGTGTGTGGCCCTGTGATGAACTAGCGACCTGTCCAGGGTGTAGCCCCTGCCTCTCGCACTATGTGCGCCGGGATAGGCTCCAAAGATTTAAATGAAGTGTTATTTAAAGTCTGACCTTTTTAAAAATAATTTGGCACTTTTTTTACATGGCTTTGTCCTCTTTTTGAATTTATACCAACAAAGTGTATAAAATGTACAGATTAACAGATTAAATAACAAAAATGCTTTAAAACCATATAGCTGCACAGAGGCTAATGTGAACGCTGGTGACTTAACCCACGTCTCTATGATGCCAGCCTTGATGTTGCATTTTACTGTTGAATTTCAAAGTAAATTTACATAAATGTTTTACAAGAGCCAAAAATTGATTTCAATCTTTATTACGATTTTGCCGCTGTTTTTCCCTTGGTCTTAAGCAATAATAATACTGATAGATTTCTGTATGTGTGACTTATTGTTTAATTGTAAACAGCTGAGCTTTTTTTAGAAAAACTTTTATTGTTCCTGTAAAAGGGAGGGATTTGAGTTTTGCCTAAATTTTCTTGTTTTGTAGCAATATGATGTTTAGTTCTCAGTACTTTCATTGTAGTGGCAAATTTGTTGGAATACTATTAGTGTAGGGAAAAAAAAACTTTTACCAGTGGGTTTAAATGTGTAACCAATATTTTTAGTAATTCCAAATACACAATGAAATCCAACAAACTGTAATCTTCTAATCACAGCAGTCCCCAAAATTATTTAGTATCAATATTCTAAATTTTAATCCTAAAATGTTTTTCATTGTATTAATTTAAGTCATTGAAAGTAATATGAAAGTGCTTTGTCACTCTTATTGAGCAGTATTTATCTCACTAGTGAGGGAGGGGTGTATCCTAAAGTTGTTTGTCATACTATCATTTCCTGAAAGTACTTTCCTTCCTTCTTGTTTTATACCTGTGGCCTGACGTCATAGTAGAGTAAGCAGGTAGATGGGGCTTATATTCTCTTAGTGGACTGGCAGAAAAAAAGATTCACAGTTCTGCTTATATCGGATGTGCACACACACACACACACACACACACACACCGTCAGTTCGTCAGACATTTTATACAGAGAGACGGGGCTGTTCATCCTCTAAACCTGCTATACGGTATTGAGCAGAAAAAGGCTTAGTCAGCATTTTTACATCTCTAAAGGTAAGTTGACAATTCTAATAGTACATATCCAACAGTATTCTAATAGTATAAAAAATAATACACTTTATTCATACAATGCTCTTTAATAGATAATTAAATGTAATAAAGCAAACTAGTAATAATAGAGAAACCTTGCTTGGGTAGATAGATAGATAGATAGATAGATAGATAGATAGATAGATAGAGATAGATAGATAGATAGCTTTATATAAAGATAGATTTATCATTTTGTAAGAAAAATACTGTTATGTTGCCTAATAGCATTTTACTAATTCACTGTTTCATTTTAGATTCCTCACCTGTGTACATAGAGAAAAGGGTGCAGGAATCCGAAGCTTTACTAAGAGCTTCATATTCAATAATGGACACACCTGAGATGGCTCTCCCGAATTTCAATGACCAAGTCTGGGAAGCAGATACGGAATGTGCTATTTGCTTCACCGCATATGATAACACTTTTAAAACTCCTAAAGTTCTTCAGTGCAGTCACACGTTTTGTTTAGAGTGTCTTTCTCGCTTTCTTGCTGTTTTACCAGATCAGAAAGCCACCCAGATTAACTGTCCCCTTTGTAGACAGCCAACTTCTATGCCTGAAAATGGTCCACCTGCTCTGAACACAAGCCAAGAGGTTCTTGGGCAATTGCCCAGCCACCAGCAGCAGGAGGAACATGTATGGCTAGATGGAAAGAAGCTCTGCTACTCAAATCCACAGGCACCCAGTGGTGTCTGCATTGACATTGGAGGTAGCAAGCAACAGCATGAGAACAGACAGGAGGAGAGAGACACTAGCCACAGACTGAGGAATTGTGCTGGTCTTTTCAGAAAGTGGCAGCGATTACTGATCTTCCTTTTAGTGTTGGTTATACTGCTCATCATAGTCATCTGGCCTCTCCAGTGCATCTTCAACCACGGTTCAATATCAGGCTGCTTTATGAGTCAAGACAAGCACTTAACTACCTTACCTACAGATTCAACCAGCAAAAATACCTAGATAAGTGGTAACTCGATGGTTCTCTTTGGACTACTCATTTGAAGATTGGGGTTAGATTTACAGCTCCACCAAGATACCACTGCTAGGCTCCCGAGCAAGGTCCTTAACCCTTAATTGCTCAGCTGGGTAGCAGAGAATATTGCAAGTAATTTTGGATAAGTGTGTTTGCCAAATGCCACAAATGTAAATGTAAAGCTACAAAAAGTCTTGGATATAAATGTGAACTTACCTGGAATTTGACACTGAGAGACACTGCCATCCCTATATAATTATAACCCCATTCATCCACAGTCTTAAAGATTGCAATTGCGAATCCTTGTTAAAGTGTACTTTGACATGCAGCTTAAACTGAAATTATTTAAATCTAATAAAATCTAAACTTTTGCTAAAGTTACCGGAGCCAGAACAAATAGTTTTTAATGAAAAGTGCTTTGGGTACAACCTAGGTGTTGATACACATATTTTTGTTATTTTTAGTAATTACACAGCAGCAGTGGAATTGTTCCACAGCATATATGCATCAAGATTTTTCTACCAATGTACCATCTTAGTCAAGTCTTACTTTTTAGGTCTTTAACGGATACCTAGTTCTACCTTAATAATATATAAGTGAAATAGTTAAATAATATTTAAATAATAACATTAATTTAATTATAATATTTAAATAGTTTTTTTCTCAAATGTGTACTTGTGTGCTAACAGAATTGTAGACTCATGGTATATCTTCAAAGACCTAGTGAACAATTGTTAATGTATTAACTGATATACATCTTCCCTGATAGACCAAAAGCAATAAATGTATAGTTTATTTAATATACTATTAATAAGTAACCAAACCCTTGATTTGAGAAGGGGAAAAAACATTTTCTCATCCTGGTGCCAATACTAATAAAATCTTTTTGAAAAAGACTCTTTAACAAAAGAGACTTCCTTGTGTTATAATTCTGGGTCTCTCAAGTAGCCCTTTATTCTCTGAATTATGTTACTGAGAATTATTTTTATACAAATATGTCTGTAGGCAAAGCCAAAAACACAATACAGATTTAACAGATATAATATTTTGCTTAAAGCTTTGCTTCCCCCAAAATATATATTCGGTATGTATATGTGAATAATTCTAACTGATTATACACTGTATGTATGCTAATTTGGAAATTAAAAATTTATATTTTTCAAAATGATTTCTATCAGCTGTACATTTTAGTTCGACTTAGTGCATATCTTCAATGGTGTAAAATGCCTCTGTTGACGAACAGAAGCAACTGAATGACAGTCTTCCTGTTCAACAACAATAGATGATTAATTTAGTTTTTACTGACAAGCACTATTAAAGGGTGCGAACCATTGCCATGGGTATGTCAGTAAGCATTCAAACCCCTCATGTGACCAGAGACACAGCTCTATTTATAACAGAACGCGACAGAGGCCCTGCATTCCCGTATACAAGGGCAGTGCAAACGCTGTGGATAGTGCTATGCCAACCTTGGGCAATGTTCAAGTATTTGGAAAATTACTTACACCTTAAGGTAAGGCAAACATTTAAACAAGCATATTGTTCAACAACTATAATATAACCAGATCAAAATATCTGACAAGAAATCCAGTATTATGCTGTGATAGTTGAGTGGGGTTTTTTGGTAGCTTTAAATGATCGCAGTTGAATTTTATTTTGTTTTGTTAGCAATGTAAGTCTAAGAAAATATCAAGTTTAACATATAAGGAAATAAATATATGTATTTTACATAGAGCTGATATTGTACATAATTTTTACTCTCATTTACTCCCAAATATCCATATCAAATAATGCAAAATGATTGAGATATCTAATATGTAATTAAATGTAAACTTCTACATCTACACTTACATTATGCAAAAGTAAAGTATATCAGTATAATATGACTGCTTTATATGATAAAAAATGCCTGGCAGTTGTATTAATACTGGAAATGATATTTAATGTAAACGCTGCACCTATTTCGATGGTGCAATGATTCGAACACATGTTAGTCACCCAAGCATACCAAACAAACATACAAATCCTAACTACTCTACTATTTCGAACAAATAGTACACATCAGTTACACTGTGACCTAAGATATAGTTTGTCACCCAATGTTACAACATACACCTGTACAACACTTTCTTTTATTGATAATATTCATGCGAAAGGTATCTGTGTGCATACATACTCTGGTCAGAGGAGAACTGACCTCTTGACTAAGGTTTTTCTCTATTTTGTCACTGTTTTGGTTTCTTCCCACTGTCGCCTCTTAGTTGGGAACCCTTAATTTGCAGATATTAATTAACAGAACTGAAGTCTTATTTGAGTTGATTTTGTAAAGCTGCTTTGACACAATCTTTATTGTTGAAAAGTACTATAATAAACAGTGACTTGTCCTGTCTATGGCCAAAAGAAGGACACTTGACATCTTAAACATTATATTCAAGACGTATTTCCCCTTTTGCTGTTATAATACTCTTTACATAGGATTTAGTTTATTTTGATACAAAAGCATTAAAGAGATCACCAATGTGGGTCTAGGGTGGGTCTTGTGAATCAATGTTTACTGGGATTAAGGTCAAGTTAAGTTCTTCGACTACAACCAAACACATTATCACATCATATCTTCTATGAAGGGCGGCGCGGTGGTGCAGTGGTTACCACTGTCGCCTCACAACAAGAAGGTCCTGGGTTCGAATCCCGGGCTTGGGGTCTT
>JAOTQW010000014.1:7377639-7389816 GCA_026260075.1 Sisor rabdophorus
CCCGTGACCCCGGATTCGGGAATAAGCGGGTAAAGAAGATGAAATGAAATGAATCTTCTATGAAGTTCAAGAGCTGTGTACACAAGAGCACTGTTGTGCTACAACATTGTTACAGCATGAAAACGATAAGTAGATTCCAAGTAAAATCTCACATATAGTACAGCCATAGATTCAAATTTTTATTTTATTGATTTTTAGAATCAAGCAAAGATCATTGCTTTGCTTTTGAAATTGAATAACTAAATACATTTTATGTTGTGAACTCTTATAAAATGTATTCTAAGGATTTGGTACTGGTCCGCTTTCAGTGGGACATGTTTTTCCTGCCTGGCAGCCCATGCTGTTCACCTGCCAAGAAGTTTCTGTGAATACAGTTTGCTCCCGAGTCACCTTACAATCCCAATAGACACAAAAGAATGATCTACTAGATCACTATTTTAAATGTGAAAAACTAGATGAAGGTAAATTCAGGTTATCCATCACTTTTTTCTGCAACAAAACTAATAACTTTTATTCCTAACTTTTAGAACTATTATTCCTACCCAGTCTGAAAAAAAATAAGTTACTGTTCAAAAGAAATGCTTTAAGAAGAGATCAATTATTTATATACTTAGTAAAATATGCAAACTTTAAAAATATATAATATTTCACTGTTTCCAGACCCTGACACATGCTGCATAAACTTCCTGGTGATGGATGACTTAGATTATAGTGTTATAATAGCAGAGCGAGACTGGGAGAGTTTCTACGTGGAAAGTGAGGAATGCTCGATTCAACAAACATGGCTTGCAAGTCTGGATGACTCAGGCTTTAGTGACAGTGAAGACGAAAAAGGGGCTATTCGAGTGCCAGATTTAGAACTTCAGATCGGAGACCACGAACCAAAAAAAGAGCCTAATGCAGCAACAAAAAGTAAAGAAGTTGATTATATAGCTGAAACCATGTCAGAGGAACCCGAAAGCTTGAGTTATAAAACAGACAATAGATCTGCTACACATACTGCAGTAATCAACCTAAATGATGTCTCAACCACACATCCATGCTCGACCTCAGATAGCAGTGTAATTGCTACAATTTTTACCAATCAGACTGACCCGAATATCAGGGAGCATAATGAGAATCATATAGAGGATAAGTCATGTCAAGCTGTTGGAGAGGCAAATATTTTTTTCTCATGTAATCAGGAAGGCAGTCATGTTGGAAGCTTGGAAGAAAATTCTCCAAAAAAAGAGAAAGAACGGTGGTTTGTAACAGTAAATGACAGTCCGGTAAAACAGAAAGTAAAGTCTGGACAGAAAAAGGGAAGAAAAAAAAAAACCTCTAGAAAGCTTGTCCGACATAGGTTAGTAACAGAAAGACACTTCTCAGTATTGAATAAAAATAAAGAAGAAAAAAAAGATATCAAAGATAAAACAATATCACAAAATGAACTTGTGCAACCTTCTCAAACATATTCTGAACACATAAACCTTGATCCATCTCCTTGTCCCTTTTCTAAAGAGTTAATTTTAGACTCCTTCAATGATAAAGAATTAGTTTTATCTGCCATGAAAGAACATGAAAAGGCAGCTTCAAAAAAAACATCTGTTCCTAAAATTAAGTGCATTTCAGAAGAATCATTATCTAATGTTGAAGAGGAAAACACTAGTTGTGTTTTTAATTTTAAATACAAAGCCGATTCAGATGTTCTTACAGAGACTTTCAAAAGCCAACCTCATGCTTCTGTCAACTCCCATTTCTCAGAAATTCCTACAATTTGCTTACAATTACAAAATGATGCTGTAGTCAATGACCAAAACATATGTGCCACCACTCCAGATCACCCAATGAGCATTAATTCACTCCACAGAGCGTTCAAAAAACTTCAGTCTGATGGCTCTAGATTACTTTGGGAGGAAACAATTACTTCTTCAGAAAATCTGCAAAATCAAGAGTATCTAACACAAGCACCTAAAGAATTGCAACTGTCCTCCCAGGAGAATCATGCATCACAAATCAAATGTCTTGAAGCAGATGAAGGTCCAAATGGTCCCGTGTATGCTCTTTCCTCATTTTGGGAGGAAATGGAGAAGTTGACCATAAATGACATTTTGCATCTTAGATCACTTCATAACAAATCTCCTATGAGTAGAAGTGTCATTTCTGATGAGAGTGATGTCCATATTGAAATCGAAGAACGGCTGACTTCTAAACATGATGGCTCGATGGATGACTCAGCTGACTCAGACTATTTTACCCATGTGGATGAGTCAAAACCTGACCGTTCAAGTTGTGAACTCTCTGTGTTCTCTGATTGTGATGAGGAATTTCTACAAATACCAAACAGGAACGAAAACTCTTGCAACGAGCCACAGTATCCCAAAGAACAAATTGAAAGTTTGATGTCTACATACATCCCGAACAATAATTTGAATTTAAATACAGACACTGAATTGCTAGACATTATAGAACTGAGTAATCAGGACAGAATTCCACATCATTTCTATCCAACTGCTTTGTCATTTGGCCAAACTGCAGATAATCAATCCATGTTTACTTTTTCTGACACTTTTGGTATAGACATGAATGGAGCTATGTCTTTAGACAGATGGAGAATTACTGCTGTCTCATGTCCATTTGTACACAACTTGTCTGTATGTGAACTGTATGATGATTTCTTTTCAGAATTTGATCTCAGAAATTTTCTCTTTTTTTCACCTCAATATAAGTCTGTTCCTATTTTTAACGCCTCCCACTCTGTGATAAAAGATATGATAGTTCCTCGTATAGGGGAACTGGATTTTCACGCAGATTTTAAACAGGTTAATATACCATTAAGTGACCTGCCTCATATCAGCAGCCAGACGGAAATGCCTACTTATCCCCTAGGAATGCCAAACCTGTGCTTTTTAATGAGCCAAAGGGGGAACTGGAATAATGTTTTTTCTCACAGAAGAGTAAGTTTTATAGGAAAGGGGAGCACCTGGTATGACAGAGACAGAGCTTGGATTTTCCCAAAGGAAACAAAAAAGAAATGTGTCTCAACAAGGGCTGGAGTATCACCACTGTATGAAGTGGGGAGACAGTTTTTCTTGCAACTTGTAGAGCCAGAGCAACATGCTGTATTTATTCCAAGTAAGCAATTAGTAGATTATTTCCCATTTCTATTTAGGAAAAGTTCACAATATATAGTTTAGCCATTTAAAAATTCGAGCATGCCTTACAACATGACTATAAGTACTTAGGCAGCTTAATTAAAGATGCAGTTAGAAAAGTCATGTCTCACTCAGAAAAAGTTTTAAAAATATTTTAAAGATAAAAGAATTAGTACATCAATATTTTAAATATCACATGTTTAAGACAATGTTCTATTTCTTCTGTTTTAGAGAAAGACAACTTTGTCTTTTCAATAAAGCAGGCAGATATGTGCTTGATTTGTATTGCCTTTGCTTCCTGGGTATTAAAATCCTCCAATTCTCAGTCAACAGACACGTGGAAAGCAGGTGTGTTAAAACCATATCATTTATACAAGAAGGTATTTCAGTACATGTTCCCTTTCTAATAGTAATTTTCTTTTTAATTTTCAGCTCTCCTGGCAAATTTAAGTGCAATCTCTGCCATCCAATACTTGCGAAAATATGAAAAATGACAGAACTGAGGATCATCTGTAATGTCTCTCAAATATTTTCAGAAAGGGGCCAGTAAAAAACTAAAGGATTCACTTTGTTCAACTACTAAACACGTACAATGTAAATATGTATTTTTTGTAATCTCTGTTAAGAAATTAATGTTTTTCAGAGATCCACATCACTGTTAAATGTAACTAATAGACCAGAAGAGCACTATCAGTTTTGTGTCAGAATATTTCTGGGTTTCAAGAACTGCTTAGAATAAGTACATTTTGTATATACTTTTAATGAACAGATTTATGTTTAGTTCATAGTAGTACAAATTTAAGGTTAATAATAATTCTATTACTAATTACTATTAAAATTATTATATGAAGGAGAAAAGAAGAAGGATGTTACAAAGTAATTTTTTTGAAAATATTTTTGGTTTAATAGTCTAAACTAGTTTAAATCAGAGGACTTATAATCATATTAGAGGAAAAAGAATATCTAAAAAAAAAATCATATTTTAGGATTTAAAAAATAATCTGACACATTTGTGTGTAAAGTTGGTACGTTAATGCAATAAAATTTGCATTTGATAATGAAGCTACAGGCTTTAGCAACAATGTAGCCCGGTTACATAAAATCCAACTGGATGCCACCATAGTAAAATTAATTTAGAAATTTTAAAATAACATTTTTTTTTTAATCCGCAGTAAGAATTTATAGTGTTTCCATTTAAATATTTCTGAGATATTTCCTGTGAAGGTACATTGTTGTAATTTAGTTTTAACTTATCAGTTGTTTGCACTCTGGGCACTAAAAGCAGAGTTACATTGATTTTTGATAGGAGAAAATATTTAGGTCTAAAGTATAATTTTTTTCAAAGTCATGTGAATTAAAAATCCAACATCCAACATCCATGACCATAAACGTTGGACTCAAAGCAATGCAATAATACAACACCATTGCGTTTATTCACAGCAGAGAATCAGCTTAGCTAGCTTTAGATCCACAATATAAAAAACATTGTGTTGTTACCTTCGCTATTAACACCTAAAGATGCTGATCTATTCTGATTTCCCTTTAGATTGAGATAAAGCAAGTCTCTACGTGAGCAGGAAATAATATTGTGTTGTAAATCATGTCATTTACAACACTAATTATAGACTGTATATGAATGGTTTTAAACCAAAAACAAAAATACTCTTTAGAAAATAAAGTCTGGATATTAATTATTCAGGTTAATACAGGTTTTTTCATTAGAAAAGTATACATGTAATATTGCATAATTATCACTTATCTCAAATGGTTATATTTTTTACAGTCCTTTCGGTATTCTGTGATTGCAGAAATAAATTTTAATCAATTATCGAATAATTTAGAGGAATCTGATTTTTTTTTCCACATTTTTGGTACAAGATGGATAATGTGGCATATGTTAATATAAAACTCATTCAGTCGAAGCCCTTTTGAATGTGATTATAGACATCATATAAACAGATACATTACACTGGTAATTGTGCTTGTGATTTTAGCAATTCTATAAAAAAAGAATGCAGAAACAAATGTGAATTCAAAATTGTAAAAATCATCAGAGAAAAAAAAATCACAATTTGTGGATGAAAAACCAAGAACAACACTTTCAGTATTTACTGGTTTATTGTAGAAAATACTGTCTTTTTGGCTGTTGTGTAAAGAAAAAAAACATTTTGACATCAGAAGTTAGATTAATGTGGCTATTACTTTTAACTGATGTCCATTTGAACACAAATAATAACACTTCACTAGTGGTCACGGCTAGTGTTATATCCTTACTTATACATAATACTTTCTCCAGAGATATATGAAATAGTGTGAGTTAATTACTTATTAGTTATTAATACAATTTCATTTGTATTGCAATAATCAGTCCAAAACTATTCTCTCCACTTGTATATACTGATAAGAGTTAGAGACTCTAAGATATAGTTTACAAAGAAGGTTGAGGAAAAGCTATGATACAGTATTTAACGCATGCATTCACAGCACACATGTTCTTTTGTCTTTTTCCAGTCCAAATCAAACATTAAAACACTCATTTACACATGTAATATATTATTTGATACATATACCATGTACAGAATTATAGAGTAGTTTTTAATAAAATGTTAACCCTTAAGCTGCATTGTGGATATTCGCAATACTGAACAGCACCTTGCAAATACTACTTACATCTAGTGCTATAGCGCATCAACAATTTAACAATAAAGTTTATTTTAACAGCAAAAACTGTTAGTTAATAGACATGCAACAGAAAAAACAAGATCAATGTGCTTGGAAAATACCATTTCATATAATACCACAAAGTAGGGCTGAGTCTTAAGTGCTAAAATGAGTAAACTTATTCTGGTCAGGGTTTCTGAAGAGAAGAACACACAGCACCCTGAATATTAGAGAGAGAGTAAAAAAAATCACCCCGTAGTCCACAGTGTATATTAACCATTTCAAGGCTGCTTGTCCCCTTCTTTCTTCAGACGGCTGTTAAGCAGATAAGAGCATGTTATCCTATGCATTGTTTAATAGAGCCCATTAAAAAATGTAAGCAAGCATTATATAGTTTTATATTAGTAATTCTCAACATTTTGGAACTAAACCCCAAGCCCTCCCCTTCTCCGGCTTATTATGTGGCATGCTTCCAAACCCCCCTTATGCATATATATCAAAAAACACCCCAAAACAGCATAGGGCGAGAGGCAGAGGTACACCCTGGACAGGTTGCAAGTCCATGGCAAGGTGACACAAAGTGCAGGGCCACACACACATTCACTATTATGGGCAATTTGGATTCACCAATCAACTTAATGTACATGTTTTTGGACTGTGGGAAGATACCAGACTACCCAGAGGAAACCCACGCAAGCGCGGGGAGAACATGCAAATTCTGCACAGAAAGACCACCATGCCTGGGATTCGAACCCAGGACCTTCTTGTTGTGTGGCACAGTGCTAACCACTACGCCTCCCTGGTATAATATTTTTGTTTACTATTTTTTATTCTATTTTAAAAATTTAATAATTAAAAAGGTTTTGAGAACCACTGCTTTATATTAACCCTACATATATTGTAAGTGTTCAGCTTTAAGTGACAATCCCATTTTTATGTAAACTTGCGTGAACATATTTAGACACAAAGCTTCAGAGGGCCCCAAGCAGAATTTTATTTGGGAGCCCCTCTTTTTATTTCAGAATTCATTTTACAGAGAATTTTTTTAAATTCCAAATAATTTGCACACTGTAAATGTCACACACTGCCACAAAAGTGCTTAGATGTTAATTAAAACTTAAAAATTTTGTGTTGCAGTACCAAGTACGGTACGGTAAACAGGAAAGTAGCCGAATAAACTATATTTAATATTGCATTTTTGTATAATTAGCACTAGGGGCCCCCCCTGGTGGCCACTTAATTTTTTTATGAATGTGGTCTATCTGGTATGATGGTTTACTTTCCACTGAAAAAAAATTACAGAACCATATTTATTGGGTATATAAGGTCAAGCTCACCTGTAGTAGTCTTCCTGGCTAGGAAGTGGAGCACCGTGCAAATGTGTGTGCCCATGTAGCCACTGCTGTTCCAGTGCCAGTCTCTGCAACTCTGCTGATTGAGCCTGCATGGCCTGCAGTTGATGTGCAGCTGACAAGGGCCCTAGTGGTCCAGGTAATTCTCTTGGAAATGCTGCGCCTAAAAAAAACAGATGAAAAGAGAAACAGAACCACATATTAGACAATGATATAAAAGTGACAGTGTTTTTTTGCAGTCCAGGGCACTTACCAAAGAGAGGGTGACGCAGCATGTCATGTTCAACGTGGGGCAACTCACTTAGCAGTGGGTTAGGAATCCCGCCTGGTGGGTAGGGAAACCGAGCTAATGGAGGACCTCCTGCCAATGGCTCTACCAGAGGATGGGGCCCTGAACCTGATGAAATATAGGATCACATGTATATGAAATAGATGTTTTATTTACTGACCTTTTATATTTTAAAGCTTATAAATTTTTATTTTCGGTTGCTATAAACAAATAATGTATGCTTATATTTATCTCTACAGGGTGCAAGTAGCACTTTAATAGGATCTAAGATTCTCACCTTGGTTGAGTGGGTCCTGCTGGTGTAAATGGAGGTGGGAATGTATGTGTGAGTGCTGGTGGTGGTGTGGAGTAACATTCAGCATCTGAAGTCTGGTCACAGGGTCTATAGCAGATGCGGCCATCCTCTCAGCATGAAGGCGCTCTGCAGTTAGCCGTTCAGCGTATGTTAACTCTGGCCGCACCATATTACGCTCCATGGCTGGGTGGTATGGCCCAAATGGGTGTGGTAGAGCTAGGGTCCCATGGCGCCCCAGATGATCCATGTGATTGTGGGACGCATGCAGAGGCGTCTCCAGCTCAGGTGCTTTCACCTCAAAACCTGGTTTCATTCTTTCACGGATCTCACGCTCTCGCAGCTCCCGGAGAGCCGGGTCAGCTGCGTAAAGGCCCTGCATGTGATAGGCCAAAAAGTGGTCAGCAGGACCTAAGGGGGCGAAAAAGCCATGGCCACCGCGATGGCTGCCAGGTGATAGAACGTGAGGCCGTGCATATTCGCTAAGCGTACGCAAAGCTGGAGTATCAGGCCCAAGGTATGGTGGGACTGCCGCTATGGCTGCGGCAGGTGAGTTTTCATATGATGGCCGTCCTGATACCATGGGTCCAGCTATTTGCAAATCACTGACACGCCCCTCATGGGAAGAGCTAGAGGCTCGCTGCAATTTAATAAAAAGGAGTAGCTTAAATATCAGTCTGATCATAATCCCAAATAATTTGCAAAATCTGGAAAAAGTAAAACATTCAAACACTTACAGAAGCTTTGTCTGAATCTCGTTCTCTATCTCGCTCCCTTTCTCTCTCCCGCTCCCGCTCTCTTTCTCGACTCTGACGAGCACTCTGCTCTGCCTCTCTTCTGAGTCGTTCAGCAGCCTCTTCCCGTTTCTTGGCTAGTTTAGAGTTAGCCAGAGGTGTAAAGTATAGATCTGTGCGTGCACAGGAATTGTAGCCTCTGTTCAGACGTTTAATGAACCTGTTAATTAAATAAAACATTAATTAAATCTCATCGACGACCTAGAACTGGCCCTAATTACCATTATTCGAGATAGTCTTGCCACTTAAATTAATTTTATACTCAAGAAAAATAATATATTACAAAATAGTACATATTATAAATAATACCTGGCTGACTGGCTTGCATGGCTGGGGATGTTTACCACAGTGGGTTCAGGTGAAGGAGTGAGGCGAGGAGGAGGTGGCGGACTTTCAGAATTTTCCTCCTCATCTACTGGCTCTTGTTTGATGGTTATATGTGCTGGCCCGGCAGGTGCAGAGAAAGAAGATGGCTGCGGGCCTGGGACTGCAGCAGAAGATGAGGACTGTGTAAATGAAGCAGTGGATTCAGGCATAGGACGGTTATGAGAGAGTAAAGGATGAGGGCATACTGAGGCTGGGGGAATGCTGGTAACATGATTTTTGCCTTGATGACTCTGGGGCTGAGTCAACACAGGTGGTTGTGGCTGAGGATGAGGCTGGGGCATAATGTGTAATGGAGGAGGTTGAGAGCAGGGAGGGTGCTGCACTGGTAAAGAGGCCAGAGGCTTTAATGCTGGAGGTGGAGGCAAATTGGGGTGGATCTGTAGGAATGGTGGAGGTGCAGAAATTGGAGGAATTGGTTTTTGAGCCGACTGGATGGGGGTAGTTGGTGGAGGCTTGATTTGAGATACAGATGACAGTGGCAAAGGTGAATGAAAGCTATCTCGCTGAATTTGAAGAGGCTTGGGACAATATCCATGAGTATGATGATCACTCGATGGATAATTTTGAACCTGACTTGCGTGGTGGTGATAATGAGTGCTGGATGGAGAAAAAGTCTGGTTAAGCCCTGGACCTAGTCCCTGACAATTAGATAAACCAGAGGCAGGTTGGGATGAGGGAGGAGCCTCCAGACCCTTCTGACATCTTCTATGGGCAATGACAGATGGATCATCCTGAGGAATGTCCACAGGGACAACGACTCGTGAAGTTGTGTTGGTGCTGGTGGTAGTTGTAACGATAGAAACTTCAGGTGAAGATATGCTTGATTGTATAGGCTGGGGTGGCAAAGCAGGTGGGGTATGAGAGGGAACTATGGTAGCAGCTGTTATAGTGGTAACAGGTTGTGATTGGCTCTGTGGCCCAGCTGAAGGTGGGGGTACAGGCGAGTCTAAATCACTTTCATTGGCTGGTAAAGGGCTGGCAAGGCTTGGAGAGGAGCTGCGGTTGTCCTGGTCTATGTCTTTAGTATCGCTGCTGCCATCCTCAATAGCACTGCGGCTGTCTGAGCTTTCACACTCACCCTCTCCTTCTGACTGAGATTCTGGAACCTCATGAATAAATAAAGAAGATTGAGATCAAACAAATGACTAAGCTTTAATAATTGAACAACCTAATTTTTCCAAAAAAGACCATATACTTTAGGTCTACAGATAACCACAATTTGGTCAAATTTTGCTATTTTGATCAAATGCCATCTTACTTGGTTCTTGTGCCTTTTTGTGGTTTTTCTTACAGGTTCATCTCTATCTGGTGCAGCTGTGTCTCTTGGTCTCTTTATTCCTTTCACTAAGGAAGCTTCCACTTTTATTTTCTAAAATATATTTAAAAAGTAAAGGGTAATTGTTTACAAACACTCTTTATTAAAGAATTAAACTGAACATTCCTATGTGCATAAATAATCACCTTCCCAGCTTTTGCAGCCATAGCTTTAGCATCAGCACTAGATGCCCTGGTTGCCATAGCAGAGGAGCCAGTTCTGGAGGCATGTCCACTAGCTCGGACTTCATCATTGGAGGGAGCCAGACCTGTATCAGGGCTTCCCGTCAGCCGGTTCCGGCCACTTCTCAGGGAAGATATCTACAATAAGATAAAATAATTTTTTGAACGTAGTGGATACGATTTTGGCATTTTGGTAAAACAAAACATTCATTATCTATTTGTTCTGATTAAATAGCGTAATAACCTGCCATTTGCTTGTACATCAATTAAACAGCAATTACTTGATAATTATATTATTTTAACATAAACTAGATTGTAGTTAAACTAAATGCAAGATCACTGTTGTACTTACTGATGCTCTGCTGTGGCGTGTCTTCATTCCCTGACGAGCAACAAGCCCATCATCTTCGTCTCGTACGGGTTTAAACAGGTAGGGTGGGTCGACCGGCTTGGGAATAGGTGGCAGTCGTCTGTGTTTGCTGAAGTGCGCATGGCAGGTGATGCATAACAGGACATTGTCGCGGCCTCCATGATGCCAGTCTTTGGAGCCTAAAAATGAGTTAATTATCACAAATGCAGCATGATACATACTTACATTTAAATGCTTTGTATTAATTTAAGTTAGTATGAACATAAAACTTCAGAAAAGATTACAGGATGATAACAAAAAATCCAGACTTTCATTTGCTTGCTGATGTTTTATCAAGAACTCAGGGAGTGGGATAAACACTGTGTTGTGTTTTTGCCTAAAACCACTGGTATTATTCATTTATTCATCTTACTAGCTTATTCCCTCAGTTGGGCTCACAGGGTCTGCTGAAGCCTATCCCAGGGCAAAAGGCAGGGGTACACTTTGGACAGATCGCCAGTCAATCGCAGGGCCACACATAGATGAACAATCACACAGTCACATTCACTCCTATGGCCAATTTAGAATCACCAATGAACCTAATATACATATACAATATATAAATGTGGAAGGAAGCCGGCGTACCCAGAGTAAACCCACGTAAGCACGGAGAGAACATGCAAACGCTGCACAGAAAGACCCCTTGCATATTTATCTATGTATCTATATATAAATCCAAGATATGGCCATAGCCAGTAGGGGTTACAACATCCTTAAAGTGATGAAAGTATGAACAATTTACACAAACAGATGTGATGTACTTACTGGTGGTTAGACAGTGGCTGCAAGTTTGTCCTCTTTCTGCCTGCTCACTGTCCTCACTGTCCAGATCGTCCTCACTGGCTGAACTGAGCTCCACTGAAGAGTGACATGTAAACAGAAAGTAAGCCTTCAGTCACAGTATTTCAAACTTCCACCAAAACAATACATACAAAAATACTATTAATATACAAACACAACTCACTAGATGAAGTGCGGGAGTTGTTGTTGGTGGCTGCTATTGTATTACGAGTTTTGACCTTGCGAGATGCCGGCTGTCTGCGGTGCTGACGCTGGGGTCGGGACCCCACAACTTCAGGAGTTTTCTTCCAATAGTAGTAGAAAGTAATTAACTCACCCTGACGATAAAAAGTGCATTGCAACTCAAACTTGTGTTATTAATGGTTCACATGGAAATATGAAAAATCATAATTGTTTCTTACCGTTTTCTTAGTGGGGAGCAGCTCTTTGCGTATTCTAAAGAAGTTTTTTCCATACTGCCTGAGACCTTTGATAAATCTCTTCTATAATAATAACAAAGTACACAGAAATGCTTAACATTTGCTTGATATAAATCTGTAACTCGTTTTCTTCTTAGATTAT
>JAOTQW010000014.1:7394060-7406852 GCA_026260075.1 Sisor rabdophorus
ATTAAAACTAGTAAACCCATAGTGACAGTGACCTGCCCAGGGTGTACCCAACCCCCCTGGCCCCACGACCGCCTGCCTGCCCGCCTGAGAGAGCTGGGATAGACTCCAGCAGGCCCAGAATTAGGGAACAAGCAGATACAGAAGATAAATTAAATAATAACAGAATAATGAGTTTTTGTGCATACAAAATACCTGTGTATAAAAAAGATCAGCCATCAGTGAACTAAATATCAGTCAGAAATGTTTGGGTTGGCATAGCAATAATTTACACACAACTTTGCTCATGAAAATAAATACAATAAAAATAATTGAGGAGGACTGACTGTATGTCACAGACTGCATAATGGCAAGCACTATGGCACACAGTATTCTACTTCACTTAGTAATAATCTTATTCTTGTATAATTTTATTTTACATTTAGTGGCACCACAGATAAAAATCTGCAATATATCCTGTTATTTAAACAAGCTTCCTCTAGTCAGTTCTCACCACTTCATCCTCTGACCAGCATTTCTCGATGAGTTTAGGCACAGGCTTCTTCACCAGACACTGAAGAGCTTTGGCTGCATCATACTGGCTTTCGTGGAGCTAAAGGGGATATATTTATATTGAATAAAAAAAAAAACATGTTGGTAAACAACAAGCCAGATTATAAATCAATATCGGATGGACTTACACTAAAAAACGATGGCAGCCCAATCGGTTTCATCCTTATAAGTCTTATATGTACATATGTTTTTAATTTTCTGTACTTTTAAGTTTATTTGTAATCATTAGACTGTGTTTGTTGACACACTACCGCATCACAATTTATAACTAGTAAGGTAGCTAAAAGAGAACATAGTGTAATATTGGCTATTTTTCCTGTTGATGAACATGGTTTCCAAACCAGGATTCTGTTCAGACAGTTAAGTTAAAAAATTTACATGTAACTTGTGTTTTCACATTATGTCATGAATCCGGAAGTGGGTCATATTCGTGGCACAAAAAGGAAACAACTCTGACAAAGCTGTATTAGCGACAGTATTTACAACACTGGAATAAGACAACTGTGCTTCTCAGTCACATGGAGAAACTGTGAGCAAAATGTTCCATAGTGTTGCTTTATTTTTAAATTTATTTTACAACAATTACTGAAAAAAAAGAAAAAAAACCCTACATTTTTTTCATCATGTACCACATGCAGTGATACTTTTCAGTGTATTGAACATATTCAATACCATGCTCACGTATGTTAAGGGTGCCATTTTATTTAATTTTTTTTAGACTAATCTTTTTTTATTGTCTTTTACAAAGACACAGTAAAAGTAAGCTACTTACAACACTACCAATATATCAATAATTTTTAAAGCAACTTATTACACTAAAATTACAAGCAAACACTACACCAAAATTAGTTTAACAAGTCAAATAAACCCCCTAATGGCACAAAAAGAGATACAGCTACTAGGGCTTTAACACACCGAAATGCTAATATAATTTTGTCAATGATGGTAAATATCACTCAAAGACAAGGTCTCTCACTGTACATTAAACAGATATGGGCTGTATTCGGTTTCTATGGTAGTTGTTAGTCTAGTATTGGTGATTTCTTCTTTCTGAGCACTAAAAAAATGTGTGAATGACACGGATTATAAAATAACTTATAATAATATTTAAAAGTTTTAATAAAAACTGACCGTGTTTAATGCATTCAAAGTGGTGTCATCACGGGAGGCTGCGAGACAGCCATCCTCTGTCGACCCACCATCACACATCCCTGCAAACGCTGCCATGCTCCTGGATATTAGAAAACAGGATACTTTAGAACAATACATTAAATATACACTGATACATATACATTACAGTTTTACCTCTGATTACTTGGGTTTAAGTATGTATAGCAACAAACATGGTGCACCAAAATCACCTGGCAGCACGCAAGTACATAAGAAGGTCGCAGTCATTGACTCCTGGTGTCCAGACTAGCTCCTCTTTCTCAGTCACCGAGTCTATGCCAGGGGTAGGAAGCGGCTGCAATTCGGGGAGTTTGGCCTGTGGACAAAAAAAAACAAAATTACGGAATATACAGTTGTGGCCAAAATTAGTGGATTTTCATCAGCTAATAAAAAGTTGTATGTCAGTTATTTCTATCTTTTAATGTAGTGCATTATTAGGAAACCTCAGTTTACATGTCCAAACTTTAATTTAGCCATTAATGGTAATAAATTGTGCAGCTGTAATTTTTGCACAAGACATCTGACATCAGCCTCTGCACCAAACAGAAGAAACAGAATCACTTGAGACACTAAATCCAAAAGAACCGTAGCTAAACTAGGTAACTTGTGTAAAAATGTTTTTAAAAAGGTTATAATTTGATTTTCTTCAACCATTATTAAACTAAATAAACATTTGATGTGTCTTTTTAAAGCAACTTTTTCCCTATACGCATTGTTTTTCAGGTAGTTTTCTTGAAGCATCTTTAATGTTCATGTGTATAGGACCAATGCACAGTTAAAATAAGTATAGACTAATACTTTTCTATTTCCAATCAACAATCCAATGATATACTCTATGCAACAACAAGCCTTTTACACACCTGATGGCTTGGACCAACTCTAATCTCCCCTTGTGTGCTGTTCAGCTGCCTAAAATAGAAAAAAAAAAGGATTCAAAAAAACAAGTCCTTATACTGCGTTGCCATTTTTGAACATGAACATAATGTTTAGAAAACCTACTGCCAGTAAAGACAAACATTAAAAGAATTGTTCACTCAAAAAAAAATATCTAATATTAATCACTCCTCACTGTGTTTTTCCAAAATCATAAGCCCTTCTTTCGTCTTCGGAACACAATGTAAGATATTTTTGATATAAAATAAAGGATATCTGCTACTCTCATAGACAGCAAGGGAACCGCCACATTTAAGCCCCCAAAAACGTATCAAGATGACCAACACAGTAGCTCATGTGATCTGTGGTTCAACTAATCTGAAGTATAGAAAAAATATATATATATATATATATTTTTTACATAACGAAAACAAAAACAGCAACTATTTTTCACATTTTCACCTTTGCTGCATTGCACATTTATAGGCGTATCATCACACATGCGTGTTAGGGACGTTGTATACATGTGCGATTGAAGAAAAGGGCCAGCTGTATAAAAGCTATCAAAATGCACCATTTTTAAGACCAAACCAGAACTCATTCTATACAGTTGCATTTTCCTCAAAGTGGAAGAAAAACCAAATGAGATGCATCCATGCAATTGAGAAGAAAAAGTGGATTTAAATATAATTTTTGTTTTCTTTGCAGAGAAAATATTTTATGCTTCTTAACATTACAGTTGAAACAGAAACTTATTTTGTCAAACATTTTGGTACTTGGCCATTTAATGAGTGTACAGGCAGGTCTTCTAATCTAGCTCCATAGTTGTAACTCAACTGAGAGCCACAACTAGTTTACAGTTACTAGTTTGTACTCAGATGCACACATCACGGGATTAACTTAATCTTAACCAAATGAGCTTAAGTGTGCTGGAATGGACTGCAGGACATACCAAGTAGGAAGTTTTCAATACCGAACGAGACTTTTGCTAAAAAATTTTACAAAACAGTTCACTAAACAAAATAGTTTTTCAATTAATATCTGTTTATTTATAACGGTAATCCAACTCGGCCTAAGGTGGGTTATTACAAGCATGTAAAGAAACGTAACTGTTTTAACACGTTAACGTTAAAAGTTCGAGCTGCGCCATGACGGGCGCTTCCCTTAGCGTTCCACCCTTTAAACCAGCTCGTGTTCAGTTTTAATCAAAACCACTCATTTGCCTATCAGCGGTCTGGATGATTAATCCATATCCCGCCTATTTATTTTATCGCAGCCAATCAGAACACGGCGGCGTCGTTCCCTCCAAAGGTTATATAAACAGGGGCTTAAACACGTAGCTATGCTGTGCAAAGCACAGATTTCTAAGATGGGCGAAAAGTGATATTAATAATACAGCACTTATAATAAACAATCAATAAAACAAAAAAAATATGTCGTTGCCATTTGATATTTTTTCACTAATGGCAATAATATTTTCACAGCTAATATTTTCACGAATATGACGTGATTAATAATTACGCGAATGAAACTTATGATCGCATGCTTCTAAGTTCAACCACAGGCATAGAATCATAAGGTTTTGCTTCGCCTCGTGCCGAAGTGCTAGACGGCCTTTACATAGCGTCTGTGTGTAGCCGAGCAAGGCAAGCTGTCAAGTTCACTGCCATCTATAGATTTGCAGCAGAATGCAAAAGTACTCAGCGGCGGCTGACCAACACGAAATTAAATGTAGACACATCGAAAAAAAAACAAACAGGAAAAGCCTTCAAACCTTCGCGGACTGAACAGGTCGTCCATGGCGGTTGCTCTTTCTCTTATGTTTACAGTTTGTTTTCGTCCTGCGTCGGCCCAAAACTATGCTATTTGCCTACTTCATAGTAGCTCCTCAAAATGGTGGCTAGGCTGAGGATTTTCTCCCCGAGCTCAGGCGATGACCTCAGCGTTCATGCGCCAGCCTACGCCAGAACTGAGCATGTGCCGTCCGTCTCTAATGCTCTCAGCTCCGTGTCCGCCGAGACACCAGCCACAAACCCAACTGCAATAAACGCACCGCTACTTACGGACAGGGGAGGAAAAATACGGAGATGTAAAATTAAAGCGCCGAATCACGCAATCCGCTCAGTGGAAATGAAACACTGGGTCGTATCGTTAACGCTTATCACTTCAATTAACACTTCAAAATGGATGTCTGCTCAGTTAGACTGCGAATAGATATCGACTTCTCCCTCCCCTAGAGGATCAGCTTCACACCCCGTTTAACTTCCCTTACGCAACAACGCTGATGGTTTCACTCCACTTAAAAAAAACGTAGTCTGTTTGTTCTGCACGAGTTTTCGTTCCTACATACCCCCCAAAAACCTTTTAAAGTTATTTCTGTATAATCTAAACTAATATTAACGTAAATCACGCCAAACAAATGTCCGTCTAACGATTCAAGCATGTCGGTCACATCCGGCATAGTTTATACAGGTCATGATCCCATTGATTTGGGATTATAATTCCTGCTTTATGATTCTTTGAATCCCGTTGCTGTAGAATTACCGTTTCGTTAATAACTAATCTTGCATATTAAAATGAAAAATTAAACAGCCTTTATTAAACGTTAAAATTCTTTTTTTGTGCATAACCTATGGCAAGAGAATGGTTCAGGGCATTTTACAGATGCTGTACAGTAATAGATTAGTTGTACTGGGGTTTAGACTCAGTTGTCCAGATGTTGGAGTGGTTGCATTATTTGAAATGATGTTGTGGAGCCAAAATAAAACAATTCACTGCTACAAATTTGTTACAATAAGGAAAACTTTAGGAAATTTATAAACATGATCCTGGAACTGTTTATTTTTAATTTACTAAAGAGAAATTAAATGCCAGAAAAACCATAACTTCTATAAATAGAACTGGACAAATTAATCAAGTTTACAGCACTAATTCCTCCAGCAAACTATAAATTCTGAAATATTTTTAACCAGGTGAAAAGATACAGTATTTATTTCTATACATACACAGGCATAAGTTAGATTGCCTCAACAGAAATTTGCAGTGGTCAATACTGTAGTCTTAGTTCAGTGGGTTCCTGAACTTCCTCCCTGCAAACTGGGCCTTATCACCCAGTTCCTCTTCAATTCTAAGAGAAAGAGAGAGAATTTTAGATAGACTGAAATGCAGCATCTTTAATAAAAAATATAAAAAAAAACATGCTGGGGAAGTGGTAGCTTGACAAAGTTAAGGCCTATTGGATTCAACACCAGCACTGTTTGGACATAACTATTCTTTACTTGCACAGTTGTATCCCAGATCAACTTTCTGGTAATCCTAATACGAATTATCCACAAACAATTTCTACCAGAGAATTAGCTACTATATGTGCAGGTAATGACAGTAATATGACAAACAAAAAGAGACACCTGAGGATCTGGTTGTATTTGGCCAGACGCTCAGAACGACAGGGTGCTCCTGTTTTGATCTAAAAACAAAAAAAAAAGACCTGCGTAAATTATATGCAGCTTTCTAGTTCAACATGGAACCTGCCAGAAGAGTGTATCAGGAGTTTTTAAATCATGTAAAGTTTGTTGTGCCCAAAGTTTAAACTAATACATTTATCCCTTTGTACCTGTCCAGTGCACAGGCCAACCACCAGGTCAGCAATGAACGCGTCTTCAGTCTCCCCAGATCGGTGGCTTACCATCACACCCCAACCACTAGACTGAGCCATCTTACAGCTACAAGGAAATAAAAGGGTCAAAATATCATTAAATCACACACAATTTCATAAATAAACTGATAAGTGTAATAATACATTTAACAATATTTAGAATTTGAATACCAAAATAAATGCAAAATAATTTCATATCAGAATTGTGATTGAAGAAAATGTTAATATCCTACTGTGAATATAACTAATCTTGTTATAAATGTAATGTGGTAGGTTTAATTTTTGTCATCTTCCTTTACAGACAAAGGAAATGTGAATTTTCTTGCACCCAAATAAGTGCATAAAACAAGTGAATTGTAGACTTACGCCTGCAGAGATTCAGTCACAGATCCAATCTGATTTACTTTAAGCAGCAGACAGTTGCAGGCTTTTTCCACCACTGCTTTGGAAATACGTTTGGGGTTGGTCACAGTTAGGTCATCACCAACTACCTGAATGTCTGTACTGCTTGTAAAGCTGGTCCAGGCCTGCCAGTCATCCTGGTCAAATGGGTCCTCAATTGACACCACTTCAATACAAAAAAAAATATTTCATAGATAGAGCATAAAAACAACTTGTCATATTATGAAGTAAAATGATTAGCATTTTAAATAAATGTCAACAAGCAAATGAATGTCAACAAATTAAATTCAAGTTTATCAGGCTAAAGACATAGGGTACCAGGGTAATCCTCCACAAAGCTCTTGTACAGGTTGCCAAGCTCATCAGAGGTAATGTAACGGCTGGGGTCATCAGGTGACTTGAAGTCCAAATCATATTTCCCATTCCGGTAAAACTCTGATGCCGCTACATCCATGCCAATCACAATTTCATTGGTGTAACCTGCTTTACCGATGGCTGTCTTTAGCAGCTCCAGAGCTTCAGCAGACAGATATGGCAATTAACCTTTGGCAGTTTCATTTACACATAATTTGCAAGTTTATATAAACAAATCATCACTTTTACTACCTTCCTTATTCTCTAGGATATTTGGAGCGAATCCACCCTCATCACCAACATTAGTGGCATCTTTGCCATACTTCTCCTTAATAACATTTTTCAGGTTGTGGTAGACTTCAGCGCCAATGCGCATGGCCTCCTTAAAGGTACTTGCTCCCACTGGCAGGATCATGAATTCTTGCATTGCCAGCTTATTCCCGGCATGCGAGCCACCATTTATCACATTGAAAGCCTTAATTAAGGAGGCAACACAATTTATTTTAATAAAAAAAAGTTTATTTACATTTGCATTCAGTAGTGATCAGACAACCAACAACTCTTCAGTAAATAATGGGAGGTAGAAAAAGATGTATGAAAATGGCAAATTAGCTTGGAGAACTTTAGAAAAACAATAAATAAAAACATGGTCAAATTGCATTTCCACCCCATCCGAATAAATATCAAACTTTAAATCAACACATTTCATATGAGAGTATGTCATGGTTAGTGCTTAACAGAGTGGTAGTGCAAGTGTGCTAAATAAAACTTGCTTGGAAAGTAAGTGTTCTTCAATTTACAGTAAACAGTTTTTGTTTGCTTTTTATTCCTTTGCCACTTACCGGCACTGGCAGGATGACCTCTGGGTTACCTGCAAGATCAGCAATATGTCGGTACAGAGGGACACCTTTCTCTGCAGCTCCAGCCTTACAAACAGCCAAGGATACACCCAGGATGGCATTAGCACCAAATTTAGCTGAAATATTAATGAAAATAATTATTTAACAAGATTTTTAAAAAATAAGCCATTTTAACTTTTCATTCAGCTAGGTCAATAAAATTGTAAATCCACCCGAACCATGTTATTCATTAACCTTTAGAAATAAATCCCTGCACTGTTATAACTTACACTTGTTTTCAGTGCCATCCAATTCCAGCATGAACTGGTCAATTTTTTCTTGCTCAATAACGGACAACCCCTAGAAAATATAGGCATTTTTTTATTGCAGGTGCTTTTTTAGAGATGCTAATTTCTGTTAGTAAACAATATTAAAAACACTTCCAACCTCTTTTATCAGTTCAGGGGCTATTGTTTGATTGACATGCTCAACAGCCTTTGAGACACCTGCGGCGCATTAAAAGCAATCGTTTAGATCAACAAATTCATTAATCAGCATTAAGACTGCATGAACAAAAAAGGCAGATAATGTCAAAGCCACAATTTCACGTTCTAGTATAAACCTGTTGATCTTACATGTGCTGGGTTCTTTTTCATGCAATGCAAAAGTTCTCAAAAACTAGTTTACCCAATAAAATTCTTAGAGATTGAATGCAACATTCCAGTTTAATAAATGCCGATCATTCACATTCTTATCATGCATAACTACAGACCGATAAACAACCAATTAATCTTCACTTTATCCTGAATCTTAACACATTCAACATGCTACTATTGATTCATTTATTATCCACTTAAAGGTCATTAAAAAGTTACTTGGAATTAGATAAATACCACAAATGAGTCCATTTATTCAATCATGTTCTATACCCGCTTATTTCGAATTCGTGGACACAGGCGACTGCTGGAGCCCATCCCAGCACACACAGGGAGAAAGGCAAGGTTACACCTTGGACAGGTCGCCAATCCATCGCAGGGCCACACAAACAAACACACTTACATCCACTCCTATGGAAAGTCATCCATCAACCTAATGTACATGTTGGGAGGAAACCGGAGTACCTAAAGTAAACCCAAGCAAGCGCAGGGAGTACATAAATTTTAGAATCGAACCTGGGACCGTCTTGCTGTGAAGCAAACCACTACGCGACCACCACTAATGAGTTCTTTTATCCAATTTCAGATATAAAGGCTGCATAAGAAAAAAGGAACAAAGAATAGAAATGCATTTCATGTGTCTAACATTTTTAACATGAATTTGTTTATTCATTTCTTTAAATTATTCCATTAGAACTGTATTTCCTTGGTTTTGTGAGATACTGAATTTAACAATTATTTGTTTAGGGGTTATTTTTATCATTTACAACATTACTAGTAACACTGTAGGAGCAAGCATCCAAATGCACATTCACCAACACTAGATTGAGAGAGATAAAAGTCAGGATAAAAGAGATAAGATCTTGAGGCTGTGGGGCAGCAATAGTATATGCTAAAATATCCAAAATATGACAATTTAAAATACAATAATTAAAGTTTGTTATAAAAGCAAAATCTATAATACAATAAGTTCAATTCTTATACAATAGCCCTTGTAAAATTATATTATATATTCTTATAAAATAACCTTTTAATCAACATGATCCAGACCAATCTTGTACACACCTTTGCCCAGATAATGCGATTTATCATTATCCCTCAGCTCCAGAGCTTCATAGATGCCTGTGGATGCTCCACTAGGAACAGCAGCTCGAAACAGACCTGCAAAGACAAACCTATAAACACTAACTTGAACTTAAAACCAACAGAAGCTCTTAGTACACAGATGTACATTTGTAAGCAAATGTTACTTATGACAAAGTGTCAGTAAGAGGATCACCTTTTTCTGTGTAAAGGTCTACTTCTACAGTGGGGTTTCCTCTGGAATCAAAAATCTCCCGTGCATGGATCCTTACAATAGACATCTTGCTGAAAAAAAGGCAGCAAAAAGATATGAAGCTACACATTAACATATGGTAAATATATTAAGTGTACATATAATAGAAGCAAAATGTCCAATTAAACAGCAATAGGATATCATTCAAATAATGCTTGAAACATACAATTTGATAAGAGTATTTGTTCACATTTAGGTGTTGTCTTAAAAACCATACTTGCAGACCTATGGCTCAAGTGCAGGTCCAAGCAAAGTTTGAATAAGGATATTACCCAGAAGTGTGTGGGTGTGGGATTTCAAGCCAATTGCGAAAGGGAGTTGGGATGGGAGCAGAAAAGAAGCCCATTTTGGGGCGGATGTCTGAGAAGAGTGTAACATAATATGGGATGGAATGTTACTGCATATACAAGTTTAAGTAAAGCTGGGAACCACACAAGAGAAAGTGTGCATTAAGGGCACAACTAGGCATGGTAGAAGAGCTCATCAGTGAACACCCTAAACACTTTTATCGCTAAGCAGGAAGTGCAAGGGTACAAGTGCAGGTATAGTAAAAGGAAAGGTCAATGTAACCTAAAGCAACTTCTACCATAAATTCAACAAAGTGTACAAGAAAACATGACCATAATTTTTACCATTGATACCAATGCAAAAAAGGCAGAAAAAAATGTATTCTAAATTTATTTATTTAGTTATTTACATTTTTTATTTATTCATCTTCTATACCCGCTTATTCCCGAACCCAGGGTCACTGGGGTCTGCTAGAGCCTATCCCAGCACACATAGGGCGAGAGGCAGATCGCCAGTCCATCGCAGGGCCACACACAACCACACACTCACTCGTATGGGCAATTCAGAGTCACCAATCAACCTAATGTACGTGTTTTTGGACTGTGGGAGGAAACCCGAGTACCCGGAACAAGCACAGGGAGAACATGCAAACTCCGCAAAGAAAAACCCCAAGGGATTTGAACCCAGGATCTTCTTGTTTGTGAGGCGACCTTTATAACCACTACACTGTGCCGCCTTATTTACATTTTTTATTTTTTAATAAGGTTTATAGATTTGCCAATGTGAAAACAGGTAAATGATTTTAAACATAGAGCAGACAGTTTCCCGTTGAATCAAAGGCACAGGATTAAGATCCCCAAATAGATTTACCATCTTCCTTCAGCTCATTACAAAAGTGTTGATTTACTACTGACATGGCAACCAAATGCAAGAGTTATTTAACTATTTTATTAATCGATTCAGCCACTGAACCCTTACAATAAGCATCTGTTTCTATCTGTAGAAAAAACAAGAAAGGTTTCTGCTAAAGATGTGTTGCATATAATTTAGTGCATTAGATTACAGGATGCATACAAATAAATCTTAATCTAAGTGAAAGCAGGGTTGCACCCAGTCATTCGAAGGTTTGACAGCATGACCCCACGAATCTGGTCAAACTGCAAAGCAAAGAAAATCTATTAAGGTATTAAAAAGTAGTTAGAAAACATTTTTAGCTATAAGAACAAAACAACTAACGAGCCGGTTCCTGTAAGTGATCCGAACGATGTGACTCACAAAAGAGTCAGAATTTACATCAGTATATTTTGCTGAATTAGACAAGGTTACCAGTCATGACTTGCTATTTACAACCTTAAAAAAAACATTTCATCATTCGTGTACTGGGTGTGATGTCCAAACGATAATGCAGGCAGTTTCATTTTAACACTTCACCTGATTTGAGACTCGCACTAAGCAAGGCCAAAACGACAGACACGTGCGCTTAACGATTATAACGTTATTTCTCATCACTTCAATAATCACCTAAGCATTTACGACCGGACAAAGACATCCAGCTTCGAAACAACACATACACAATATAAACACATATGAAAAGACTTTGAAAATGGCGCTACTTTTTCCAAAAACACTAATGACATTTATTCCTTAAATTGCTTACCACAGTGTTGAAGCGAGCCTGAAGGACAAATAGTTCTCCGACCAAATGAACTCAAGTGCCTTATTACTGCAGTCACGCGTTATCCCTCCGCCCAGGATTGGTCACGGGTTAGTGTGCTTGCGCAGTCACGCTGATAATGTCCAATCAGTGAACGTTAGTGTAACACATCAGCCAATCCGCGCATTTTCTTTTTCCTTTTTATTTTTTAATTTCATTTTTTAACATTCATGGTTGAGTGTGGGGCGGCGCGGTGGAATAGTATTTAGCACGGTCGCCTCACAACAAAAAGGTCCCGGGTTCGAATCGCGAGCGCGGGGTCTTTCTGTGCGTAGTTTGCATGTTCTCCCCGCCCTCGGGTACTCTGGTTTCCTTCAACAGTCCGAAAACATGTGCATTAGGTAGTTGGTGATTCTAAATTGCCCATAGAAGTGAATGTGAGTTCGTGTGGTTGTATGTGGACCTGTCCAGGGTGTAGGTGCAGGTATAGAAGATGAACGAAAGAATAAATGGTTGAGTGTGTGTGTGGCCCTGCGATGAACTGGTGACCTGTTCTGGATGTACGCCCTGGCTTTCACCTTATGGGCGCTGGAATAGGCTCCAGCAGACCCCTGTGACCCCGAGTTCGGGATTAAGCGGGTATAGTAGATGAATGAATCAATTTTTTTAATCGAAATACCAGTGGAGGGGGGTGTGGTGGCGTAGTAGTCTGTCTGTCCGGATTTTGCATGTTCTTTTTGGGCTTGCGTGGGTTTTTCTCCTGGTACTCTGTTTTTTTTCCCCACAGTCAAAAAACATGTACATTAGGTTGATTGGTGGCTCTAAATTGCCTAAAGGAATGAGTGGTTGTTTGTCTATGTGTGGCCCTGCGATGTCCTGGCGACCTGTCCAGGGTGTACCCCTGCCCTCGACTTATGTGCGCTGGGAAAGGCTGCAGCAGACCCCTGTGACGCCCCAGACCCATTTACATTTACAGCATTTGGCAGACCCTCTTATCCAGAGCGACTTACAACTGA
>JAOTQW010000014.1:7514172-7537025 GCA_026260075.1 Sisor rabdophorus
TCTATCTATCTATCTATCTATGTCTGTCTGTCTGTCTGTCTGTCTGTCTGTCTGTACCTTAAATTTAAATTTCCATGAAGTAAATAAAGTAGTTCTTATATCTTATATCTGATATAACACATAATTTGTGGAATTTTTTCAACATGAATAACTGCTCTACGTAACCCTTGTTTGATCCATCATATTTAAGATTGTTAAAATTCTTTCCTTTTTTAAATGCTCGCTCTCTAATGTTAATTTCACATAAAATGCAATGATAAATATAAGGTCAGATTTTGAATCTGTAAGCCAATCACTGTGCACATTGAATTAAATAGAGAACAAACATATTTTGATATGACAATATCAATTATGTTTCATCGTGGAAATTTGCTTAAAATATAAATAGTGTGCTGTTTATAGTAAGTCTTATGGCTACATTGCTCTCATTTTATCTAACAGAAGGCAGGTGAGTGAAATGTCTGTGGTTAAAATGGCTGAGGTCATTGGTAATCCTGCAGGACATCAACAAGCACCATCTGGTGTAAATGTCCTGGTGGGAGAAGAGCCCAATTGTGAAGTTTATTACTAAGTAGGTTTTTTACAATCAGCAGAAGTGCATTTCTAAAACCAGCCATGATACCAACTGGGGACAGATTCTTTTAAAATGCCTGAGCTTGTAGAGGTGGCATTGTTTGTCTTTACATCAACTGTATTTTAGACATTTATAGTATAAAGCCAAATCATTTAAAACTGCTCTTTGTGTGCTAATTATAAGGCTACACAGTGTCTTACAGCAGATTATTACCCTGTACTTTTGAAACTACTGGGTGTCCAAACAATGTTTTTTTTTACCATGTAAAACACTTTTCAAATATCCATGAAAAATGGTTACTACATTCAATATTTTAGAAATAATAAATGCACTCAAAAGTATTTCTGTTATACATAATGATATTTGGTCTATTGACACTGCTTATGACAAGAAACAAGAAAAAAGCAACCAAACAGCCTATGTACAGAAGGTAGCAGTGACTATGCACTTTTCTCAGTTTTCAGCTAACAGAAAATGTAAAATTGGTAGTATAATTACACTGGGTTTTAAAAATCTCACTTATTTTAAAACCTATAGGGTCTGTACCTCTACATATTATCCAAATTTAAAATAATGTGCAAGTATCCTAACACACACTAACTGGTGTTAGTTAGAACAAAGAGGGGAAAACAGCCAAGACAGGACACTCCACCCTTTAGAGCCAACAGGAAATGTTCGGCATTAGTATCATCTGTGTGTGTGGTTATATTAGTAGGCTACTGTGTAAATGTATGTATGAACTATACATTAAAAACTCTGGCGTGTGTGCATGCACGTGTGTGTGTTGGCTTGGGGTGTGGCGTATTATGTATTATAGGTCAACTACTGTCAAAATATACATCCATGTGTGTGTGTGTGTGTGTGTATGTGTTTGTGTGTGTCTGTGTCAACATTGTGTCCCAGTACCAGTAGTGGTTTTATTGTGCGAGTCACAGGTGATCCTGTAATAATTTTCTATTTGTAGGCAATTTGTCAGGGCATAGCATTTGTGTGTGTTTTAATCAGTTTCTGTTGACCTATTTTAGATTTAATACTGGTCTTAAATTATTACTCATGAATCCTTATTTATTTATTTATTTATGTATGTATGTATGTATGTATTTATGTATGTATTCATTTATTTACTTATTTCATATCTCAGTTTGTGTTTAAATATTTCAGTTCTATAGACATAAACCTACCCACAAGGTATTCTACAGTTAATTTATAATTCTCTAAATTTAAATTTTTAATAATCATCTGGCAAAATGCAATATAAACTCTTAGTTGTGACAGAAAAATCATTTGTGGTCTTTTTCTTAATTATCTCTCTAAATTCTAGAATGTCTGATGAAATTTTTTATTTAATATTAGTTAATTTCATTATTTAAAATAAACTATGAATTGCACTGGCCGGTGCGGTGGTGTAGTGGTTAGCGCCGTCGCCTCATAGCAAGAAGGTCCTTGTTTCAATTCCCGGGCAAGGGGTGCTTGCATAGGTTTACTCCAGTCCAAAAACATTAGGTTAATTGATGACTCCAAATTGTTGTTTGTCTATGTGTGGCCTTGAGACCTATCCAGTGTGTACCCCTGCCTTTCGCCCTATGTGTGCTTGGAAAGGCCCCGGCAGACCCCAGTGACCCAAGCTAGTGAACGAGAGGGTTAGAAGATAAATAATAAATAAATAAATAAATAAATAAATAAATACCTATACCCGTTTATTCCCTAACTCAGGGTCACAGGGTCTGTTGGGGCTTATCCCAGCACACATAGAGCAAGGGGCAGGGTGACACACTGGACAGGTCACCAGTCCATTGCAAGGCCACACATAGACCAATCTTAATCAGGGGAAACGGGGAAATAAACAAATGAATGAATAATATAGATATAGAGATATAGTTTTAGATATTTTAAAACCCCTTGAATGTGCGACTATTTCTGTTTTCTGTCTTTCTATGTTTTTATTGTCCTTGCAGCGTTTGGTATATTTTCATCCGTTTATTATAAATAAATTGTAATTTCAAAAAAAGTTTATTATTAAAAGCTTTACTTGCAATCAGGCAGCGAAACAGACAACTAAGGGTCTTTCAGCGGTAATGTGAGCACAAGTGGCTGCACCGGAAGTGTCCCGTTGCCCTCCAGTAGCCGTTGTCCCTGTACTGTCAGAGAAGCTGTAGGACGAATTATCTTAAATCATGGTGTTTGAGGAGAAAATGATCACCAGTGGAGACCCAGAAGAGGTGAGGGTTGATATTTATTCTTCTGTTTCAAAATGAACAAGTATTTTATAGACCGCTTACTGAAACGTTTTCTTAAGGACACAGTATCTCGTAGCTTAGCTATCGTCAGTCATTCCATGGCTGCGGCGTCTGTGAAGGATTCTGGTCACCTCTGCTATAGATTTATAGTTTACTGAATTCAATTAATAACAAGTTAACAAAAAAGGACTACAAGAATAATTCTTAAAAAGTGCTTTTATAAATTTTATTAATATCGTATAGCGAATGACGCAACATGGCCAATTAAAAATGTTTTACAAACTACTTTTATATTTGCGCTTAAACAATTTCTCCAAAAATATATTTCCAATTATTTATAAAACACTTATATTAAATATTAATGAAGGAGCTTGAAGAATTGTTTGTTCAGCTACTTAAAGTAATATTTCTAAAAATGAATTCTCCCAGTAATATATAAAGAATTATTTGTAAAGCTTATTTATTTTTTTTTAATATCTCCTTTTTGAACCTAGGAAGAAGAAGAAGAGGAAGAAATGGTGGTATGTTAATTAAACTTTAAACTTTAATCTAATGTAATCTAATGATTCAATGGACATGGTTTAATTAACTGAATCACTCTCAAAACATAAAATATCACTCACACGCACACAAATACTGTACATGTACTACTACGACTGTTGTTTACTCTTGACACTCGAAAGGCAGTTATCATTTAGCATTAATCCCTGTATAAAAATTGCAGTTTAGGCTGTAACTGGATTCAGGGTATATGGTACACTTGCTGTGTTTGATTGCCCTCTGCTTTTCTGCCAAAATAGGACATACTTTTAATTCAGGGGTTGTCCAATATACTGTAATACTAAAACTTAAGTTCAAGAAACTTTAATTTTAACCATACTTAGCAGATGCAGTACACATTGAAATGAAACATGTTTTTTCAGGATCCCAAAATAACACCCATTTACACAAAACAATAAAAAGCTACATAACGGAACAACACAGAGAATAAAGCACCATATTGGAGTAGTGTCAGCTTTGTGCGTGCTGCCTTGGATCAAAACTTTATACATCTTTTTAATCAATGGATTGTGGTTGGAATAAAGGGTGGTGATAACTCCAGCACAAATCGAGTGATTTTGAGCTACACATGTCATTCCTGCTTCTCCTTAAATGCTGACGATTTGCTGTGTTTCCTGCTGCTGGGCATGACCTAATGTGGATCATTTGAAGAAGTTACATTGCTGCTTATACCCAAGTTACCAAGTTGTAGAAAAAGGATTTTAATTGCACTCTTTGGTGTCACCCGGATGAAGATGGTTCATTTTTGAGTCTGGTTTCTTTCTTGCATGGCCTCAGGGGATTTTTTGTTCTTACCCTCTGGTTTGCTCATTAACATTAAATATCATTATTTTAGGGTTATTATTTTCATGTGAAATTATTTATCTGTAAATTTGTCATGAGGCTACTGTTTAAAACTGTCCACTGTTTAAAATGCTGCAATGAAAAGCTAATTAAATCCCCCGGCTCTTTTTGAACCACACCTTATTGCATATGACTATCAGCACATGCCTTATAAAAATATGTAGATGTTTATAAACGCTTCTAAAGCCATTTAGAACATTGTGTTTTGTTCGTTGTGATGGATGTGAACTCAGGACCCGTTAGAAACAGTCCGACAGAAATGTGAGGAGACGGAGCACTGCGTCCATGCACGTGAAAAACTTGAGCTGTGTGAGACGAGGGTGAACTCCCGGTCGACTGACGAGGACTGCACTGAAGAGTTTTTTGACTTTCTGCACGCACGCGATCACTGTGTAAGTAACAATCAATTTTGAAGCACTCTTGTACATTGCTCTGGATAAGAGAGTCTGCTAAATGCTGTAAATGTAAACTTGGATTACTAATACTAATAATTTTAAAAAATTACATTTTTGAGTGCTTCGAATTCTGTAGTATGATTTATTTATATAAGCTTATAAACTCTTATACAATGTTGTATTTATCTGCATATAGCAGTAGTACCTCTTGATCCTAGTGTTGTGTAGTCAGATTTGTATGATGTATGGGATCGACTTGTGTTATGTTAAAAAGTGTAAGTAATACTTAAGCACTGTTAATCCCTTCAAAGTGAAAATGTCCTCTTGTCCTTACTTTTTTATCAGCACTACTGGTGTTTCTCTCTCTCTCTCTCTTTTTCAATTAATTAATCAATCCACCCCCTCTTTTTTCCCCACAGGTGGCCCACAAGCTCTTCCACTCGGTCAAATGAATCTCCTGATGTTGTATTCACTGCTTCCTCATGGCTCTCCTGTCAGTATCACCAATACACTTGTTATTTTTAGGCAGGAAGGTGATGGCTGACAGTTTTTCATCTGAGCCCCCATACTGTAATAGTGTATTATTCTGTTTATGATAATTTGTGAATAAAATGTTGTAACATGGATGTCTCTGAATTGGATTGCAATTCCAAAGCCTGTTGTTGATCGACGTGAATTCGAAATCGAAAATTTTCTGTCGAGTCCCTGTACATGATCACACACAGAGGTCAACTGGATAAGATTTTTTATAAGGTTTGACTGTCTTTGTGTTACATTTCTTCCTACTTTCTCTAAACCTGTAAGCAAACTGGATATTTGACACATGCTGGAGTGAATCATTTAGATTGCTGCCAAACCAATTGCTGCCTTACACCTTGCCTTCTAAAAAAAACGAAAAAAAAACAGTACTTGGCTGTGGAGGTGGGTGGAAAAAAAACACGACGTGGTTACTCTGTTTTTGTAACATGCTTAAGTATCTCTGGCCGAGGTAGCAATAATTAGTAGTAATATAATTTACTCAAGTAAAATTACTGTTAATTTGGAAAAATTTTCTCAAGTTAAAGTAAAAAGTATGTCTCGTGAAATTAACCAAGTAACTTTGACAGCTGAGGTGGGGATGAAGGATTTTAGTGTAGTTAAAAAAAAACCCTGGAATATTAATTCTTAAACTGGTTGTTGTTCCATCAACTGCAGATATATAAGGATTATTAACTTGCCTCAACATGCTTGCGCAGGTTTGATGAAGCTTTTGTAAAGTGTAGGTTAGTCGTCTTGGGCTTTCTTACGCAAAGTCTAAGTAGTCTTGTAAATATGGCGAAAGGTTTATTTGAGATGAATTCCACAGGATTTTATTTTCAGCTGAGTCTTTTTTTCCTTGTGAATTATCGCACACAGTGTTTGTTCTCCTGCTCATCAATTTTTTACTGAAATAGTTTCCGGGGCGCCCCCCCCTTCCGTGCATTATTTTTTTAAAATGTACATTTCTTGTATTTTTTTTTTAACTCTGTAACATACACAGTTTTAAATAGTAGTTAAGTACAATACAGCAATCATAACATTCTGGTCCCTGCCCTTATTTATATAATTATAAAAAAATAAAATTATACATTTAAAAAAATACTAAATTACACTATTGGTAAGTTACTTTTTACCATAGTTTCCATTAACCTGACCTGACATAATGGTCTAACAAGAATGCAAATGCATGTCCAGGTGACCAGCATGCTTACCTTGTATCTCTTAGAATAAAAGACCCACCACTTTCCTAATGACCTAAAGTAACAATTGTTTTGGAGTTATTTTACCCTAAGGTTAAAGTCTTATGGCTTACTATCAATAAATTAATCTTTGTAAACCATGTGGCTCTAAAAAAACAAATCTAAAATTTGCTGTGTGTCATGCGGAGGCCTTTCACTAGGATATTCTCTCGCATCATATCATATATACTGGATCAAGAAATGAAATGAATGTCATTTATTGGCAGAAACAAATTCTACAAAACCAGTACAAGAATAAAGGGATATAATTAAAGTTGGAAATTTAATAGTTTTAATAGTTCATGTTATCAACTTATGAAAAAACAACTACGCTGTTTTTCTAAAAGTTAAAAGAAAACTGTCCTGAGGCCCAACATGACACCTTAGTTTAAAAATGTAAATTTTTAAACCTAATTTCTCTTTCAACTTTTGAAAAACATGGACGAGGTGAAAATTAGGATGTGCCTTTATTTTGAAACTATACGGAACTTATGGCGACATTCACACGCGCATTTTCCGTTTACGGATTTCTTAGGTTTATCTTGTACAGGTTTAGTGCTTTTGTCACTTTATCTTGTTTTAAGAACGTAAAACTTTACAATTTCCTGTATCCGATTGTAAAATTCGTTGCCTGTAAACATGACCAGCTTTACTCTTGTACAGCTGTGCATCCAGAAAGTAGCTCAAAATATGGATGTGCTGGAGAGTCAAGCTGGAGGTTAGCTGTGTGTGTGTGTGTGTGTGTGGGTGGGGGGTGTCTGTGGGGGTCTGTGTGTCAGACTGTCAGTTAAGACTACTGATGAACCAAATTACCAGATTTATTAAAGAGCTCACATCACATCACTGCTGCCGCATGACTAGTCTCGCCACTTTAATTATTAATTAAAATAAACGTATCTACACAATTGATTTCTTAGTTGGTGTTTGATGTTGATTTAGATTTGCCAGCATCACTTCTTAAAGAATTGATGCCTCACCTGAACCTGTACTACCTGGACAGAATTGAAAAGGCTGCTCGTCTAAAAGGTAAACCTTGCACCCTGGCTGCAAATTTATGTAGATCAGGATTATGGTATGTTCTTGTGGATTAGAGGTATGGTATGTCATGTGGATAAGGGTTTGGTATGTAATTTGAATTAGAAGTATGGTATAGGCTTCAGTAGTGAATGGTATGGTATAGGCTTCAGTAGGCTTCCTGTGACCTTAAGTTAGGAATGAGTCGTATAAACGATGTATGTCACATAGATCAGGATTATAGAAGTTCCTTTAAATAGAGATATTGGTATATGGGGGGAGCACGGTGGTGTAGTGGTTAGCACGGTCACCTCACAGCAAGCAGAGTTTGCATGTTCCCTTGCATGTTCTCGCTTGTGTGTTCTCGCTTGTGTGGGTTTTCCTCCAGGTACTCCAGTTTCCTCCCACAGTCTAAAAACATGTACATTAGGTTGATTAGTGATTCTAAATTGCTTATAGGAGTTTGAGAATAAGCAGGCATAGAAGATGAATAAATGAATAAATAATGGTATGTCACATGGCTCTTAGTAGGTTGGTTATAGTAGGTCATGTGGATTAGAAGTCTTAAAAATCAGTCTTCATCCACCTTAAAAGCAATCTTTGTACAGGCATGTTTTGAGGTAGAAATTAAAGAACCATGAAAACAAACAGGTTTATATTTGGTCACTGTATATAAATGTTTTTTTATTATTATTTTAGGAGTCTCGAGTTCATCTGCTTGGGCAGCAAAATGGAGGGCTCTAAATCGTACATGGCGATGGAGATTAAAAGTATTTGACAATTTTTCTATTCAGAGCTAGATGTGTTGAAATGTTCACTACTGAGACTTTGGTTTAAAGAAGGGTGGTGTGAAAATATCAATACTAAATTATGTTTTAAACCAATTTACAGTTATGTCACTTGGGAATTTTGGGACCTTTCCTTTCCTTTTTTGTATAATAGACTTTGACGGGTTTTTTTCTTTACCAGTTTTTGATTACAAATTAGTAACTTAATGTTTATTATATAATTCTGTTATAGAATAGAATAGAAATGAAATGCTTTACTCATCATACATTTACTCATACTTTATTCATCCCATTAGCTGGGAAATGTCTTTGTCACAGCAGCAATAAAATACAAATACAAAATTAGAAAAACTATGGACATTAATATACAGTTAATAATAAAAAAAAACAGTAATTAATAAAAGCTATATGAAAGTAGTACAGATGCAGTAAAGTTCCAATCAGACTGTGTTATCTGTGGCACAAAAATGAGTCATCATACTTTTGCTTGGGGCAGGAAAGATTTCCTGTAATGGTTTGTATGACACCAAAGCTGTCTGAGCCTTTTGTAAAAAAGCACTGTCTGTCTGTCCAGTACTGGAAGGAGAGGTGGTCATGGTTAACCATAATAGATAACAGTTTGTTTAATGTCCTCCTCTTCACCAAGTGAACTTCAAAAATGAACTATACTATACTATACTATACTATACTATAGAAGGTAACCTTGAGTAATGAGCTGAGCAATGATTATTTACTTTTAGTTGAGTCCCAAAAGCTGCACTTGTTTTTTCTGTCAGCGCATACAATAAAAAAATCCTTCTTCCTACCTGTAGACTATCTGATGCAGCATTATAGTTTATGGGCAAGCTGTGATTAGAGGAAATTGTGCACTGTTTGGATGTTACAGTAAAGGATCTGCTATAGTTTTTGCAGCCAGAGAAGAAAGACTGGAAGCAGATATGCTTGGAGAGTTATTTCCACTCTATGCTGTTCAGAAGGTCGCAAGCACTAAGCTCCTCTTTCAACATGACCGAGCTCTCAGTGGCAGCCAAGTATGTGCAGGTTTTATCACTCTTCACGATCCATGATGTACAGAGAATAGCCTCAGAGGAGCTACGGCCCATCCTGGCCATTCTGGAAAAGGAGGTACGAACTCTCAAGTTGCTTGACGCCAAGGTGTTGCTCAAACACACCAATTCCGACCTCTATTTAATTCTGCACCGCCTTCTCGACCACGGCTCGGTTGAAAAGCTGGTGCTGAAAAGGATGTCTGATTCGCATTTCTTCAGATGGCTTATGTCTAGATGCAAGTGCTCTAGCTGGATTGACAAGGGTCCATCAGCCTCCAAATGTCCTCGGCTTGAGATGCATGAAATTGAATACAGCAAGTTTTGTCCCTCATATAGTACTAACTCCACTTGTTCCGAGAGACAGATTTACTCACTGGACCTGGAGCTTTGTTCATTGTCTGCAGTCTTTCATCTCCTACCTTCCTGGCTTAGTCTTCACACACTTCATCTCTGCACTACCCGTAAGTTCTAAGTATATTTTAAGTAAATATTAGAGTCATTACTAATTACAAGTTGAGGCTGTAACTGGTCAGATAATGGGCTAATATTGTTGTAATAACTGTTGTGGTACTAATGTGATATAGATGTAGTTTATCTATGATACTGATACAGGTACTGGTATTGAAGTTGTAGTTTTGATGCTGATTTAATACTAATGTGTTTTTAATGTGAAATTAATATGTGGAAACAGGTGCCTCCTGCAGGAATTTCACTTTTAAGTGTTTTTAATAGATGAACTTTGAGCAGCCTGTTTGCGTGGGTTTTTGCATTATCCCTGACTGTGTTTGGTTTAATCCTGAGAGACTGACGATTATATGGGATAATGTGTATAATTAGTCATGTATCCTTAATGCTGGTAATTATCTCACATAAAACATGACATTCACATTTACAGCATTTAGAAGATGCACATATCCAGAGCAGTAATATGGGGATAAGGGTGGTTAGGGGCCCAGCAGTGGCATGTTAGTGGTGCTGCGATTTTAACCTACAATCTTAGACCTAAACTACCGCACCGCCACTTTACCTACACCTAGCCAGCTATACAATTTATTATTAGATGAAAGCCTTTAAACAGATGTTGTAATGTTTACATTTACACCATTTGACATACGCGCTTTATCCAGATGTTAACATTAAAATTTTTTTGCAAAGATTTTTACGTTAATGTCTTTTGATACAGCTGAGCAATTGGGGTTGAGAGACCTGCTCCGAACCCACAGTAGTGGCTAGGTTGTGATGGGAATCAAACCTCGGTCTTTCTGGTATTAGTCCAATACCTTAGCCTCTAAGTCACCCCTTTTCTCGTGGAGTTCCTTCGTGAAATTCCCTCATAAAATGTTCTTATTCTATGTTTCTATGTCTGCAGAGTTTGTTTGTATGGAGGACATGGTCGAGTTAGTGGAGTGTCTCAGGAAGCTTTTTCTGAACTCGCACTGTTCTCTTAAAGAACTGAGCCTTGGTAACATATCTGTTCAGGGTCATTTAGCCAGCTTGCTGATATATTGTCCCACACTTCATACTCTCTCACTGGAAAACAGCCGGCGGTGGGACAGCAGCAGCAGCATCACATCCAACATGCACTTCACACCAACCACACGTAATGTTTTTCCTAGAAAACAATTTCCATTGATTACAGTAGTTAAATTGATAGGGCAATTAATTTACAAGTGATGTTTGTTGATTTCTGATGCAGAACTGTCTCTTGAGAAGCTCATCTTGAAGGCTGTAGAGAACCAGACAATTGTGGAGTCTTTATTGGCTGTTCTTCAGCATGCTCCAAATCTGAACACTCTTCACATCACAGAAATACGTCACGCACGCTCCCTACTACGCACGTTACCGAGTAAAAATATATTCAAATACGCACACGCATTAAATTAAAAACTAAAATGCTTTAAATGTTGATTTTTCAATTATCATTATTGTTTTTTTGGTTTGTAGCTTTTTTCCAGTGATTTATTACTAATTTGACTACAGGGCTACAGGGCATTAGGTGGATTGGTAAAGTTGCCCGTAGAAATAAGTGTGAGTGTGTGTAGTTTTTTGTTTATGCATGGTCCTGAGATAGACTGGGACCTGTCCAGTCCAGTGACTTTTGCCCTAAGTGCATTGGAATAGGCTCCAGCAGACCCCTGAGACCCCTCTATACAAGCGGCTATAGAAGATGAATAAATAAATGGTTACGGAACACTGCAAGTAGATTATTAAAATTAAATTCATTTATATATTTTTAAGATCTTTGCTTTGATATACAGTACTGATTGACACTAATATACTAATAGACACATTTCTTACTTGACATAAAAAAGATTATAGAGAGATTTATTTCCGTGTGTTTGTAATTAACTTATCGTCATCAAAAAAGGGTGTAATTAGTAGTGTTTACCCTTTTTAGAATGTAATCCATTCCTGAAAGTATTATTGTTGGAGGACATAAACCTGGCTGATTGTCACCATGAGATTATTTCTCTTCTACAGAACGCCATGTTAGAAGGTAAAACCAAACAATATGTTACATAGTTACAGAGTTTGATAGAGTTTGATAAGAAAGTTTATATATCACAGCCTTGTTGTTTTTCTCATGATTTTAGAGCTATCATTTAAAGACTGTCGATTGCTGGAGAAGTGCTCAGAGAAAAAAGACTTCCTTGTTCCGTTTATAACAGCTGCAAAAAATCTTCCTTCCCTTTGCTCTTTGTCTCTGCCTCAGAATCGACTTGGTGAGTGTTGCATTACAAAACCATTTACACTTGTTTGTTCAGTTTATTTTTTAACCAGTAACATCTGGTATAAAGAAAAACACAGGGTTATGTTGTATAAATGTACAAGAAAAAAAAGTGCAGATTAGACAAAGATATTTAATAGCAACAAGTTGAAAATCTGTCTGCCAGATGCTGTAAATATTAATATCAAATAAATTCTTATTAGTAATAGTAATAATAGTAATCACAGTAAAATTATTTATTTGATGCTATTATTACTGTTATTGTTAATAAGAGTAATTATATTTTTTTCTGGGTGGTGCGGTGGTGTAGTGGTTAGCACGTTCGCCTCACAGCAAGAAGGTCGTGGGCTCGATTCCTGGGTCTTTTTGTGCTGAGTTTGCATTTTCTTCCTGTGCTTGCATGGGTTTCTCCGGGTACTCCAAAAACATGTACATTAGGTTGATTGGTGACTCCATAGGAGCAAATGTGAGTGTGTGTGTCTGTGTGTGTGGTTGTTTGTCTATGTGTTGCCCTGCAATGGACTGGCGACCTGTCCAGGGTGACTCCAGCAGACCCCCGTGACCCTAAGCTCGGCAATAAGCGGGTTATAAGATGAATGAATAAATGAAAACTTTTGTTCTTTTATTATGTAGAATTATACATTGTTTTATATTTAGATTGCATCATTGTGTATAAAATAGCTTTTTACAATCAGATTCCCCGGAAAGTTCGGGAATAGGCGGGTCTAGAAGATAATCGAATAAATGAATAAAAATTTCTGTGTCAAGTAAAAAACTTAAATTGTCTTAAAATAATACTTGTACTTCTTAGGATTGCAAATAAATCAACGCCTTTTTTCCACACTTTGGTAAATAATATAAATCAAACATGGCAAACAAAATGTCTAGAGAAAACTATTTTTATTACAGAAGGTTCCGGGTTTGATTTCCGGACAAGCTGTCTTTCTGTGCCTAGTTTGCATGTTTCCTCCCACATTCCAAAAACATGTACATTAGGTTAAGTGGTGATTTTAAATTGCCCCGGCAGTTTGAGCCGTTGTGGTTGTTGTCCATTTGTGGCCCTGCCTCAAAACGTGAGGGATTGGCTCCAGCAAACCCTGTGACCCCGAGTTAGGGAATAAGAAGGTATAGAAGATAAATTAATGAATCAATTAAAAGTAGAAAGTAGGAAAGTAGATTAGATTTAGTACATGTATGTTGCATTTCTACTATTTTCTTTAAACTTGAACAGCACAATAGAAGTTTGATTAAATGAATTTTTTTTCTCTTCAGCCTCAAGTGTTGTTCTGGTTGCAGATCTGTTTTTGGAAAATCCTGGCAACATAGTTAAATTGGATCTGAGGTAAAAATGTTGAAGATGATGTCAAAGGTGCTGCAATATCAATAATATAGTTAGTTTTATTATAATAATATAGTTAGTACAGAATGAGTGACAAATTATACATAAACATTCTTGCTTGTATGTTCTTGTCTGCTCCTGTTCTAAACTTCAGTTTTTTGTTAAAAGATTAGGAATTTTTTTCTGGGGTTTGCACTTGAACTATTCTAATCTAATTCAATTTTTCTGTAACACCACAGCCAGTTGACCAGTCTGTGTCTATATAAGAATGAACCTTTTTTTAATTACACCTTTTTTTCTAATGCTAGTTTTGCTCTATTTACTCATTGTAATTTATAACTTTAAAGTGTAATAGTTATAGTTACTAATTACATCTTACAAATAGTAACAGAGTTTACTACAGAAAGTAAAAGTAAGTAAATCGACACTGAAACATTTTACACTAATCTACACTATTTTAATGTTGAGAGACTCTGTCTTCGTGGTCATAAGTTACATAAAGTCTTCTTCTTAATGAGGGAAATGGAGTGTCAGTCATCATCAGTTATGTGGTTATCCCCCAACCTTAACTTTCACACAGCAATTATTAAAGATTATGTGTCTTACCTCATCTCACACACAACAGAGATCAAACTCTTAAAACAGAATCAGTGATATTCACATGCACATTTATTGTCAGTAACGTTAAAAGAGAACAATATTAACACTGTTTATCTATAACATCATTATTCCAACTGACTGCTTATTTTTTACTTGTCTTTTTTTCTACTTTTCTGCAGTTCAAACTTTATTCTCCCTGCAGACCTGCTGGAGTTCAGCCGAAGACTTGAAGCGTATGATCCACCAAAGCGTTTTACACTGGACCTGCGCTTTAATCCACTTAATCGTGATCCTTTGCTTAAAAGTCAAGCCCTTCAAATTCTGCACCGGTTCAGCGATGTCCTGACTGATGAATGGGACTTATGTTTAGCTATGGTAGATCATGTTAGTGTCATGTAAAGAAACAATTAATAAAAATTTTAATAGGCTTCAACAGGGTTACAAAAAATGTGTGTTGATTACACTACAGCTTTTATACCCTTTTAATTTTCTGGGTTTAAGAGTTTATATCTGATCAATTTTAGACCTAATGTAGAATATTTCTGTACATATTTAATTTTTTGAGTAAAAAGTTATATTTTTAATAAAAACAGTATTTCTACATATATAAATACTATATAGTACTTTTGGTCAATGATTTATTTATTCATGTTTCTCTCCCCAATTTTAAATCCTTTTTTTGTACCATATATACAAATGTAATGTAGTTTAACTCTATAGTTTTTTGGGGGATTTACCACAGCACATCATCGAGAAATATATATTTGGTGTTGTACATGTTTTAGGTAAAATGTTTCTCCTGATGCAACCCTAGTATTTTTTTAAAGGAACTTGGACAACCCCCATATATTAGCATGAAAATATTATCATGAAAAGCAGATTCTTTTCATTTAAATTTTAACAATACAGATATAGAAACAGGCAGCAGAAGACATAAAAATGTTGAAGAAAACTAAATATTGTGTTTTATAAACGTAAAAGTAAAAACGCTATTTATATACATTGTATTCTCAAAGGTTTCTGGTCTCCTGGCCATCAGATCCATATGTTTTTCATCTCTAAAGTGTTGCTACAAACATGAAATCATGACAATTGCCTTGAGTACAAAGCCCCTTAGCTCCATTATCACATACTGTGTTGTTCTAACACAATGAAAAAAAAGAGTTTGGCACAAAGTCCTGATCTTAACCACTGAACACCTTTGGGATGAACTGGAATGAACTGGAATTAGGTAATAAAATATCATGTTAACTTTAGAAATTAGTGAACAAGAATTACTGGAGATTTATTGCCATACAATAGGTAACGCTGGAAAATCTCATTACATTTTCTCAGTTTCACTTTGTTTTTGTAAAGGTATATTTTATTTGCTACAATAATATGAAAATTCAAATCTTTAAGCTTTTGGACTTTGGGAGACCAGTCAGATTCCCCCATTCAATTATAAAATGTGTGTGTTTTGAACATCTAAGTAATATCTGTATTTCCTGCATAATGTGCAAAATTATGCAGATGATGTATATAAAATTGTATATTAACAACATCTATTATAAATGTGACCCATATCACCCACAACTTAGGCAAAGACTGCAGAAACATAGTTAAACAGTCCACTAGCCATATTGTGTAACATTCTATTAATTTCTTGCAGTCACATTCACACATTCAATCTTAATACAATATGCTAATGACATTAAATTAGCTCCATCCTGCTTGTTTCTCTGTTGTTTATACAGCATGTTGGAGCAAACTCTAAATCAGAGTAGAACTATAATTTTTTTTATTGTACACAATGTTGTACGAAGAAACTGAAAAAAATGAACATTTTATGATTCACATTTAATTAACATCAATAAGTAATACAATAAATAAAATAGAATAAAGACAAAATTTTTATGTCTAATAGTATCTGTTAGATTTTTTTCGTTTTTACTGTTGTTTTGATTTATTTCACCTCAGCAGCTCTTCCACACAAGTGAAAAATGTTGCATGTGGTATTTGTCGATGTACAGTGGGTTCAGAAGACTCCTCTTTGGTCGTGGTGGGAGTTCTGGTGAAAGACGAAAGTCACAGCTGTGTCCCAGGATGACTGGAGCACTGCATCTTTCAGGCCTTGTTTATCTGCACAATGATGCCAGCATGACAGATTACTGGTACAGTCGGAATCATCGGGAGGGGGACGAACCTGACGCCCGTTTACACAGCGTCTACATCGAAACCTGCAGCAAAAAACCCACTAAACTGTAAGAAATTACCCATAACCAGTTGTTTGCTACAACAAATCAGCATGTAAAAGAGTGCAGTTTTGTGCAGGTGTGTTGTGGAGGTGCACCTGTCATGTGTGTCACTAACTGTGTCCTCATTAAGGGTGAACAGCTCCCTCAGCTCCTCCAGGGAAAAATGTCTCTCTACATCCTGCTCCTCGTCCACCACACAGCTACTTAATGCCTTCTTATGAGCCTGCCTTTGTAAGATCTTTTCCTCTATAGTCCCAGTCTACACACACACATATGTAAACACACATTTTATGATTAAATGGGAGAATCTGACCGATTGGTGATTCGTAAGTGCCTATAGGAATGGGTGTGTGGCCCTGTCATGGACTGATGACCTGCCCAGGGTGACCTGCCCAGCACTCACAGAGAGCAATCTGTAGATGTAACAGGTTTTTCTTTGACCGTCACGCCACACTCTTGCCATCGCCTGTTCATCATTGGCTGGATTCCAATCTGGATCGAACATTACCAATCGATTGGCCCCAATAAGGTTCAGGCCACAGCCACCAGCCTTGCTGCTTAACATGAAGATGAATTCTGGGCTCTTAAAAAAGGTGAAAAATTACAGACAGCTTTAAAAACAGTGATTACATTATCCGGTGAGTTTAATAGATTATATGTGAATAAGGCAACTGTCCTTCATTGGCTCGTTTAGCAGCTCTAGATTCTGTTCCATGTCTCTAAACTCTACCGAAAAAGTTAATCAAAACGTAGCCTTGCTTTGTTAGATAACCTAAACTGGATATTATAAAATTGTAGTTGTTGGACTTGCTGTGATGTATAGTACTGACAGTATTTCAGCATTAAGCTGCAGCATTAGTTGTGTCGTCCGCCACCCACTGTCATTTTGATATTGCATGCCAAACGAAATTCACATCACAAATTTAATTTATCATGCGAGATTCATTATGTTAATAAAACATTGTGTTTTTATGATAAGGGAGCTTTTGCTTCCTGTTTTGTTGCTACAGCTACAAACCTTTACGAACACTGACCCAACAGTGATGCCATTATTATGTTTTAACATGCTAATTTACCAGTGGAAAATTGTCCTGACTATCACTACCTAATATTGCTATTAAGACCTGCTGTACATTTCAAGAGAAATGGAATTCTTTAGTTGAAAAAAATAGGGCTTACAGAAGGGCTGTTGAATCTTTCAACAATCTTGGCTCTCTTCTTGATAGACATTGTTCCATCCAGTCTGACATACAGATATCTAATTCAGCAATAAAACAAAGCACAAGTAGATTATTTTGGTGGTTGTAGCAGCATAAGCAAAATATCAAAATGAATGATGTGAAACATTAGTGATACGCAAGTATACACATTATGACATGCAGCGTTCATGCAGCTTGTTTTATCTATACAAGTGTATATATATATATATAATTATTTCTAATAAATGTAATCTATGCTTTATTTATTATAAATGATGAAGTTAAAAATAATTATTTAAAAATCTACATGATAGCAAATAAATGTAAAATTGTACATAGGAACAAATTTAAATTATGTAAAACTCATTTTATTCTCATCATTACTTTCATTTCACAACTTCATTTATATAAAGTATAAGTCTTATATATACAAAATCATATGTAATATTTACATATCATATCTAATCATAGCATATTTACTTACCTGCGAGCACGACACAACTTCTCAAACAAGTCCAGTGTCTGTGTGTAATTGGACACCAGCACCACTTTGTCACTTGTTGTTGTCCGGGTCATAGCCAGAATGTAGTCGAGCACCAACATCTTCCCTAAAACCAGCCAATAAAAATCTAATTTAATTTACCATCTGAAATGATATTATGATACACAAAAGCACAATCGCACACATATCACTGCACCTCTTAACCGCCAAACATCCACATGCATTTATATTTGCAAAGGAACATGCAGGGGAACACGCATAGCTGACCTGAAAGTTGTGGTTCAACAGCTTTTGTTGAGTAAGCTGGTGGGAAGAGCTCCTGTGCCCCGGCAAAACCCTCATCTCCCTCCACACATTTCTCATAGATCAGTGAGGGGTCTGAAGTAATAAGGACACAAGGGCTAATTAATACATTCAATCAGATTTCACATTAATGTAAAAAAAAAAACTTTAGCCATTTCACATAATAAAATTTAGACAGAATCAGTCAGAAACTCAAAAACTCTAAACCAGCAAGCCATTAATGTACTGTAATTTTTTCTATTAAACAAAATTGAGTTTATTACTTCAGTAAAATAAACACAAACAGTTAGTTCAAAATCAGTGGCTTAGAATAAGGGGAAACAACTTGGAAGTGTGTGAAACAGCAGAGTGTCACACTTACGGTTGCACAGTTTTTTGAGTGAGGTGATAGAGGACAGTGAAGAGACGCTGATTTTGCCCTGCTGTAGAGACTCTACTGGCTTTGCTTGCTTTAAGAACAGCTTATAGAGTTCCGTCTGCAGAGGGGTTAGTCTGCACATTGAGAGTGACAGACGCACACACGCATGCACACACACACGCACGCACGCACACACAAATACTTTTACAACTACCTTTAATGTAATAAGATATCATTAACATATACTAACATAACGTCAACTTGTAAGCAGAGTTAAACAATAAAAAGAATAGCTCAACAATGTTAGTACAGTTGAGATAATAAACAAACTGTAACTCGCTCTTGGCAGGTCTTCCCCTGAGTGCAATTTGTCCTCTGCAGATGATTTAGAATGCAGCAGCACATATTGTTCTCAACCTACTGAAGCACGCCACTGCTGTGCTCTCGCCACTGGCTCCCAGTAGCTGCACGCATTAGTTTCGAAACATAGATGCTTGCCTACAAAGCCAAAAACAAAACCACCCCGTGCTCCCTCAGAACCACAAGTACTCAACTAGTTCCACCATCCCCTAAGACTCAAGGTCTGTCTGCCACAAGACTTGTCCTGGCACCAAGTGGAATCAACTTTCAATCATTGTCAGAACAGTGTTGTCACTGGCTGCCTTAAAGAGTACCACTTTAAACACCAAGCACTTTACATCTGAATTTATTTAATAATGAAAAATAATTTTAAAAGCTCAAAAAATAACTATCCATACAACTCTTTCAACGGGTTGTTTGTGGTTGTTACTCCTTGTTTTGTAATCAATTGTACTGGTATTAAGCTGTTCAATTATGTGACTTAAAGCACTTTTACATCGCACTGGACAACAGCGTCTACTAAATGCTGTAAATGTAAATATGTAGCTTATAATAAATGAAAAACCTTAAGAGGGCTGCAAGTTATAGAACATTTAACCAAAGTGTCATCACTGCTTTGCAGAATAAAATGCAATAACTTACACTCTTAGACACACCACAAACAAAAATGCATTACCTGCAGCACACAACTTGCTCAACCTTCACAGGAAGATACTTAGAGAGAATGTCAGAGGTCCGCCTGATCAGACACCTGCACATACATAAGGACTAAATCAATAAACGTTTAGTTTCTCTGATAGAGTTGTGCAGTATAAGGATCTTATGCGACCGGTCACACAGAAACAGATAAAGAAGAGGGTTTCAAATCATTTGCAGGCAGGTGTATGTAAATTAATAAAGCAAGACACACACCCAGTGTAAGACTATTCCACAATATTAGGCAATTTCATGAAATAAAAAATGACAGAAACAGACAATTAAATGAATGATTATAGTAAGTTATTTTCTAATAAAAGCAGTCAGTCAAATAAGATGTATGCAACAAAAATCAACAGTGCATGTTGGAGTGTGCTCACCTGTGTGTGTATGCACATGTGGGGAAGTTGTAGTGCAGTGGTTAAGGTGTTGGACTACCAACTTGACGACTGGGTTCGATTCCCAGCACCACCAAGCCACCGCTGGTGGGCCGTTAACCCATATTACTCAGTTGTCTAACGGAATAATGCAAGTCGCTCTGGATACGAGCGTCTGCCAAATGCAAATGTATGTTCGTTTTTTGTGCGAAACAGAGAGCAGGGCAGAAATTGTTGCGCCTATGAAGAGGCAGAATTACATGCTGTTGTGTAATTTTATAGTTTATATTAAATTTAAGTTATAAATTAAGTTTGTTTTGCTCTCCTTTCTCTCAACTTTCTTTCTCTCTCACACCCAGACCTCCTTATTTGACATTTGTGTCTCACTATCTCACTAATACTGTTGTTGCTGAATGAACCAAAATCTTATATTCAAGCTTCACACTTTAAGTGGAAGTCAGGAGCTCAATCAAATAGCAAAATACGAAATAAATGTTTAAAGGGCACGGTGGTGTAGTGGTTAGTACGCGCGCCTCAAAGCAGGAAGGGTTCGATTCCCGGGTCTTTCGGTCCAGAGCTTTCATATTCTCACTGCTCGTGATTTACTCCGGTGTCCTCCCAAAAACGTGTAAATTAGGTTGATTGGTGATTTAAATTGCACATAGAAGTGAGTGTGTTTCTGTCTATGTGTGGCTGAGTTGGGGCGAGAGGGAAAGTGGCCAGAATCCTTAATGACAGAAGTCATTAGGAGCCAATGAGCACACCATCACAACAGAAAATCCTTATTGACTTTTATCTCACCTGTTAACAATACTGATGAGCTCTTTTAGCTTTTCCTCACCAACAGCACGCTCTTTATCACTAGCATTAGCATCCCGGCCCTTCAGGATAGGAATTTCGAAGCGCTTTTTAAACTCCTGAGCTGTGCCTACAAGAGCATGCAACAGTAATAAGACACTGTTATTTAACATCAGATACACTTATCGGTAAATACAAACATTCCACAGTACATCTCAAATCTAAAACAATCTTTGTGAGACACATTCACATAAGGCTGCAATATTTTCAACCTCATACGAATATGTGATGGTAAGCATGTTGCCACATCACAGTGCCTCTGTTTAGAAGGACATAGTCTGATGCCAAACTGAGCTACAAACTCTGATATCAAACTTTTAATTGGCAATGTCTGATCTCAATAAGCCTTATATGGCTGAAATTGCAAAAAGACTTAAATGTATTGCTTTTTAGAATGTGGGCGAACTAGGCAAAGACTTTACATATTTAAATAAATATTTCAAGGGAAGCACATAAGATATCCTTTAATATGTTGTAGAACAAATCGGGACCTTTTTAGGAATTTGTGTTGGCTCATTATTATTACATGTTTGATTTAATGAAGACATGGACTTAATCACTGCAGAGAAACATCATCCCAAATCATACAAACTGTATGTTTTTTAAAACCACATACCGAGGATACCAGCATTGACAAAATGCACCAGACTGAAATATTCAAGCAAATCATTCTGTATAGGAGTGCCAGAAATCAGGACTCTGCGCTGGGCGTTCATCACATTGAGAGCTTGATATGTCTGATTATCTGAATTTTTCAGCCTGTGACCCTAAACAAACAAGAATGGCACCTAAATCCTTGACATTATTCATTGGACGGCAAAAATTGCATCACCAACTAACATTCAAACAATTCAGCCAAAAGTCATGCAGGGTAGACATTTCATACCTCATCACAAATAACCAAGCCAACTTTTCCCCTATGTAGAACTTCAGCGTGGAGACGAAATGTTTCGTATGAAATAATCAGAATGGGGGTGGGAATTCTCAAACCATGCTGGGAAATAAAGTTTACTGAAATACAAAAATATTATGGTAATTACAGCAGAGATTCAATTTTAATATATGATCATTTTTTCAAATAGGTCTAGACAATGTGTAAACAGGATATGTAACTTTCTTTAATAAAATCTGCAGCTTTAATAGAATGCTTGAACATTAGTTAATTATTACTAGTTATTAAAATAAAATAAATACAAACTGAAATGTATGCTCTATAATGATTATTATTTTACCAAGTTTTTTGTCAATCTCCTCCTTAGAGCCACCATCGATAGCCACAGGTTGCACACGTCCTCCGAGCCACTTGGCCACTTCATTATACCAGTTTCTCACAAGGCTGGATGGGGAAACCACAATGGCCTTTTCAATTTCAGGCTTGAGATCAGGACTCTGCCTGAGGAGAGTCCACATGAGTGTAATGCACTGCAATGTCTTTCCCAGTCCCATCTCGTCAGCCATAATGCAGCCGTAGGAATCAGCAATGCGCCTACCCGTCACACACTCCCAGAGAAACTTCACACCCTACAAAAAACAGTGTTAAACTGTAATAATGCCCCAGAGTGTACAGTGTGGGTGACTAGCCTTCATGAACTCCTACCTCCCGCTGATGAGGTCGAAGTACTTTGCTAAGCACTGGATCCACCACAACATGCACAGGCAGCTTGGCCCTGCAGAATTATAGGAATTTAATAAACACAGATTTAAACACTGAATGATGAATGTTTTAATGAAATAAGAATAAAAGCTTGATCAGGGAGGGTTTGTGACGGACTTGTCCGTTTTAATGAGGTCATGAGCCCCCAAAGCTGGTGGCTCATAAAGAACCAGGGCTCCGTCTTCAAAAGGATCATGGAGAGCTTTTCTAACACCAGACCTCCTTAAGCCCAGAGCCCGCAAACCCAATGGCCCTGTGACAGAATATAGTAATACATACAAACGTTGTTTAACCTTCTATTTATATTTATTTCTGTGATATTTACTTTTTGTGAAATACCATATTATATAACAGCACCTGCGCGCACGCGTCTGCGCACACACACACACACACACACACACACACACACACACACACACACACA
>JAOTQW010000014.1:7564416-7575410 GCA_026260075.1 Sisor rabdophorus
TGGAGACAGGTGATTCGCTGTGGCGACCCCTAAATGGGAGCAGCCGAAAGGGGAAAAAGAAGAAGATTCAGCTTGTATGTGAAGTATTGTTAAAAAGCTCAATGTCTCTGATCCACTATCCTTATCAGATTATAGTAAAGCCTTAGTTTGTCCTGATGCAATTAAAGGCCATTACTAAGCTGTGTGCGAGCTTTAGGTGCTTAATTTCCTCACTAAAACAGCCCAAGCTGCCAGGAAAGCAGGGTCTTCAATCACTTTTGGTGTGGTATATATATTTATATATGAAACGAAGCAAGCTCATCAGTTTAGAGGTTTTTCGACAGATATTTACAAAAAAAGTAAAACATTGCATCCTCAGGGGCTGAAATAGCCCACAGACAACTTGACATCGACAGCATTTGGCAGACGCCCTTATCCAAAGTGACTTACAACTGAGCAATTAGGGGGTTAAAGTGCTGGGAATCGAACCCCTTGTCTTTCTGGTATCAGGCCACACCTAACCACTAGGCCACCCCTACCCCTTTCCCCAAACTTCGTTACAAAATCTCCCTATGGCAGATTGGTAATTACTTCATTGTTAGCATGTTGGCTCTTGTCCTAGATGTTTGAGTGGAGCCCTGAAGCAGCTTTCAATTAAGAAAGCGCAACGTCACCAGGGCAAGAAAAAAAGAGCTGAAAGAAACATCATTGATCCCACAAACAGGAAACCATCTGTCTCACACACTTTCCCCAGAAAAGGGATGTTGCACAAGACATTATTTCCAACAATGTCTCTGTTCTCCAAGCCTTAAAGTTACTGTCTGACTGAAAAAGTTGATGTGACTACACAAAAACAAAACAGTACATCAATATTTAAGAGATTACAGTTTCCTCTACTACACAGCGTGCCTTTTCCCCCATGTCTATATCCTCAAGTGTACAAGTACCATGATTAGTTTAAATGGTAAAGGCTCCAGATGTGTTCATAGACTGTGCTAATAAGTTCCCAAGACAAACGCATAACCTCATTCATCAACAGCAGCACCTTATTTGATAGTGCTGATAGCATGTGCGGCTAAAAGAATATAAATCTGGTTGGCAGGTTGAGGTGTGTTACAGGATGTTTCAGGAGCACAGCTGAGAGATGATTAGACTAAAGTCTAATGGGAAACAAAGACACTCTGGCCACAAACATTTGGAGAATATTTGTAATAGCATGAGAAACTTGACAGGACTATTATATGTAAATAATAAAAATTACTATTTTGCTTTCACTTTGTAATTACAACTAAGTGTATTAAAGTAAACATCAGAAGTTGATATGATTTTTTAAGGTCTTGATAAATAATGTATTACAGAAAGGGGTGTTGGACTGGTACCAGAAAGGCTGGAGTCTGATTTCCAGCACCACCAAGCCACCACTGTGGGCTCCAAAGCAAGGCCCTTAACCCCCAATTGCTCTGGATAAGGGTGTCTGCCGAATGCTGTAAATGTAAATACACTTTATTTAAAAATTCTCATTGTTAGTATAAGATAAACTTTTATTTTATCATGTTAAAATCTGTTCACAGTGACTAGTTTCAGACACTAAAACTTGCATGAGTTGCACCAGCTACTATGAATTGTTAGCTGTGCTTGCTTATTTCTACAAAGAAGGTCAATGAATGTTTGGTGTTAGCATGAGCACAGCGTGAGCTTAAGGTCATCCTCCACCTGCAGATGATTCCAGAATTTATTTTTACTGCCGTAAGTTTTGAAATTGCGACTCGCACAAATAAGTTTGCTGTAACCTAACTGCTGTGTCAGACAGCTTAGGATGTTCAATCAAAAGCTTAAGAAATATTTGTAACTATTATACAATTTTTTAAATGTAATTATAAAAAAATAAGCAGCAGTTTTTTCCTTGAATAACAAACTACCTGGTTTTCTTTTGGAAGAGATCTGCACCCCCTCTGATCTATTTCCGTCCCCACCTTGCATTACTCATTATAAACTGGACAATAATTCATAACTATCCTAACAACCACACCAGGTTCGCAAACAATGCTCACTGCTCAGGTGTACCTCTGATACACATGCAAGTCAATCACTATATTCATACGCAAGCATTTCACTCAGTCACTGTTTGGTCTCCTATTTATGTATGTTTAAAGATTTGCAAATAGTAGCATCCTGCTACTGACCTGTATGCAAGAACCACAGCATCCTGCTCCAGATCCTTCTAGCACCAAGGTTTAGGGTTGCCAGATTTGATTGAAAACCACCATCTTAACTACTATTAAAACTTAAAATGTGTAGTGTCTGCTCTGGGCAGGTCTATGCTAAAACAGTGGTTGTGTACAACCCTGCCAACACATATTACAGTTAAAACAATTCAAATTGTATGTTGCATCTGATGATCTCTTTGAAAAACTAATGTGAAAAACCATTTGAAAGCAGTAAGTTTGTGTATAAATCTGTAAAATCTGCTTACAGATTTAACATTAGCTTCTGCCTACTTTATGATCGGATCACACGACCTACCAGTTTTTCCTTGAAAACTATTTGTCGGAGCCATTTGAAGTCATGTGGTTTGAAGGCAGAAAGGACAAACAGAGAGCTCTTCTCATACAGCTCAGGTTTCTGAATAGCTCCTTCTGGATATGTGATGCGCATGGTGGTCTTAGAGCCCACATCCTTCTCATAGCCTTTTACTGGAGCCTCGTTCAGCCTGTAGCAACAAATCAAGAAATAATCAGTTTATTCATTTAATTTTAAACTTGCAGACATAAACAAAACATTCATTTTGGCAATAATAATTAAAGCTAAACAAAATGTACATCTATGCCATGCACTAAAAATTGGACTGTTGTTTTGCTGAAAATCTTTTTGTCTTACCTTATCACGACGTCATATTCATCAATTTTGGAGCCCAGGGACTTGTTAAAAAGAATTCCTCCATTACCGATGATAATACACTTCTTACAGCTCAGACTACATAAAACACATAAAGCAGATGGGCAGCAAAATCATTATGTAGAACTAACATGCTGCTTTAAAGAACCATTTTGACACTGAAGGAATCAAGTAAGGGTTATAACAAAAAGAATAAATGAATGATACCTGTCCAATTTAGCTCCAAGCCCGTAGTTTTTTGTCTTATCTAAAATGTAATGAATTATTTTTTCTGTGGAGAAGAAACAATACTCAAAATTATGCATGAAATCATTTTATCACACACCAATCAAAAGCATTGATTGATAAATAAAAGGGCCAAAGTCAGCTAATTCAGGTTTATAACAATAGATCCAGAGACAAGGAAGAGGTCGAGGACACCACTGTGGTGGAGGAGAAGAAGAAAAAAAGAGGAAGGATGAAAACAACATGCATGTAAAGGACAAGAAGACAATCAGTCTCGGATGAAATCCGTGCTATGCTTGTTGACCATGTCCTGGTCCATGGCAGGATTAGGAGAAAGGCTATATGGGTAATGACTACAGCTAAACCAAATGCTTTCTTGTTCTTATTAATCATAAGAACTTATAAGAAGGTTGTTTAAATTTACGCTACTAAAAGGTTGAGGTACTGTCCTATGTTCTACTACACCATGTACATGTACTGTTACTATAGTATTATAGTGGTGTAATAAAATTATTCATAAATACCGCCTTCAAATGTCTTCTGTATGAAAGGAAGCTGTGTGAAACATAGAATTTAATTTTGTGCATGCAGGCCAGTTTAGGATCGTGACCAGTTTACACTGGAGAACTGATATTGACTGAGATCTGATATTCACCTAACAGATCCCCAAATCCTGCTTTCTCGTGCAACTTAACTTGAGAGTTGTCGGTAATGTGAATGTCAATATTTTGTGGTGAAAGGAATAGAAAAACGTATAAAAAAAAAGTCAGCCGAGAAATAGAACAACAGTGAAAAGAAGAACTATGCCAAAATTAAAAACAAAACAATATGTGAATTTTAATTATTATAGGGTGGCTATGTGCACACACTTCCAACACACATTTCAGTTCAAACAACTTGTTAAAGTGCATGTCACATCCGATGACCCCTTTAAGACAACTAATGTGCAACTTGTGTAACAGGTATTTATTGCATGTCATAGTTGTGGGTTTATTTGTTGTAAAGTATAGCCACACTTGAGAATTTTTAGCATTATGGATTTTATTGTATTGTGTTTAGCTTAACTAGCTAATGTTAGGCTTCCTGCTGCAGTCAGACCAAGTGACTTGAAATTACTGAATTCATGCAACCATTATTAATCGTTTTTCACATGCGGCACTGGTAATACTACGTTTGTTTGTTTTAGATAACCAAAAGAAAAAACATTTCAATCAAAAGCATTTAAGTGGCACATTTTATGTCACAGTAACAGTATATTTAATTAGATAGTTAGTAAATAACCCACAAATGTGGATTCCTTATGCCCCACAATTACATACAGCATAATTACCTGAACCTGTATTTAAAAAAGAATAAAAAGAATCTAAATTTTCCTCTTTATGAGATGGCTCCACAGTAACATGTATGTTGTCCTCATGTAATACACAGGCCCAGGATGTTGGGCTAGTTATGACTAGAGTTATGACTTAATTACATGTCATGTTATGTTATACATGGTATTAAAAATTCTATTACGGTTGACATATTTTAGGTGGTGTGACTGTATGTGCAAGCTGGGGGTGGAAACAATAGTATAAAAATTTTAAATCTTTAGGGTTGATGAGAGACAAGACTATTTTGATGCAGAAGGAAATTATTTAGAAAAAAAAGGAATGAATGTAATGAATTACGAGAAGGTTATCTATATATGTGACATTGCATATAATATTGCAGATTAAATGACTTTATATAGTTTACAGAGTGTACAGTTGTAGTTTAGATAGAAAATGTGTGTATATATGCGTATATGGATATGTGTTGCTGCAAGAATAAACAATAAGATTCTTGTTTCCATGCATTCAGTCATCTTCTACACCAACAAGGTCACGGCGGTCTGCTGAAGCCTATCCAAGCGCACATAGGTCGGAAGGAGTATGCCCTGGACAGGTCGCCAGTCTATCACAGGGCCACATATATACGAACAACCACACACACTTACAAGGACAATTTAGAATCACCAATCAACCTAATGTACATGTTTTTGGACTGTGGGATATAAACGGAGTACCTGGAGTAAAGCCACATGTGCGCAGGGAGAGAATGTTGTACAAACTCTGCACAAAAAAAAACAGTGTCTGGAAATCGAACCTGGGACTTCCAGGAAATCCTACCTGGGACCTGAATAATATGTATATTCGGTAATTGTGCCTTTTCAGTTGTTTCTAGAAAAATGCTATTTGTTTCCAAAATTGCCAAGAAATGCTTAAAATCTGTGGAAAATCTGTGCTTTTCCATGCCAGTGCTAATCATGCAGTGTGAATTTTTAAAGACCATCTGACAGAAATAATCAAGGCCTTAGTAGTAACAGTTTTGGATGAAAGTTTACAGTTAACGTGTTCATATGAATATGCTGCATGTAAATACAAACACCAGTTTTTACAACTATCTGGAGGTCCCTTTAATGAGCATACACCGTACGTTAGTGAAACAGGACAACAGAGGAAAACAACTGACTTTTCTTTAACAGCAGATCTGCACAGAACCTTATTTAATGTTAATCAATTACTCAGATTAATAATATGTAGCAAAAAATGATTTTAATTATTGAATATGAGGGCCTCGCGGTTGCGTAGTGGTTAGAATGGTAGCCTCACAACAAGAAGGTCCTGGGTTTGATTCCCAGGCACAGGGTCTTTCTGTGTGGAGTTTGCATGTTTTCTTCCTTTACTCTGTTTTTTTATCCCACATTCCAAAGACATGTAAATTAGGTTGATTGGTGACTCTAAATTGCCCATAAGCGTGAATATGAGTGTGTGGTTGTCTGTATGTGACACTGGCGCTTGCCCTGTGTGTGCTGACGTAGGCTCTAGCAGACCCCCCTGACCCCAAATTAGGGAAGAAGTGGATATAGAAGATTAATAAATAAATATGGACCATAGGTGTATAAATATACACTCCTACCTTGTGATTTTATCCCGAAAGGTGGTTGGTAGGAACTGATCTTCGACAGTTTTTGAAAATTTTTGTCAAGGAACATCAGTGCTGGTCTTACAAACCTGCAGTGGAAAAAGAAGTAGCACAAGTTAATAAAAAGAGAAAGAGAGAAAAACAAAACAACAGACAGTCACAAACAGAGAGGTGGCAGGAAAAAAAAAGAAAAATAGAGAATTTAGTGTGTTCAATACACATTCAATAATCATGGTGCATTATAACTTAAAATTAGTTTTTGCTTTTTAGTTAAAAATATTGTTGTGGAATATTTAAACGAATAACCACATAAAAAATGCCATGCTATAAAGAAACCATTAGATATTCACTTAGCTTCGAAAAAGGAAGGTAAATCTAAATAGCAGCATGCTGACATTTTGCCTCAGATAAGAAATAAAGTTTACTATTAACGGACCTGCAGTTAAATTTGATTCAAAAATAAAATGCAAATGTCTGATACATCTGTGAGAATTCTGGGTTAGTTTTTGTTAGCCAGACGGCCTTGATGGGTAATTATTACTCTGACCCTTCTAATCAGGATCCAATCAGTTGGAGTGTACACTTTGCTCAAGCACAACCGCAATTATCCAGTTTTGAAACTGACAACCTGCTGGCCCAAAGAAGTCTTTTAGTTATGATCTGCAACAATCCGGCCTCCCCATAAAAATGTGGTAATAACCCAGGTGCTCTCTATCCACTCCCACAAACACTGAGAATAAAACGATATAGAGCTGCTCTTGAATTTCTCACAGCCTTGTGCCATAAGTGAGGAGGACAAGGGTTCACCAAGCAACCAGTGACCCTGAATATCATCTACACACACATTTACTGCAAAAGAACGTGCTAACCACTACACCACCACACCCCCTCTTACTCTTTCATATAAAATGAAAAGAAGTGGAAAAAATATACACTTGAAACCTAGTTATTGTTCAATTACAAAAAATAGTTAGGATTATATTCCTGATTATGGAAACAGGAAAAATAAGAGATCTTAAACTTGTTATACTATTTACTATTTAACTTCAAGTCAGTAGAAAAACCCAATATTAATTTAGTGTTAGATTAAAAGATAGCCCATAGATAGTGTGATAGATTTAGTAAGGACAAATGTACAACAGTCCCTGTTATTCACCAAAAGGTTTCAGGAGTAAGAAAATATCCCCATAAACAGTTTAGCCCACACTGGACTGTACAATAACTAAAGCTTAATCCAAAAATAGATAACAGCCTGAAACCGAACAAGATGTTCAAAGAGGACACGCAAATATTTATACAGTAAATGTCAGCCACACATGCGGGTGTATATTACTTTATTCAAATAAAGCTATGACATACTGTACCAATACGCTTAACCACAATCTTACTACAATTGAAATCATTTCCCATCAGACCATTATGTTAAAACACTAACCACCTAATTTGCCATTGAAAAGAAATAAGAATGTAAGCCAACACCTAGCACTAGCACTAAACTGACAGACTTTGTCATTAACAGAGCTGCAGTGATTAAAAAAAAATTATAGAACATGGAATGGCTGAAACTTTAGATTAGGAACATGCAACAGGACAAACAGTACAATAGTTACAATTTTAGTGCAGTTAAAATGTTACATTAACATAGTATGCTAATCTGTCTTATTAAATATACACAAGTTTACAAGTATTGTACACTATGAAGTTTCGAGGTTCAGGGTGAAATACTCCTTGACAGTCCCGACTACAATTCCCTGAAGGCTTTATGTTTAACCCAGTTTGTTTTTCCACATCCCTGGCTCACGTCTAAAGTCAAACTCGGTTAGAGCACACTCAAGGCACATTTAACTACGCGTGTCAGATGTAAATTACATGGCTAACCAAGCTTTGTAGCTTTAGTGTCTCAACAAACATTTAAGATGTAACTGCCTATTATTGCTACCATCTGGATCCACTTAAAGGACCAATACTCAAACCGACCCAGGTCGCATGCACCAGCTTCTGTTTCAGAGCCAATCTAATGTCACACTGTGTTTTATAAACTCTGGAAACATTTGACGCTCTAGGGTTTTAACTGTACAGCATTTAGCAGTGTAAAGAAAATAATGACATCCGAAGTAGCCTCAAATGCTGTTGTAGGAAATAAAGAAAAGCATTCGATTAGTACCGTCTATGTTGTCTTTTTGTCATCTTAAATCTGACAGCACAGGAAAACAACGTTCCACATCATTATTGCTGATGTAAAAGATATTAGAAAAAATAAAATGAGAGTAAACAGCTGTTACAATATTGTACTTCAATAAAAACACTTACTGACATAGCTGGCACCTGATAATAGAAATATTATTGTTTTGAATGCACATAAACAAGTCTTGAATCTTAATTAAAACAATTTAGAAAATCTTATCTGAGACTCACAATACTTGTTTATTAAAGAATATCGCATAGTTGTGTGAATAATGTTTCCGCAGGCAGGAAAAGATATGTAATAAAATTTGTAAACCCCTACAGACCCTGGTGCAAAATGCAACAAGTAGACTCACACTGACTACTAGACAAAGCAAGTGAATGGAATGGATGCTTTAAAAGATTTTAGTTAATTATTTTAAAATAATCATAGTAGAAAAACATGCTCTTATTCATCCTTAAGAGCCAGGAGTGATTGATGAAATTTGCAATGATATCTGTCAAACCAAATTCACATCACGAAAACCTTTGGGTATTAAATAACTGTTGAACAACAGACACTGTGTAATACACAGATGTAAAAACCCTGAAAATAATCGGTAAATGGTGAATTAAGAGACACAGGAGACAACAAACTTGCTTTGGATAGATTGAGATCATCTTGGCCTCCGTAAAGCCGGGTCTACATTCTCCTTTACTCAGATTTCCATACTTGTATTGTAGCTCCAATGGACTAAAAACAAGAATAAACAGAAATGTTAGTAATAACATTAATAATGTTAGTAATAACATAAATAACTTAGTAATAACATTAATAACTACTCAGCCTTCATCGAATCTGTTCTCTGCACATCTATAACTGTCTGGTTCGGCTCAGCTACAAAATCAGACACCAGAAGATTGCAGAGAACGGTTCGGACCGCAGAGAAGATTATTGGTGTTTTCCTGCCCACCCTACAAGAACTATACTCATCCAGAGTAAGGAAAAGGGCTCAGAATCACTCTGGATCAATTCTACCCATGTCATCCTTAGAACTTTTACCATCTGGTCGATACAAAGCCACAAACACCAGGACAGCCAGACATAACAACAGTTTCTTTCCTCGTGTAATATATCTTATAAACAGTGTTGCTGATTACGAAAGCACCCCTGCTGTGCAGTACATCCCTTACAAATGACATTGCAAGGGCCAAACGTAGACAAACAAAAAGTACATCTCTATACCTTCAGTCACTATCCACTAAAATGCTAAAAAATATGTTCAAATGTAGCCATTGCTTTTCCAACTTTTAGAGTTTTAGCGACTTCTCCAACTGAATGCAGTTTTCTAGCATTCATACTCCCCAGCTTATCATAAGATCTAGGCTTTTAACTGAAAATTAAGATATTCTACGATACCTGCAAGTTATCTAACCCAAAGCCTGATACGATTCGTGTTAAACAATGAACATAACACAATTTTCTTTTTTTTTTTAGACTTTTACATCTTTATCTTCAAGAACTCTCTTATGTTTTTGAAGTGGGAGATGGAAGTAGGTGGGTGGCAAAAAAGCATATTAAGGGAGCAGCAAAGCAGGCAGACTGGCTGTGTTTTACTAAGGCGCTTTGTTTGAGATATAGCTATTGAGTGCTTAAAGCCTGATCAGCTGATAGGGGTTGGGTTGCATTTTCTCCCCATCAGCTGATAGCAGATCTTGCCTACTTGGCACACAATGATTGAGTTTTCTTTTCCTTTAACAGGCACATTTACTTACATATATAAAGTTTTTTAATTTTAATACTGTATGTACAACAAAGAAAGTTACTAAAAGGTGTTAATGTTTGAAAAATTTTATTTTAATTTGTATTTCTTTTCTTTTTAAAGTATATTAATGCGTATCATATTAGAAACATAATAACACAACATAAATGAATCATGAGCCAAGTGTAACATTATACTTCTTCTATAGACTATAAAGAGCATGGCCTACAGACTGTAAAAACATGGCCTATAGCCTACAAAGATGTTAGTCCAAATGCTATATTTGGACAGGGCCTTAAGACTATATACATTATAATTAACTGATCAAACTAGTCTAACTACTCAAATGCATGGTAGACAGCTCTAATAGTATATCTGACTTATTTTTTTAAAGTATACACAGACTATGCACTTAATCCAAAGAGAAATAATAAAATTGATTTCCTCTACTCACACACAAAGGTTTAAGGGGTCAGTGAGACCTGAGTAGAGTCAAATTATCGAAGAACCAGCTGCAACATGTTCCCACAGTCCCTTTCCTCTAATTGGTGCTGTGTCTACAATAATAAAGTCTGAGTGGGTGAGGTACTGTTTGTTTTGCATTAGCTGTCCTGTACGTTTGCTGATTCAAACAAGATCTCTCCATTAATACTTAGCCAATCCTTGTGCAATAAGACAACTTGCTGATAGACAGCATTTGTACAGGTGCACCTCACCAAAGAATCTGCATTTTTCTTTGGCAATACGAGACCTCCCAAAGAGGATTGTAAGAAAGAATGCTGAATTAAAATCAGATATTGAGGAGAAAACAGAGAAGGAGCTAATTTATTAGTGATGTATACATAACATACCTAACTGCCCCATTTAGAACCTACATAGCTCTGTACTGTTTAAATAAACAACTGACTAAGATATCTATCTATCCATCTATCTATATATATCTATATCTATCTATCTATCTATCTATCTATCTATATATCTATATCTATCTATCTATCTATCTATCTATCTATCTATCTATCT
>JAOTQW010000014.1:7668575-7680432 GCA_026260075.1 Sisor rabdophorus
TGACCCCGGATTCGGGAATAAGCGGGTAAAGAAGATGAATGAATGAATGAACATTGTAATTTTCTGGATTCTTCTTCTGATTTTTTCTTTTATGAGATATACCTATGATGAAAATTACAGGCCTCTCTTATCTTTCACAATTGGTGGGTGACTAAATATTTTTTCCCCACTGTTTATATATTTATATATAACTCAAATATACCTTATTCAACATAAGTATATAGAACTTGGTATTTTACAGCTCTAAAATAAACAGTACTCAATACCAGAAAATTATTTTAAAAATTACTTATTTGTGTGTTTCCTTTACTGTGTTTCCTTCAGTCTCACATTCGCTGTATGTGCATTAGTCATGCCTGTCTATTTACAGGCCACAGTATTTACAGAATAAAAAAATCTATTATGGTTAAAAGTTTATTGTGCTACTGATTTATACTGTCATAATGCCTCATGATGTTTTCATCTGAACATTTTTAACCATGCTCCAATTCTATTAGAAGTATTAGCAAAAGACGTGAAAGAACAGAATTTTCCACATGTTTCTATGCAAGGCTGTATTCAACAGTCAGTGACATCATACCCTTTCTAATGTTCCATTGTTCTGTTTCTGCAAGACCTCACACACACAATCCCCTAAATTATAGTCGATGCTAAAGTATTACAATTGTAATTTATAGTTGCACATTCTTAATCCATGTCTCCAAGTATATTTGGAAAGCTCACAATGGTGTAAAACAAATCCCACATTATTATCATGTTTTGCCACCACAGTGTTCCGCTGTAGTCAGTTTGTGCTGCGGTGTAAGCAATATGAATTCGTCACATAAGACGTGTCATTATTCGGCTGAAAGTTAGTTGGGAAATTCCTGACCTGTCTCCATTTCTCAGTGAAATGTGCCGGTGGCAAAAAAAAACTTTAGAGAAGGATTTAAGTTTGTACTAGTTTGCTATTTATGCACTTTTCTTAAGTTCCAGTAGAAACCAGGACAAGTTGCTGGTAAAGATTAAGTAAAAATGCACAAATGTGATTGACTGAGGAGTTTCACATATCAATTACTTAACTTTTTAACTGAATGTGAGCTCTATAATCAGTAAATACTGTAGTTCTGAACTGACTGACAGTTGACTAGTAAGTTTAAAGAAGGGTCAGAGTCAAAGGACGGTTCCCCTTTCGCTGAAGGTGCACTTTTAATAAGCCTATGATTATAATTCTAGTTATTGGACAACAAGTTCTTTTTTAAGTGTTTGCATGTTCTCCCTGTGCTTGTGTGAGTTTACCCTGAATACTTTAGCTTCCACTCACAGTCCAAAATCATGTATGTTAGATAGATGAGAGATTCTAACTTGCATATAGGAGTAAGAGTGTGTGTGTTTGGTTGTTGTTCTATTTTTTTTCTGTGTGATAGAGGTGGCTTGTTTAGAATGTACTCCTGTCTTTTACCCAGTGATAGCTGGGATAGACTCCAGCAAACCCCCAAGACCCTGATTAGGACTAAATGGGCTTAGACATTGGATAGATGGATCAATCGGTTGCATTGTTTTATGCATTATTACATCTTTAGCATATTAATGTGTATGCTGTGTAAAGCCTTTAGAGAAAGTTATGCTATTTAATTTTCACAAACTTGAATGTGACTCCTGGCTATTAAGGCATTATTACATCATATAATTGTCAATCTGTTTTGTTGCAATGTGATTATGTTAATATTGATTAATATTTATTATTTTCTTTTTCGCTGTACATGAAATTAGCTGTCAGTCTGCACCAGTTGTATGACTGTGTGCTTGTACTGTATTGGTTGATAAGCCTCATTTTGCAAGTTATTGATTTATGACTTCTTTTTGGAAATTGTGTGTTCCCTGTTAGTTATCTAGCACTGGCTCTGTTGTCACATTCTTACTGTTTTGTTTACAATTACCCCTATTGCACATTCATAAACATAAAATAACCCTCATTTTAAATATGCCGGAAAAATTCAGGACATCTATATTTTTAGCCATTCTATTCACGGTTTAGTATACTCTTACTCTTATAATAACCTGCACACTTCTGACTTTTTACTTGATTGTGGTTGTGGGATTTGCTTAGTCAGCCACTATAATATGAATGAAATCAAAATGATGTAAGTTGAGAAGGGGTCTGGGGTGCAGTCAACATTTCTCTTTATCCCAAAGGTGTTGGGTCTGCTGCAGCCTATCCCAGCACACATAGGGAGACAGGCAAGGGAACACCCTTGACAGACTGATAGCCCATTGCAGTGCCACACATGTAGATGCACAACCACACAACCACTCAAATATACCCCTATGAGTAATTAAAAATCAGTAATCAAAGTAATGTTTTTGGACTGTGGGAGGAAACTAGAGTACCCTAAGGAAACCCACGCAAGAGCGAGAAGAACATGCAAGATGCCGCCTTCACCTATAAATGTATGAATTCTAAATCTTTAGATTTTTAGATTAGCATGATTAAAATATTGTAATTGTACAGATTGGACATTTTGGACTTCAACATTTACATAATTTTTGTGCAGAGTTTGCATAATCTTCCCGCACTTGCTTGGGTTTTCTCCCGGTACACCGGTTTCCTTCCACAGTCCAAAAGAATTTACATTAAGTTGACTCTAAATTGCCATAGGAGTGAATGTATTTCTGTGTGTGATTTTGTTTGTACCCTGCTTCTTGCTCTGTGTGCGCTGGGATAGGATCCAGCAGACCCCCGTAACCCTGAATTAGGAAATAAGCAGGTATAGAAGATAAATAAATGGATTAATGGATAATACAGCTTCTTATTCTCCTGTTATTCCTCTGCTGTTCCGGTCACGGTTCTTCACACTGGATCATCTGCCTCCACATATCCTTATATTCTGCATCCTCTTACACACACTTACACACGCGCAACTTTATGTTCTTGTTTATCACATCCAAATACCTCCTTTTTGACCTTCCTCGTTATCTTCTGCAGCTCCATTTTCAACATACTTTTACCAATATTACCACTGTTCCTCAACTGTTTATATTCAAACAATCTCAATCAATTCTCTCTGACTTTGTTCACAAAGTTTCCAACAACAACTGTCCTTCTGATGTTCCAAATCCTGTTGAACCTCATCACTAAAAAGAACCTTAATATCTTCAGCCCTGCTACCTCAAACTACCTCCTGTCCCTTCCTCTATATCGTACAAAATAGCTGAGATAATAGATGAGAGCTTCCCTTTTTAATTCACCTCAACAGATATAATCTGTGTATGGTCACTCTTCAATCTACAATAGCTTGGCCTCCTGAGGAGCAAAACTGCACAAAAAAGTAACATCTTTAAAACAGAACATCACGAGGGAAGAACACATCACTTTGCCTGAAGGATAAACAAACCGACATATGATAGATACACAAAAGTCAGCTGCCACTCCTCTGTGTATGTGGATGATCTTTCCGAACTTTCTGGAAGGCATGAGGCTTGGCATGGGTGCTTTTTTATTGTTTTGTAAACAGGTACCAAAAGCAAATTCTGGATTTATATGCGAAGTATTTTGTTTTAGACATAAACAAATGTCTAGCATAGACATTATTTATTAATACAGTTAGATTGTACTATATTTTATTTATACACTAGGGCCACAATTCCCAGGTTTGATCAGCTGCTCAGACTATTTATTTTGTTATCATTTAATAATTCATATCAAAAAGATGTATAAAAATTGTTTATTTGCCTCTAAAAAAGTCTTAATCAGAACTTTTTTTGTTAATACTTAAAAACATGGGAAGTAGCTTTGCTGCAGCAGCTCCAATATCAATTTTTAGTCCCTCCAGGGAGGTTTGTGTTATTGCCGCAGACAAAAATACTTAACTGTGCTTTAGAGTAAAATACAACTTCCATATTTTATGCGGTTTGATAATATAAAAATATCATATTGTAAAAATAGTTATTTAAACTTCTATTGTGTTAAACATGAATCCAAGAAGCTTCAGGCTGAACGTTAATGGCACACATTGACAGAAATGTTAAAGTATTTTTTTATTTTATTGAATCAAAATTTTCTGTAAGTTTAAATTTGTCACCATCTGTATTTATTTTATAACGAATTATTAAATCTGAAACAAAATCCAAAAAATCTTGCCAATGACACAGTGACACTCCAGAAAACTTTTTCAAGTGTTAAATAAATACAGTATGTCATAAAACCCTGCTATATCCACAAAGAGCTTCAATTCAAGAACTAATAATGACACTTAATTTTAGTAAATGTGATGTTACATGTATCTGATTACAATAAATACAGGCAGCACTTCCTAATTTAAGACTTGTACTATGCTCTATTAATAATCACAGATCAACAAACATTGTTTTCAAAAGAAAAACTTTTATAAATACTTCTTATAAGATAAGAAGATCACCAGACAGATTGAGTGAAGGTAAAAACCTCATAATAAACATTAGTCAGACATTAAGCAGCCCGTGAGACAGGAGTTGCCTAAGAAAGCATGTATAATCAGTCTGACTTTAGAGTAACACATGACTTCCCTCTGTGTTGACTCCCCTGCTGCTTTTTTTCTTGTCATAATAATGCATTTGTATTAATAAAGGCAAGTTTATTTCTGTTATAACATTAATTACATGATATAGATATCTGTAAAATAAATAAAAGTGAATCTGTAGCGCTTTCGGTACATTCTGTGCCTGACCCTGTAGGCAAGCACTGATTCTGCTCAGATTATAATCATCAACTAGTTTTGATGGTGGTTTGACTTCAGTCAAAGCGTTAAAACATGTCTCCTGATTTGGTTCTGTGAGCAGGAGCGGTCATGATGGTAATCCTTTGTACAGATGAAGTGAAAAGGGAAGGGAAGAGAGTGTGAAGGAATACGGGAGAAATGCTACTCAATAAAAGATAAGGGCGAGTGAGACAGAAATGAGAAATGATTGAGAGCGAAACTGAAGTGCAAAACCGAATAGCAAAGTGGTGAGATGGCGAGTGCAGGAGAGAGAGACAGAAAGATAGAGAGAGAAAGTAAGAAAAAAATTAGAGAGAAATGTTGGAAAGAAAATTAAACCCCAGAGACAAATTGAGTATGATAAACAGAGCTAATGCAAACGTGAATTATGAGGTAAGTGATAAGTAAGAGCAAACGAAAAGGGCAAACAAATAGAAGAATAAGAGAAAAAAAGGAAGAAAAAATAAACGATTGTGATGACTGAATAGGAGAAAAAGAGAAATTGAGTGAGAAAGTCAAATTTGAAGTAATGGCTCTTTTTAAGCTATCAGTCAACATGTGTTCATTTTTGCATGCATATACACACACATGAGCACACACATGAGCACACACATGAGCACACACATGAGCACACACACACACACACACACACACACACAAGCTGTCATAAACACTTCAGTGTGAGTGATGAAGGATTGGAAGTGTGAAATAATAGTGAGGACGCCGATCACTTCATGACACCATTAATAAAAAAACAAACAAACAAGCAAAAGATGTGCCACAACCAATCAGTAACACAATAACTGTGATTGGGTAAAATAAACAGCTGAAGGATCTGTAAAAAAAATATTGCTGTGTAGAGAAAAATTGGAAGTGCAGAGGTTTTTTTTATGCATCAACTGTATTGGAATAATAAGGATAAAAAGTGAATAAAAATGCAATTACGGACAGATGTTAACATAATGTCATGAGCATTTACTCATTCATTACCCTTGTTTGCATGGTATTACTTAGTTTAAATATGAAGGTAAAACGACCTGAACAAAAAATTAATATAGAGGTTAGTGTAATTAAACCGTGTAAGGATTGTGTATATGGGAATGGAAGTAGACTGTGTGTGTGTGTAAGTGGTACTTACTGGACTGGGCAGTGCGAGCCTCAATAGGCTGTGTGTACAAGCCTAAACCCATTCTGGATCTTGCAGCCAGTGTAAATTTATACAGAGTGTCAGGCTTAAGGCTGTCTACAGCGTATGAACCAGCTGGGTCAAAAGTCACATGGTTCTGTGAGCAACAGACAAAATCACTTGCAGTTCACAAAATTACCGGTAATGTCCTGTTTATAACAGGTAAGACAAAAAACATTTTATTTTACTGATTTTCGAAGAAAAACCTTAAGCAAGTAAATGTAAAATGTATACTGTTTTAGAATGTTAATTATTGTGGAAGGGGGCAGATGGAGTAGTATAGTTCTAACACACAAATCTATACTAGCACAAGACATGATCTGTTCACTGATTACACTGTGTATGTGTGTGTGTGTGTGTACCTTGTGTCCAGAGTCAGCTTCCCAGTAGGTGAGTTCATATTTAATAACTTGGTCCTGTACCGGCCAGTGCCATCGCAGCATGATCCGTGTGTCAAGCTCCGCCTCTGCCTCAAATTCACTTGGCTGTGCTGGAACTGCACAAACTCCACAGTCAGTTATACACCACACACACACACACACACACACACACACACACTCACACACATCTGCATACTCTCTTATACTTTTAAATACTTACACTCTCACACACCCTAACTTTCTCTCACACACACTCTCTTACATACACACACATCCTCATACTCTCGTATACCATCTTACATACACACACACACACACATTTGCATACTCTCTTATACTTTTAAATACTTACACTCTCACACACCCTAACTTTCTCTCACACACATATTATTACATACACACACATCCTCATACTCTTGTATACCATCTTATTTATACTCACACACCATTCACCCCCCCACACACACTTTTACATATACTTATGAATATACACTTTTACCTGTACTTGCATTCTCCCACACACCCTGACATACTCTCAATTTCACACACACACACACATACACACACACACTCTTACATATACTTTCACTCTCTTCCACACACTCTTAAATATATCTACACTCTCAAACACCCTGTTACATATATTAACACTTTCTCCCACACCCTCTTACATATACCTACACACACTTACATATGTTCACACTCTCATACCCCTCTTACATTTACGTCCACTCTCTTCCACACCCACTTACATATCCTTATACTCTCAAAAATCTTTACACACCCTCACACAATTTTTTTATCCTCAGTCTTTCCTACCTCCCTGCAGTGTTTTGATTTGCAATGTTTGAGATGGTGGTCCGTCCCCTACAGCTGTAAAAGCTAGCACCCGCAGGCTGTAGGTTGTTCCAGGCACCAAGTTCGAGATGGTGGCCAGCTGTGCTGCATCAGCGGTGTTGTGCTTGTACCAGGCACTGAGAGGAGCGTACGAGTGTGCATCCTGTGTGTAGTACACTCTGTAACCCCTGATAAGGCCATTTGGCTCCTCAGGCGGCTCCCATTGCACCAGCGCCGTGCTTGAGCTTAACATCCTGGCCCGTACCTTCAATGGGGGTGAGGATGGTGCTTGCTCACCAGTTCGTGTTTCCACAGATGTGCTAGGCATGCCACGTCCTACGTTATTCACGGCCATGACACGGAACTCGTATGGAGAGAACGGACTTAAACCCCCAATGCTGTAGCGTGTTGATGCCACACCATCCACTTCCTGAAAACCCCCATTGTCAGAGAGTTTAGAGCGGTACTGAATGACGTAGTATGAGACCGGCTCTGGGTTTCCAGAGTCCCATGTCAGAGTCACGCTGGTTGCTGTAGTTTCAGTCACCATTAGAGACATGGGGGGACGAGGCAGAGCTGAAATACACATGGTCACATTGTCAGCACAAACAGTGTTATGGGGCCTACAACTATTAATGCATGATTCCTCTGAAAATTTATTATTTATTATTTTGGTTATTTAGACCAAGTAACTGTAATAGAATTCTCTTACATGCTGTAATTTATACTAATAGTGATTTTACAAACAAGTCAAATAATAAAATGTGTGTTGGCAGTGTGTGTACACAACCACCCTATAATGATGACGATCCACCTAGTGGATTTTTTTATTAACCTTTCTGTTATGTGCTTTTCTGAGAAACAGCAATAATGTTTCTGGCTTAGTTTAACCCTGATTCAAACTTTTCAGATACCAAAAACCCCCCAAAAAGTTTCTCATTATTATATACATTACCAATAATTGTAATCAAAATTTAGTGCAATGGTGTTCTTTACCAGCTCAATATTATAAAAAAATGTTATACCTCTTTTAATGTACATTAGAAAGACCTACATATAAAATTCTATAGTTTTGCTAAACATGTGTTTAAGTTATACTTTGTTCTTTTTGTGGGGTGATGTTGATAAGCATGGAATTTATCCCTGTTCTTTTAAAGCAGTCCACCTATCATGAGCCTGACCTAAGCTCATTGTAAAAAAAACGTAAAAATGTTATTGTTTCTGAGACTATGCTATGTCAAGAAACTCTTACACCCTGATTCTACCTTTATGTGTAAACCTGCATGTTTATTTATTAATTCATCTTCTATACCTGCTTAATCCCAAACTTTGGGTCACAGGGTCTGCTGGAACCTATCCCAGTGGCAAGAGGCATGGGTACACCCTGGAAAGGTGGCCAGTCTATTGCAGGGCTACACATAGACGAACAATCACACACACTCACAATTACTTCTATGGGCAATTGTAGTCACCATTCAACCTATTGTTTATGTATTGTGGGAGAAAAAAATGGAGTATCCCTTACCATGGAATCAAACCTAGGACCTTCGTGTTGTGAGGCGACTGTGCTAACCACTACACCACCCTGCTGGCCCCTGCATGTTTAACGCATACCTATTGTTTGTATCACATTGTTTGCCATATTTAGCTAGTTTGGAAGGCATATATTGGCTAAATATTAGCTAACACAAAGTAGTAAAAGTTGCTCTATCCACTATTCCCACAATGTCCTGATGAATGCCAGCTAGTTGCTCTCCTTTCTAAAAGTCTAAATCTTTTGATTATCCAAATGTATCATCTTGGGAATGTTTTTCTGTATTAGGCTTGACTACTGAAAAACTGACTTGATGTTTGGTACACCAGTCAATGCCTTCATAGTTTTAAATTTTTTTTAATTTGAATGCCTAGCTTAGAAAAAATTTAATAGCAGTTTTATTTGGTTTATAATCAGAATTGTTAGATTTAGAACTGACCTCAAGATGCTTCATCTTCCGACACACCCAGCCTTATTGCACTATCAGGATCGAAAATTTCAGAGCCTCCAGGGCTTTTTTTTTGTTAAGCTATGACAGAGAGCTGAAACCATTTTCACTTCATATTTAGATGCCTGGCAGTATAAAGCAGGTTGTGCTCTGAAGCTGCAGCAGTGTCCTGAAGTTTTGGATGAGAACTAGAGAATAAGGTGAGCAGGTGAGTAGCGGGGTGCTAACCATTAGCGAACAGAGTAGCAAGTCTGCGAAAATACATACAACTGTACCAGACCAGACAGTGACTGAGTGAAGGGCATGTATATAAATAGAGTAAGCGATTGTTCTGGACTGCTAAGATGCAGGTATATCTAGGGTGCACCAGAGAACCAGAATCTGGTGTGGATGTGATGATAATTATGCATTATTTCATCAGTTTATAATAAACAATGCATTAAGTTAAATGTCTTATTATAAATTGTGTATGTTTTTAGTAAAGACAATATGGTAAAACTACACTAAGCTTACTATTAAGTCAATGTAAAATGATTATAAATGGTTTTGGATCAGTGGACTAGTACATGTGAACTAAACTAATTTTGATAATTAAGAAATAATCTTTGTTTCATCTACTATTAAGAATTTTTATGAAGTCATTTATCTATTATTTAATTAATTTATCAAAAGTCTTTTGATTAGGAACACAAACAATTATATTAACTTGTGGAAAAATCCGGTTTCCTTCTACACTCCAAAAACATGTACATTAGGTTGATTGGTGATTCTAAATTGCCCTTAGGAAAGAGTGTAAATGTGTGGCTGATCGTCTGTGCATGTCCCTGGCAACCTGTCCAGGGAGTACCCCTGCTCATTATCCTGTGGATGGGCTCCATCGGACCCCTGTGACCCAGAGTTGGGGAATCAGTGGGTAACGAAGATGCATAACTAATTATTGCCACTTTTATTTGCAAATGCTTAAACTAATTTACCGTATTAATAAAGTCACTGAATATTCATTCATTCATTTATCTTCTAACAAGCCTAACGCCTAGCTTAGGGTGCCGGGGACTGCTGAAGCCTATCCCAGCACAGAGAGGCAGGGGTACACCCTGGTCAGGTCGCCAGTCCATTACAGAACTACACATATAGACAAACAACTATATGCACTCACACTAACTTCTTTTGGCAATTTAGAATCACCAATCAACCTAATGTACTGGACTGTGGGAGGAAACCAGAGTACCCAGAGGAAACCCACACAAGCTCAGGGAGAACATGCAAAGAAAGGGAATTGAACCTTCTTACTGTGGGGTTGAACGTGCTAACAACGTGCCCGCTACTGAACATAATAATAATTATCATAGTAACAGTAGAGAGGCGCATTGATGTAGTGGTTAGCAAGGCCGGCTCTCATTAAGAAGGTCCTGGGCTTGCTTGGTTTTCTCCAGGTTCTGTGGTTTCCTTCCACAGTACAAAAACATGCACATTAGGTTGATTGGTGCGTCTAAATTGTATAGAAATGAGTGTATGTGTAGTTGCTTGTCTATGTGTGGCCTTCGATAAACTGGCAACCTGTCCAGGGCGTACCCTTACCTCTCGCCCTACGTGCACTGGTATGGGCTCTGGCAGACCTCTGTAACCTTGAATAATAATATGAAGGAAAGGGCGGGTATAAAAGATGAATGAATGAATAATAACAGCTTCTTCTTCAATAATTTTTTTATTTTCTCCCCGAATTTATTTAGGCATCCTCAGATCTTCCATCCACCATATATTATACAATTTAAAACTTTAGTTTTAAGTTAGTTTGTTTCCAATGTTTTTGACTGGCATTATCTCATTCACAACATTGTGGTCTCTGTCTGTAGGTCATTCACTGTGCATTTGACATAAAATGCTGAGCCATTACTCTGAAAAAAAGTCTTTTCCCATGGTAAACATGGCCATTATCATCACTTTTGCTCGGGGTAATGGACTGCAGCTCAGAATACTGTGTTTCCACAGGAGAGCAGTAAAGTGCCTCTATTGTAATAAAATTGCAGGAGAAAATGACTCTAAAGCGCTGTTTTTTCATGCTGCATGTGATTGTGCTGCTGTCAGTGGACCGGATGGATGTGTAAGTGTACAAGGTAACAGCAAGAAAAAGGGTGGAAGAGATATGTTGAAAATGCCCAGCTTCATGCAGCTAACGTCTCAATACTGTGTAGAAAAATGCCCTGAGACTAATTTCAGCTGCTGCCTGGGAGATGTGAACGGGGTAAGCAGAATAATAAAAAAAAATAGTCCAGACTGGATATGCAGGGTGCTAAGTGATGCCTAAGCGGACCTGCAGGAAAAGATTTTACTATTCTATTGGAATTAAGCCCCATCTTACATTTTTTACAGTAAATATAACAATTTCTTAAGGACACAACAACGTTATTTCATTCACAGGGAAAAAATTCTTATTTTTATTTACCTGAATATCTACGCATCATTTACTATATGATCTGTCGGCTTAGAAGAAAATGCTGCATTGTATTGATTTTTATTTATAGTGTGTAGTTTATTTTGTGTCTACATGCCCCTGAGATGTCATCCATACTGTTTAAAGAAACAGAAACACAATACTTGAGGACAAAACTTACTAATAAATTATGAGGTCTTGATTAAAATGTATAATTTATAGAAAAAGTATAATACATCAGAAATTGCCAATGAACGAAGGTTCATTATATCTTTGGGCAATTTAGAGTCACCAATCAACCTAATGCACATGTTTTTGGACTGTGG
>JAOTQW010000014.1:7715069-7728841 GCA_026260075.1 Sisor rabdophorus
TTGAGACAATGACTGTTGTTAAAAGCGCTCTACAAATAAAGCTGAATTAAATTGAATATCATAATTTGTCATGATCCTTACATATCTCTATATTTTTTCTTTTTAATTTTTATTACATTTTAAATTTCTTTTTAATTTTTGTTAAATGTAAATATTTATCGACCAAATATTTGGCCAAATATGCCAAAAAACTGTTATATGCATCTTCCAACATCTTTTAAAGCCACTGAAATTAACTAATAACACAGAGCCATGTAAAATGTGTCTATTTGCGTTGGTAGTTACTGTAATAGACTGCATTTGGCTATAACTAATAAAATACAACAGCTAGTGGGACTAAAATGTTATTCAGTGTCTTTAAAGGATAGCTTAATTACCACAGATGTCAGAGACTCTATAGCTGTCTGCTTTTTGAGACAAAGCTGACCAGCAGTGGTTCCCTGGAGTTATCACACTGCTCAAACTTAATACAAGATCTATGTATGGTCATCACACACTAACAATAAAGCTGTGTGACACAAATGTCAAGCTGCCAGAAGCACAATGAGATTTCCCAGGCCAATCAGTCTGACTGCACAGGCTATCTGGACAGACCCTCCCCAGGGCCAGTGTGTGGTGTTGGTGAAGCTGGAAGAAGCAGCGAAGACATGAACCGCTGGAAGTGACAGTCACTGTCTTTACTCAAACAACAAAACCATAATACGTCTAGGTTTTTAGCCGCTATATCAAACCCAATATTTTGTCCCTGTCCAATGCCAAGATTCTCTCCCTAAGAACCTATGACAATGTCATTTCTATTAGTTTAGAAAAAAAATTGCCTTTATGATTTGAGCATTTGGCAGTTCATCCTGGCAAATCATCCGTTTATTTGGAGAACCATTCTTCTTTGTGAGAAGGTAAATAAACATGGGTCATTAGCATTTAATCATTTAAAACAGAATTACTTTTCTAGGTGCAGCTATTCGTTCATTCGTTTATTTATCTTCTAAACCTGCTTATTCCCTAACTTAGGTTTGCTGGGGTCTAGTGGAGCCTATACCAGCTCACACAAGGCAAAAGGCAGGGGTACACCCTGCCACAGTCAATTGTATAGGCAATTTAGAATCGGGAAACAAACCCAGGACCCTCTTGCTGTGCGGCGACTGTGCTAACAATTACGCCCCTCACGCCACCCTTCAAAAATGATTATATTATAAACTGCTATATTCTACTAAGACTAATGAACATACGTATTGCATTCGTTAATTCATTTATTTATCTTCTATCCCTGCTTATTTCCTAATTTGGATCACATTGGTCTGCTGAAGCCTATTCCAGCGCACATATGGTCACCAGTCCATTGCAGGGCTCCACACAAACAATTAGCCACACATACTCACATTCACTCCTAAAGGCAATTTAGAGTCGCTAATCAACCTATGTACATGTTTTGGGACTGTGGGAGGAAATTGGACTACCCGGAGAAAACCTACAAAAGCACTGGGAGAACATGCAAACTCTGCAAAAAAAGACCCCGTCCCCAAGGTTCGAGCACAGGACCTTCTTATTGTTAGGCGACCGTGGTAACCACTACACTACCGTGCCACTGATACATATTGCAATTAATTTTTATTTGTCTAGCAGTTTGTAAATTTCAGGTTTTAAAGCTGCAATACAAACTTTATTCTGGCTGGCCCCATAGTGTAATAATCTAAGGTACTGCACACACATGATCAGCTGCATTCCTAATTCGATTCTGGCTTGGTTCTATCCCCACCCTGCCTCAATTCACTCTCTTAATCTGTGTAATCAATAAAAGCAATAACGCCTAAAATTATATCCTGATATCTCTGTTTTAAACTCATATACTTTATATAGGATAGAAGCCACACCAAAAGCCACACTAGAAATATTGTAATACTATTAGCTCTTCCTCTTATTTAAAAGTCTTTTGATCTATATTTGATCAAAAATTTGATCAATATACACTACTAAACAAATTTAAGTTAATTATCTATATCAAAATTTTGCATTAATTTTGACAAAATCCTGAAATCCTGCAGGGAATAAGCAATATCACGGCAGCTCAGAGAAAAAATCATCATATGCTCATATGTGTTGTAGAGTGTTCTTTTTTTGTGTTTCTCCTGTGTCTTTACCTTCCGCCTTATGATATCTTACATAGAATGTTTGGGCATCTCAGGGTGGAATGGACAACTTTGATGCTTAACACCTTTTTACAGTCTATAGTCAAATTGAAGGGATGCGTGATAAAAAATGGAAATTGTAAACTTAATAAACCTAATATTGTGTAATAAACCAACCTGTAATTAAATTGCTAAGAAACACACACACACTGATTGTGAAACTGAAAAAGGTAAAAGATAATACTCCTGACAGTGTGTTTACAGTCTACAGATGCTTCCTTTGTGCATTCCAATAATGTGTTACAGAAATAACCAACCATATTCTCACCTCCTTTATCATCCTCCTCAGAGGAGATCTCGCCAGCACCTGTTCTACTAGCATCCACCTCTAATTATAGGGCTTATTAAGGTCAGTTTCAACAAGCAGCAAGGGACCTGGCTAACACTAACATTACAGATTCAAAGACTGTTTGACACTCAGTAAACCAAACACATAGGGTGCTTTGCTGTAAAAGGTTATCAAGTAGTGGAACTACATATAAAGGGCTATTGGATGTGACATGCACTTTAACAATTCGTTTCAACTAAATTGTATGTTGCCAGTGTGTGGATAAAACCCCCCTATAACGCTAAGGTCCACCTAATCTTGGTTACTCATTTGCCCTCTCTTACATCAAGCTGTTTTCAGATACCTGTTTTTTTATGTCACACAGACCAAGACCATTTACCTCTATGATAAATCTCTGCAAATTGCCTTTTTGGGATGTTTCACAATAACTATTGTACTCTTAAAGAACATTTGCTTTTCTATGTACAACCTTAAGGGCAGCGCAGTTAGCCTAACAGCAAGAAGGTCCCTGGTTTAATCTCGGCCAAGGGGTTTTTATGTGTGGAGTTTGCATGTCCTCTCTGCACTTTACTCCAAGTACTCCGGTTTCCTCCCACAGTCCAATAATGTAGGTTAATTGGTGTGGGTGTACCACTGCCTCTCGCCCGGCAGATAAAGTGAATCAGTACTTTAGTTGTCCATAACATGATTTGGCGGTCTCAATACTTGACTAAATGGTGTAGACCCAAAGAATTTATCATTTAAGGCCTAATAAAAACTTTTAAATATCTATTTGAAAACATCAATAAAAAGCTTTTCAACTTTATCTTGGTTACTAACTGTAGTGACCAAACTAACACATTGGCTCATCTCAAATTCAAGCTTGCTTTCAGTAGGGTTTGTATTGAAGCCAATGAAGATGCAGTCATGTTTGGCTCACATACGGAAAGGAAGCAAATGCCACACAAGAGCAGCCTTTTCAAAGCTGAGATACTGCTCATTTTCAGCAAGTTTGGCCATTATATTCCTGTCAGCCTTCAGCATGAATACAACAAGTATTCACTTTTTCTTTAACTTCACCTAGAAGAAAGCTAGAACTTGATTTGAAGGCAAGGGATCCTCTGAGGAAGATTATTTCCTCACTGGATCTATATCAGACCATGAACAACTGTCAAAAGTTTACTCACAGCTTCTATAAATGTTTGCCTCTGCTGGGTGGGATTCACAGAGTGCAGCTCTCCCTGTCTTCCTCACAACAGCTATGTGGAACAAAAATACTAAAAAAAGATCTATGATTAAACAGGTGTTATCTTTATAGGAGATAACAAATTCATCCAATGTGGAAAAAATAGTAAATTTAATTAGCAAAGATAGAGTTAGCAGTAGCTCTGATAATGGGGACAAAAGAAAGTGAACATCGGGTCACTGAAATGATGATTCCAATGATAGTATGTAGTATGATTGGGCAAATAAGAAAGATGATGAACGATAAATGTCACAAACCTGAGAACAGGAAAGATGAATGTATTATACTGTATATTAGAAACAATATGTGTAATGTTCAGCTAAAACCTCAACTTGACATTTAATCTTGGTACAAATACTTGAGAAATAGACAGTGATCAGAGGGTAAACTGTCAGCTAGACTTCCTTTCTTCTGTAGGCTAATGTGACTCTGACAGAAAACAGAGGGAGCATTTATATGCCCTCCTAAGCTCATAAATCTAGTGATTAAAACAATGTGGTCATTTGTGTTAGCAGGATCCTCCTCTGAGGAGGACAAAAAAATAGAAATAGAAAAACTAAGGAAAAGGTTTCTCTCTCTCTTGCTCTTTCATTCTACTATAAGATACTACTACAACAGCCAGCCAGATAGAATAGAAGGTTTAGAATAAATCTGAATTAAATTAATTTAGATAAAATTGTTATTTAATACATTCTTACACAATTTCTAGTCTGGTTTATTTTAGGTTTGATACTGCGCAAAATAATAGGGAATCATAAAAATGCAAACAAAAACATCTGCTTGTACGTCATTAGGTCTAAAAACAGCAAGTCCTTCATTTCCTGGTCACTTTTTGTGGTCAAGTTAAAACAGTCACATTTCCAGTCACTGTTACTGCATTGCAGTTGCTAGGGTCCACTTGAGGCACTAGTTAAAACAGAGACACAAAACAAAGCAAAACATACACAATAACCAACCAAGAGAGTTCTTTCTTGGTTTTTGATAGTGCAGTCAAAATGACAATATTTGTAATCCCAGAGTAAATTTACAGCATTTGTCAGACACCCTTATCCAGATCAACTTGTGTTTTTTCATGATTTATACAACTGCTTGGGGGCCCTAGCAGTGATGACATCAAGGTACTGGGGTAATCTACCATTTGGCAATCCAAAAAAGGAACCACATTTCCCTTGATGCAAGTAATCAATAACTGTCTAAAAACAGGTATGGGGCAATAGAAGCTAGTGGGATTTGTTTGATGATCAGATTCAAAGGTGAAGAATGTCTTGCTTTGTGCTGTAATTTAAAGCAAGAATTAGTAAAAGCTTACTCTTTTTGGGAAAAGCAGTAAATAATAAAACATAATTATTAGCAAGAATCGACGGCTGCATACCTTGTAAGGGGTTATTATTGTAGTGGTGTACATGCAAGTACAACAATGTAACTTTTTTGAGTACAAAATAATAGTGGGTCAGGAAGACAGTCCTTTGAATGCATGTTATCTGTTCAGCTAAATTTGGAAAGTGCCTTACAATGCAGTTTTTGTGTGTATGTGTGTAAGCATGTTTGACTGTGATATAAAGAGAACTCTGCCTTCTCAGTGTGAAAGCAAATGCTAAATCACCTCAGAACGAGAGAGAGACTCCAAAAAGTTAGTCAATTAAGAAGCGCCCTGGGATGCCATTAATCTGGCCCAGTGAGTTCTTGTTGCAGCAAGTGAAAAATGAAAGCAACAGAGCAAAAATGAGAAATGAGAAAGGGGGAGAGAGAGAGAAAGAAAGAGAGAGAGAGAAAGAGAAGAGTTTTTATGATAACTGCAGTGCAGGTGCCATGTGATAGAAATTATTTAAGACTGGAAAGAAGTATATTCAAATGGGGTCACAAAATGCTCTTTAGTACTTTCAGATGGTATAACAAGACTCGGCCAAATCCGCTAAGAACGTGGAAGCCACAGAACTAAATTTTTACTTGAGCTGAACTCTAGGGGAGTTTTGTAGCTATTAAATAGCAGGGTAAAATCATTAACTCAACAGAACAAAATAAAATCATTCTGTTGCAAAATTAAAGACAATACTATTTCAGCTTCATCACTGTCTTCAGTTATCTTTCCAAAGTATAAAATTTATAAAAATTACATGGCATTTCTTTAAAGTATCACCTCTGACAAAGCAACAAAGCATTGCTATCCGAAGTATATTATATATAAAATAAATCATTTTTTGTGTCCTGGGGCAATTTAGCACCCTGGTTGTGATTGGTGATAATACTGGAAGGCTGGAGCAACACAAGAAAAACGTGTAAAACTGAGGTCACAAAACTGAGGTCACTAAACTAGGGGCAGCCCTAAATTAAATTAAAGTAAACTTTATTTGCATAGTGTTTTTGCAATAAAGATAACAAGATATACCGCATAATTCTTAGAAAAAATGTAAAACTGTTTTCTAATTCTTGATTACTTCATTTATTTCGTCCAGTTGGGTGGACTAAAAAGATAATCTTGATTTAGGTTAGTATTTAACTTATAAAGTTGCAAATTAGATTGTGGACTTCTATCTAATTGTGGATTGGTTCCCAAAAATAGAAGGGAATGGGGTAGTTAGTGGGCGTTAATCGATACAGTCATTAGGAGTATAGTCTTTCAGTGGTTGGGAGTGTGTCATACTGATGAGTTTCTGGCCAAGCTGAGTGCTAAAACAAGATGGGAGTGCACTTCACTTGGCTCCTAATCCACAGAGTTAATGTAGTGCACACTGCAAGGCTTTAATAGAGAGTCCAGAGCATATCGCTTCAGCAGAATTCTGACTACAGTGATAAGAGAGCTGAGCTAGTCATGCTTCTTTAGCTTTGTGCCACCTTATCACACACACACACACACCCGCACACACACGCACACACACACACACCCACACCCACACACACACACATACGCACACACACATGCGCACACACACGCACACACACACACACCCACACACACACACACACACACACGCACACACACCTGTCCAGTACACGTGTATGTGACTAAGAAAATCCTATTTTATGATTATCTCGAAGTCTTAAACAGCCCAAATCTTTACATATATTTATGCAAAAAGTCTTGTATTTTTTAATAATACTTTGCACTTTAGCCACTGGAACTTTACAAAGTTTTGATATGGTCTTATAGCTCTTTCCTGACTTGTAAACAGCCACAATGTGCAACCTTAGGACCTCAGAGAACTACTGTCTTAGCCCTGGCTATCCACATACCAACTACGATGTTTTTCACCTGTTGAGTTAATTAAAACATCTGTTTCCAACAAATCAGGTTAATTAGGATGACTTACAACATCTTTTGCAAAGGGTATGAATAATTCTAGACATGCCTCTTTTTTGTTTAAATGCAAATAAAAAATTTTTTTTTTAAATAATGATGCCTCTTGCACATTGTCTTATTAGTTTTGACCTGTGTTAAAAAGCCTGTGTAAAAAAAAGGAACTTTAAGTAAAAATTTGCCATATATACATATAAAACTACATAAGGCTACTCGGACAAAAAAATCGGATAATTACATACATACACAAATGTTCACTGCCAGCCATAAACTTCAGCCAGACAAAGATCAGAAAGCAGAATTTAAATCTTTTTGAATCAGTTATTGTTCTTTAGGTCACTTGAGTCAGTTAGGATTTAGACAGCTTTTGCCATGGTCCTTCTACTAGAGGGAACTCACCCAGAGCTAAGAATCCATCCAACGCTTAGTCTCATGACCGTCACATACTAAATCCCTTGAACCATTTTGTTCAACAAGATAACTCAACTAATTCGATTGAACAAAGAGAAGGATTTGTGACTTCTGAGTTGAATGAAGGATCGTGTTATTTAACCTGGATGAATCAAAATTTTCCTACCTCTACCAACAAACATAGACACTGTGTATTGCATTTACCACATACTATACACACACTTCCCCATTTACAGTCTCACAGATTTATTTGTTTTCAATAATCAGGAGGTCTGGATGACAGGTAAAACAAATCACAGTAAATGTTGTTTAGAGTTATATTTAGGGTTCTACAATTCAATAAGCAAACAAATACAGACTCATGCTTAATTAATCATAGATTTGAGATAGTTGTGCAAATTAATGAGTGTTTACCATGAACTTCACATCAGTTAAAAGATCCAGTATATAGTTGCTTGGTATAATTGCTCACTGTCACATTTTTTAATAAATATTCGCAAGCTTCATTTTTCAATAAGTAAAACAAAACATCACAAATCAAAGTAAAAGGGTTTTAGCATCCGTCAGATGTCAAATTCATGGGTCTGGCATTAGCAGCTGGTACTACTGACTGCCTGATTTCTGCCTGTGTTTGTAATTTTGCAGTCTGATTACTTATTTAGATTGTGATCATGTGAGGCAAAGAAAAAATGGACATAAAATCACCACTTTATGTCAAGCTTCGGAAAGCAAGGATACGCCTACATTTCTAAACTGACATTACTGTTTGGCTGCTTTATTTTCTTTTACAGTGCAACATAGTCTGTATGAAAGAATAAATTATCAACAACTGTCACAGTACCTGCTAGTTTTTTAGCCCTACTTAATATTTAAATTCAGCTAACTTTTTGAAATTTAAGCATAATTTTGCAGGTTGACAGTTTAACGTCTCAAAAAATTGTAGCTTATGGTGTAGTTGTTTTATCACAATGTTCTATATGCACTAATATACACAGAATACACGCACACTGAAATGTTGACTTATTAAGGCCATTTTGTGGGACATTTCTATGCTCAAACGATACATTCCGTCATCACGTAGGCATGAATTAACTTCCAGGTAAAATTATGTAATTCATGTCTCACCAAATATTATTGATATTTTTTATTGAAAAGTTTTTAGTGCGATCACGTTTCTTACTCGAAAACGTGAAAAAAAACCCAGTTCAGGGATGGCTTGCCATTCCATTTATTAAATCTATGAAATAATATTAGCAAAAAACAGCATAAACTCAGACCTTTTTTGTCATCTTATGTTCTTATTTATGTTGTAAATTTTTGTTATACATCATTGTCCGGTTATTTGTTTAGTTTTTTGAAAAAGGTGCTCAGACAACAGCATCAAATTCTTTTATACAGAGAGTTACAGGCCTATAAAAAGCTAAATCCAGAATAACCATAAAGATGTGATTAGCCTACGTTGGATGGGATTTAAGTGTTTACCTGTTCAACACTAAAAGATGCAGCAAGCACAGAGAGTCTAAAAAATATAAAACATATCTTAACACACACTCACAGCAAGTTGTGATTTCAAGCTATTCTTCACTGATCAGCCATTATATCAGTCATCTTATTAGTGTCACACCTCCAACATCAACATTCTAACTACTTTCAATGCAACAGGCTGTTATCTCCTTCGAATTAAGTCATAATTGTAAAATGACTCCAACAGCAAATAAAACTTTGGTGACACTTTCAAAACCTTTACAACATACAGTTACAGCTTTTAAACAATTTTGAGAACAAGAGAAAAAAACAGTCATGCTTTTTCCCACCGGAAGAAATCTATTTTAATAGTTTACTCAAATTTTCTTTCTCATGTTTATTTTATCCCCTGCAGTCTATTAATTTATTAGGTGTTTTTTTAAGTAATAAGTAAAAAAAAGAAACAATTCTTATTTAGTCCATATGTTGTTTGGGTTAGCACATTTGGTCCATCAAGAAATAAGCTAGAAAATACCAAAACATTACTGTAAACACCAAAAAAAGATTTACAAATTTGTAAATTTTTAAAACCTATTTTTTTTTTACCAGACTGCCACATTTTAGTGTGGTTATTATGCCTTTAATGCATAAAAATATATACAAACTCGGGCCAGGACAGTGGCTTAGTGGTTAGCACTGTTGCTTTACAGCAAGAAAGGATGGGTTTGAATCCCAGGCAGAGGCATGTGAGGTTTGCAAGTTCTTCCCATACTCCAAGTACACAATCCAAAAACATGTATGTTAGGTTGATTGGTGATTCGAATTGCTTGATTGCACATAGGAGTGTGATGGGTGGGATTTCCCTAATCTAGGAAAATAAGCAGGTATAGCATATGAATGTATATACAAACTCATTAAATCAATTATTTAAGCATTATAAAGTAGTTACCTTAATTATGTAAGAATATATGTATTGCAGCACCACATCAAATTAAAATTAAAATCTATTTCCATGTATTTTTCTACAGACTAAAATTATAATTCTAGATGTCACTGATGTAAATGCCTAGAAGGGCAATTATTTTTTAATAATGCAATGGTATCAGCAGAAGAAGGCGGTTTATCGGAAACCCACTGCTGTGTGTGTGTGTGTGTGTGTCCCTTAAAAAAATCACACAGGAGAAGAAATGGAAAAAAATCCCTGGTATGTCTGAAATGACTGTTTTACATGTGGTCATCGAGGGCCACTGAATGAATCTAAATTAGCTTCTTGTTCTCACTTGAGTGTTTTTCAGTGAAGAAGACAGGCTCCTACCTGCAACACTTAGATTGCTTTAATAAATGACATGCTGTCCCATATTGCAGCCTAATTCTCAGATTAGATTCAGGGGTAGTTGCATATAAATGGATCCATCCATAATAATAATAAAACAGAGAACACTACTGCAGGAGTGTCCAAGTGCATCAGCGTAGTCAAATTATGATTTCCACACAAAATGCTGATATAACTTCCAGCATCAAAAGTCATCATCATCCTTTTACTTTTTAAAACATTTTTCAGTTTGGTATAAAATCTTGAAATGTGTAAAATACGCAAAGAATTATAATTAATTTAACAATTAACTGACTCTAGATTTTTTAATTAAATAAAAAAAAATCTTTTAAGAATATTCCACTGTTTACAGGTAAGATCTTTTTTTCAGTGCAGCCTTGAGTGATCCTTGAAATGAACATTAGACCTGCCTCTGATGAGTGAAGTGCAAGGCGTGGGCTATACTGTTTCAGGAGATCAGAGAGATAGCCACTCAGAGCTTTAAATGTCATGAGCAGGAACTTAATGGATATCCTGTGGAGTATGAGTAAGAGTGAAACAATGTTCTTTTATAGATTTATGTGTAAAAAATGCCAAACTGGGATCCAACTTTGAACCTTATATAATAATATGAAATGAACATCATAAGGGGATGGGTGACCTAGTGGTTAAAGTTTTGGACTGATACCAGAGAGACCAGAGTTCAATTTCCAGCACCACCAAGCCACCAATGTGGGCTCCTGAGCAGGGCCCTTAACCCCTAATTGCTCAGTTGTAAGTCGCTCTGGATAAGGGCAATCTTATTGGTATTACTGTTTAAACAAATCTTTAGGGCCACTAAAATAAAAATAAAAAAAAATCAATCAATGGCTTTATAGGTAAGCTTTTTAAAGTTTTGTGAATATTTGGCTGTTGGTGGTTTAACAAACACACTGATTCTAGCCAGTTTTTATTGTCTTTTAAATTGGTGACATGTTTCACTTCTTTTTTTCTAAATGCTTATTTCACTCACGGAACATGGAATATTTCACTCATGGAACACAGCGTCCCACTGGAAGGATGGGATGGAAGACCTTGGTCCTAGCCCCACCACTGCCAGATCTGCTGGTGTTAGCTCCTTGAGCAAGACACTCAACCCGTCCTGTTCCAGTAGTCCTGCATCATAGCTGAACCTGCGCTCTGAACCCAACCTTACATGGTGGGATATGCGAAGGAAAACATTTTTCTATATGCGAAGGAAAACATTTTTCTATATATACTTAAATTGGAAAAAGGAATGAAGCACATCATCATATAGACAAAGTTCATTACGATTTGATAACATTTTTCAGACCAGTCCTACTAGTAAAGTTACAGAAAGAAGTCCCTTATTAATAATGCCTTTACATATTGTGTAATAAAAAGTTACGCTGCTGCTGAACAGAACACATAAATTACTCTAAATTTAGGAGACAAAGGAACCATTTAAAATCTGTGTTTAAGGTCTGAGTGGGATGCTATATTGTCCCCCAGTGACAGGCGGTGCCATCTGTAGACATCTTCTAGCCCATGTATTGCGAATCTGGCAGCCTGTTCTCTTCTCTGAATGCATTCAGCCACCCTGTGATATCAAATGAATAGCTTCAATCACTTTAAGTTCCTACATTACCAGCTTACTAATGCACAGCCTAGTTTTAGAAATTTACATTTCATAAGTGTGGGAGAGAGTTCAAAAGTCGAGGAATGGGGGACACCTTAGGGGAAAAGAATTCGCATCCCATCAAGCATCATTCTAGAGGGCAAGTCAGCACTTGTGCCTTGAACAGTCACACATGAGAGAGAGTAAAAGTAAGAGAGAGAGAGAGAAAGAGAGAGAGAGAAAACGTCAAAATATAAAACAGGGTCTTATCTATAATCAAGCATTAGCATAAATCGCTTAAAGATTTTCTAATGTTTATGGATGGACAAATATCTTGAATATTGCCCAAACAAATAAATTTTAATCCCACAAAAAAGAACATTTTCACAATGAATAAAAATTACTACCTACATCATACTGTGTCTCAAAGAAAGATAAAAGGAAACTATAAAAACTTCAAAGTTTCAGGGCGAGTTTTTCGGAAAGTGACGAAAGTATATTATTTTCAAACTCTCAACACAAGAGGCATAATTAAATTTGATTTATTTTAAAATGATCATCAAAGCATCCAAGTGAGCTATAAAAAGTGTGTGTGTGTGTGTGTGTGTGTGTGTGCCTGCACAGGCAGCCAACTTTCAACAGGATGCTGGGAACACACAGCTTCGACAAAACAACCCAAGTCACATTTCGAGAGTAATCAATTGCAACATTGTGGTAAGCAACAAGAAGGCAAACATAAACCAGCCACAGAATAAACATCACTAAATGTAGCCTGGATCTAAAAAACATAGTTTCCTGGGCAGAACCCAGACAGCCGACGCTAATGTGTCTTACTTCAACATGAACAAACACACTCTCACAAAACACCCCCTGCCTCACAATGCAGGATGGAGTCCTTAAGCATTAATGGGGCTCAAAAAGTCACAAAGGTCAAACGCATTTCTGAGTACATACTCCGTCTCCGTAGGCAACTGCAATACTATCCTGATAAAAGGACCCATTTTTTAAAACAGTTTCTATTGACTGATAGCTATCTAACTGATAGCTTACAATAGAATAGCTTGATAGCTGATAGCCTAAAATGGTTATCTCTAAGATAAAATAGACAAATCCTACTAAGTGTTTTTGCTATTGCCAAATATTTACATTAGGATACAGAATGCCAATATAAACTAGTGTAGTACTGTATTTTTACTTACTCTGAGTGTAATTTTTATCCAAAATACACATTATGAACAATAGTAATGGGACACCTGACCAACATATCCACAATAGTATTAGTAAGATCAGGGTGAGGAGTGTTGGGTGAGGAGATGCTAGAGTGCAGTCGCCATTCCAGGTTGAGTCAAATTCGAGGTTATCTGGTTCCTTTTGTTCATCTATCACCCACAATGTCTTCAACTGTTTGCTTCCAACAGAGACACTGAGTGTGTTATATGCATTTTAAGCCCTATGAAAGAATATAAGGTGAAACCCCTACACCCCCACATCTATTCCACATAGTAACGTCTAGTAAAACAGATCTCTGTGGACCCCCAAACTTTGTGAGCCCTTAGAATTACCTTAACAATCCCTAAACCAAACCCCCCCACCCTTTTAACCTGCTCTCTGCGCCGTACAAGGCTTTATAGTAAAAGTGAAAGCAGCGAAACAGTAAAATCTAATTTGTTTTGTTATATTAGTTATATTAATTTGCATAAACTCTGCTATATTTTATTCATCAAGATCTTTATCTTTGCTCCATGACTTTTCGAGTCTACCGATATTTATAGTTGGTAGTTGTTAAGCTTGCTTTCTGAAAATTTACCTAAAAAGCCTTGAATTCAACACTTTTTCTGTCCTAGTTAGGATACTTTGGGGAAATTTCAAAAACTCCTGTTAATAGAACACTGCAATAAATTCTGGTAACATACCTACAGTATTTAGTCAGCAACAAATTGTGACAAAAGTTCTCCCACTAAGAGATAAGAGA
>JAOTQW010000014.1:7747918-7761298 GCA_026260075.1 Sisor rabdophorus
TATATAGTATAAGTAAAGTATAAAGTAAAGTTATGCTAAGCTTACATGTGTCCAGATGCCTATATATAAAACTGCAGGGAAAGATAATGCATTTGATTTAGTAAGATAATGTTTTACTCTTAGTTTAAACAAGGGTCACATTTAAACCAAAAATCTATCTATCGCCATACAGCAATATCCAAAAATATTATATCATGTCAGCATGATTCAGCTTAAAAAGCAAACATTTCACATTGTAAATAATTAACAAATATAAACTTTTAAAATATAAAGATATACTTTGTTTTCTTATAACAGATTCTAGTCAGGACCTTGGTGGCTCAAATGGTTAAGATGCTGAGTTGTTAAACGAGAGACCAGGAAGACCTATTTTGCCCCACCACCAACAAGAAAGGTCAGGAAAAACTGTGTTTAATCCCCACCTCCGTTTAGTCTTCCACTGTTGGGATCTTGACCAAGACCCTTAACCCTTACTGCTCCAGAGGCTTTGTATCATAGTTGAATTTGCACTCTGACCCTTACCTTTTAAGATGGGATATGCAAATTAAAACATTTCACTATGTGTTGTACGGTGTATAGTCATTTAAATAAAATTTACATTTATTTATTTATTTATTTCCAACAATTTCATGTAAATAAAGCCATACATATGTTTTGGAATTATCAGAATCAAGTATGAAGATATTATATGCAAAATCAGTAGATTTCCTGTAATTTCTAGTATGCATTTATTAGGCTTGAATACAAGGAAAGATTATTTGGTGATGAGAACACAAAAAATGTTGAAAATGTGTAAATATAAACAGAGCTGTAAAAGAAAACAAACCTGCAGGTTCCTGGAATAACTAGTCATTCTCTGGGATGCTGTTCCAATTGATCAGTATGACATCATGTGATGAGTAACTGTTACTCATTATTCCTGAATGTGATACAGTCACACCTCTCAAATATGGGGCACTATCTGACTGCTTCATTGTAAATCGTATATGATGTAATACACATAATTACATAATTACTGTTCCAGTGCCAATTTTTAGCTGTGTTTTTTCTTGAAAGTATGTGGGCCCTTAGAAAACTCTCTCTCTCTCTCTCTCTCTCTCTCTCTCCCTCTCTCTCTATCGCCCTTACACCTACCCCTACACACAATTAACCAATCCTCCTCTATTTTCTTTACTGTAGCTTTCCAAGGGCTGCCCTCAATTATCTACACTGTGATTATGTTCTATGTGGAAAGAAAGGAGAAGAGCCTGCAATACAATTTCATTTTCACAGGCATTTCATGGCATTATTGAAGGCCTAAAGTGAGATCTCTATCTCCTTTGCAAAAGGAAATATGTTTCTGGCCCTCAATAATTCGCCTTTCACGCCTGGGATAAATGGAATCAGACGTTCAATATGGCTACATGGCCTCTGTGGTGATATAATACATATCAGGTCCTGGCAATTAACGATAATCTTTACTGACTTCATTTGTATGGATTACAACATCCATCACTGAGACAGAGCGAGCCATTAGCATACAGCTCAAGTGATTTGCATGGCCAGGGTAGACTTAGATCTCCTCTGTTTGTGTGTGTGTGTGTGTGTGTGTGTGTGTGTTTGTGTTTGTGTGTGTTGGGAGAGGCGGTTGTGTGTACAAATAACCTTTGGTTGTTATTGGCTATATCTAAAAAGTACAGAGGATAGTCTGCCGGTGTGTGTACGTATGTATGATGATTCTGATTCTTCCTCAGTCTTTTTATTACATTTTTAACATCATGATAATTATCATATCTATTCATTCATTAATTCATTAATCTACTATACCCGCTTATTCCCTAACCCAGGGTTACTAACAGAACTTAAAAAATACTGAAAGAGTTGAGCTGATTTACATTAACTGTAATTGTGAGGAGTTTAAATATAATGTTGCTAATAGGTAGGACAAGTCAGCAGTCCATCCTCTAGCTATCTCCTCTACTTAAACCCTATCTCAATTTATCCCTTCCCCCTCAACAAAAACCTGCTTGACTTTTTGTCCTGTACACACATACAACTTTATTTAGTTTTGCGTAAGCGCTATATTAATTGACTGCAAGTTATACCACAGTACTTATAATATAAATGTTTTTTAGGTTTATTATGAATAATGAAAAATGTTAAGATCCATCTGCATAGAAACACAGATCTGTGGCTGAGTGTCTAGGGACTAACAAAATCTGGGGTAATTTTATGTAAGCGTACTACTTAGGTGTCCACAAGTAAGTTTTATTTAGAGTGTGTTGTAATTGTTTTATAGATTGCTTTTGTTAATTCAGCATACATTCATTCTTGTTTTATTGAAACATCTCTTTTTTTTTCTTAAATTTCACATAATAAAGTCTTAGCCTAAAGTTCTTCTATAACAGTTTCTGATTCAATACTGAGATTATGGTTCCTTTACTGATCGCAAGCTGTCCAAACCCTGGGGCAGCAGGGCAGTTCAAAAATCATAATGCTTCTGCTGCACTGTTCTATAAAATGTGTGATGAAGGTGACATCATTATCTTGACTCCATCTATTTTCACAAAGATCTGTCTGCCTTTTAACAGACAATCTGTACATTTTAAGACTTTTAAATAATCCAGAAATATAGCACAAGACATACCCAATCTTCTTTTTATATCTTTTTTAAAAAAGTATTTACAGTTTTAACAAGAAATAATTTATATTAGAGTGTTAATTAAAGCAGAATGTTTTTTCCATTAAAAAGATTAGAGCATGTATTATGTATATTTATAAAATAATCCATAAATTCGAAAGAGAGAACACACTTATTACACACAAAGTGGATACATAGTAAAGCAGAGGTGAGGCAAAACCCCCAAAAAAGATTTAAGCAGACAGCAGAAATATGCAGGAACACACATTATGCTGTTCCTGCATACATCTATCAGCACGTGTACCGTATCAGAAAGTTTTTGCATATAAATTGGTACACAGCATCATAGAATGTCTTTAATCATAAGACTGACAGTTGCATCCTTGATGCAATATTCACAGTTTTGCTTAGACACTAACTGCAATGTATTGCCTTTATGCATTTATACTGCACAATAACAAAAATCTTAAAACTGATTTGATGGAAGGTATTTTAAGTTCAATCTAAAACATTCTAGCCACCACTCTATCTATATATACATAATTCCAGCATATATTCAAACGATCAGTTAACTATTGAACTATTTAGCTAGCCTGCTGCTCTGTTTCCCAAAGAAATATAATTTCAATTCAGCATGACACATAATAGGTGTCAAAAGTCAGCCTAAGTAATTTAAAAAAGCTTTTTCATTGCCATGTTAATCAGACAAGAACTGCTTGTTTTTAATTATTGTTTATAGCTGTTGTCTTCAAAAAATCTTGAAACATCTAAGAAAAGAATCTCTGAACAGGACCTTTCAAATGTCAGCAGTCATTAATGGCAATGTTCAGGGAATTGATTCCTTAGCCATTTGTACTAGTCTAATAAAGAAATTCATTTACATTAACATTTACAGCATTTGGCAGATACCCTTATCCAGAACAACTTGCATTTATCTAATTTATACAACTGAGCAATTAGGGGTATAATGAGGCCTTGCTCAGGGCCCCATTTGTGGCAACTTGGTATTGTTGGGACTCGAACCCTGATCATCCAGATATGTCATTTCTGAAACTGTAGGTTGTACACAAAGGTGGTGAACAGCTAACCAGCACACAAATATTGTTGTGCTGTTTCCACTAAGCTCAAATTGTCTAAAAAAAACTCTATATGTTGTTTCATTAACATTTTCTTCACTGGATGTTGTGCAACACTGGTTCAACATAACAATGACCCTGTGCACAAAACCATTAAGCTCTATAAAGACATGGTGTATTACGGTTGAAGGGAAACATCTAATTCTATATGCAATCCTTTGGAATACACTGAAACACTGACTTAACACCAGATCTCTTCACCTAATAATACTGCCTGAACTCACTACGAATATTTTAGCTGAATAAGCAAAAAAAAGGAAAAATCCAAAAAGGATTTCACATCCAATCAAACTGAAGGCTCAGGTGCAGGACAAAAAAGTATAGTCAAGCCAAACAGTACCAACAAAATGTCCATACACTGTCTACAAACTATTTTTTTTGCAAAATTGTGAGCACTAGGTCTTTATCATACACACACTGAAAATGGTAGAAGAAGAGCCTGTATAGGCAACTGGTCATCAAACCTTAATTCACTGTGCTCTTAATTAGAGAGAAACCAGATTGTGTATTTTACGAAAACATTTTTTAAAACACATTTAAACATAATAGTTAAAACCATAGGGCAAAAGGTAGGGCTATACCCTGGACAATTTGCTAGTCTATCGCAGGGTTTTATTTACTTGGCTAGTTCATTTTTTTAATAATCTTAAATTTATTTTTAATAAGATTACTTACTACAATAAATTATCCATTCTTTCATATCATAATATGGGGTAAGTCCTGCCAGAATGGGATCTAGCTTGTTATTCATTCATCTTCTATACCTGCTTATTCCCTAACTTGGAATCGGAGGGGTCTGCTGAAACTTAGCGCACATAGGGAAAAAGTCATGAGTACACCCTGGACAGGTTGCCAGGCTATTGTAGGACCAAACATAGATGAACACCCACTCACACGCATACTTATTCTTATGGGTAAGTTAGAGTCTTCAATCAACCTAATGTACATGTTTTCGGACTGTGGAAGGAAACCAGAGTACCCGAAGTGCATGCAAACTCTGTAAAAAACTTGGTTATCAAACCGTCTTGCTGTAAAGCGACCGCGCTAATCACTATGTTCTCTACCGCCTTAGCTTGTTATTTATTTCATAATAATCTTTATACATTCATTCATTTATCTTCTATACCCGCATATTCCCAAACTTTTCGGGGTCAAGGGGGTCTGCTGGAGCCCATCCCGGCGCACATTGGGCGAGAGGCAGGGGGTTCACAAAAAGACCCCGTGCCCGGGATTCGAACCCAGGACCTTCTTGTTGTGAGGCAGTGCAAACAACTATGCCACCGTGCCGCCCAATAATTTTTACTATTCCTATAAAAATAAAACTCATTTAAACAAAGAAAGTCATCAAAAATTTTAAGTTTATCAAAGCTAGAAAGGTATAATTTCTGTTCAGTATGTGCATAAAAATAATGGGAATAATGCTGTGTTCTCAAGAATGTCTTAGTAAAAGTTTTGCTATGAGTTTTGCATAATGTGACGTTTACTACATTATATATGTAGTTGACTCCTCTCATCCAATCACTATTAACAACGTCTTAATGTTTTTAACTTATCATTAATGTTATTTGGTCTTCAGGTGTAATCCACTGACATGTTAGGCACATCCCACTACAACAAGTAGTTTAAGTGTTAAAGAGCTTAAAAGTGTGCTTATAAACATCATGGGATAAATAGTAACACACATTTAAGATTAGAAAGCACAGTTACCTTGATTTAATAGTTTTTGCCCAGTGTTTCTAATATCCAGGTTTGAACTAGAGATTTAATAATCTTTCTGTGGCTTTGTCCTAACAGGAATTAGTACATCTGCACAGGTTTTCAGCTCTGATCCCACTCACACCTATGAGCTGCATAGTGTCCTCTATCAGTAATAAACAATGATCCTTTTATATTTATAATAGCCTGACATGAGGATGCAGTCAAGGACACAGTCTACAGCTGCACTATAACAGGAAAGAGATGGAAGAAAGAGCAGATGGCCTGAGATTAGGTTTTATGACTTTGAGCCCAACATTTAAAAATCATCCACATCATTCAACTCATTTAAATGTTAAAACTGTTAATGTTTATAACTTGGTTTTGGTTAGTTAAAGGAAACACAGGCTACAAGGTACACTATGCATGTACTGCATTTTTATTTTATTTATCCTATCACCAGATGCTGGCATAGTGGTTAGCACGCTCACCTTACACCAAGAAGATCCTGGTTTGATTCCTGGGCAAGGGGTCTTTCTGTTGCATGTTCTCCCCGCGTGGGTTTACTTTAGTTTACATTAGGTTGATTGGTGACTCAAAATTGCCCATGGGATTGAGTGTGTGTGTAATTGTTTATCTATGTCTGGCCCTGCGATGGACTGGCAACCTGTCCAGGATTTAACCTTGTCTCTCACCCTATGTGCGCTGGTATAAGCTTCAGCAGACCCCCATGACCCAGAGTTAGGAAATAACCAGGAAAAGAAGATAAATGAATAAATTATTGGATGCGTTTTTTCCCAGTTATAATGAGTATAAAAAGACTGTCTAGCTCACACTGTGAGAGGGTCCCTGTAAAAGCAGTACAATGCTCTTTTATTAAGCTGAAGCTAGGAAGTTGAATAAAAACCCAAATAAACATTTTTTTTCTTTAATGATTTATCTTTTTTTATGCTCAAAGCTGCCTGACATAACACACTTGAGCTAGGTTATTTTTCTAGCATATTCTGTTAAGGCAACAATAGTCAAGATATTGAGAATGCATAAGACCTAATGTAAATGACTTTCTATTCATTTATCTTCTTTACCCACTTATTCCTTCACTCTGGGTCATGGGGGTTTGCTGGAGCCTATCTCAGCGCACATAGGGCAAGAGGCAGGTGCACACCCCAGACAGTTTGCCAGTCCATCGCAGGGCTAAATACACTCAAATTTACTCCTATGGGCAAATTAAAATCACCAATCAAACTAATGTACATGTTTTTGAACTGTGGGAGGAAAACGAAGTACCCAGAGAAAACCCACGCAAGCGCGGGGAGAAAATGCAAACTTCGCACAGAAAGACTCTGTGCCTGGGAATTGAGCCCAGGGTATTCTTATTGTAAAGTGACTTATTATTAAAACAATAAATAAACAGGTACAAAATAAATCATTACTCACAAAATTTAAGGTTTTACTAATACACAGATAACATGTATAACTACCTGCTCTTTTTTTAACACAAATGCCTTTTTTTTTTGCATTTTGCTGATAGGATAGATTAAGAGATAAGACAAAGACCTGGGCCAAAATCAAACACGAGTCACCTGACTACAATTGTGGGTGCTGACACCTTAACTACTGCCCCAGCCACAATCTAGTCTCTCTTAATAGCCAACAAATGAACAGTTTGATTAGAGCTTTTGTTTGATAGACTGGACAAATCCAGGTTTAAAGAAGACCTAATCAATTTGAACAGCACACAGCAGAGTTATCAAAAATCATACTATTTCATAATCAAAACAAAATGTATAATAAAGCAAATAAGAAAAAAAAAGAAATATTTTTTGAAACTTCACCAAACCACACTGAGAGTCATTATTTTTTTTTAAAAAGCTCGTTTTGAACAGTGGTGAATCTTCCCAAGAGAGGCCAGTCTGCCAAGGTCCCTCCCAGGGCCCAACAACTATTCATCCAGTAAGTTGAAAAATAATAAAATAAATAATAAATCCCAGAGGAATGCATTGCCAGCATCTCTAGCCTTAGCTAGGGTCAGTCTTTATGAGTCTGCAATAAGAAAAAAAACAGGATAAATGGGATTCATAAGGAAGTGCCACAGTTTAAGCCACATTTGTTCTATGTTTGTGTAAAAAAGAATGTAAATGTCTACCATTTTTATCATCAGGCAATAGATGTGCCAGGAATGTATTTGTGACTGTAAATATTTTAAAGCATGATGTTTCATTTATAAATGTGTTTAAAAATTATGGTTATTGGCTGTGTTAAAAAAAATGAAATACTTTGGGGAATACCAATAAATCCATTCTGCCTTGAACTTATGCCTATACTTGAAGCAGTTATTTAACACCATATGAGGCAATCAATGCCATGTGATTTTAATAGCACTATTTGAACAATAAACAGATGTTATTTAGATAACATGGAGTTTTCATCTTCTTTACAAATCTAAAAAGGTGGTGTTAATGTGTGAAGCAGACGCTTGAGAAGAATCCATTTTGCAGTAGCAGGCTTTATTCAATGCAGAAAAACAGTTCAGAAACTTAGTCAAAAGGCAGTTCTACAAGAATGCTCTGGGCTTTATATGAGGACGGCCCTGAAGGCAGGACGTTCAGGGTGAGAGGCATGGAAGTCCCAGTGTGGTCCCAGTATGTCACTGGCTTTAAATTAGGAATGCTCTTAAGGCCCTTGAGTGAAGAACATGGTAGGCTGGAGCCCTCTCTATTTTGATCGGTGCAGGGGTTTCATAAAGTAAAAGAATGGTAAAGTAAAAGAATGGCTCTTAAATGGTTCATCATTCCTAGATTTTTGAAGGGGAGCCGCAACCAGAGATGGTAGACAGCCATACCAACTGTCCAGGTTGGTACTCAGTGTGTGGTCACCGCAAATGGCCCATTGTAGTTGAGTGTGGGCAGAATTCCATACTTGGGCACACCATGGCATCCAGTCCTCCCAGGTGAGTAAATTAGCTCCCCTGACCAAGTAAACATGGGGGTTTGATAACCCAGCCCAAACTTAGGTTAGGCCGATCAAGATATTAGTGAGGGAGTTCAGGAAATATTCATCCCAGGGAATGAATTCACTCTAATGGCACTGTTCTCTGGCACAATACTTTCTCAGGCATCTAACCAATTCCTGAATAAGATGTTCAGCCAGTCCATTAGACAGAGGGTGATAGCCAGGCATCAGACTGACATTTATTTACAGGCGCTTACAAAACTCTGCCCAAACCTGAGATGTGAATTGAAGGCCCCAGATACAATTTCTTAAGGAATACCTAAATTAGTAAACACATGGTTAAACAGATGAGTGACAGTGTTCACAGCTGAGGGCAGGAAACCAGACTGCAGGCCTTAGATAATAGCTGTTTACCATTAGCTCCAAGCTTCATTTGACACCCGGATGACATGCATTCAAAGCAGAATAAACCCAGGACATCAGCCTTATTCCTTGATCCAGACTGGTAAGTCACAGAAAATTTGAAGCAGGCAAAGAATAGGACCCACTGTGCTTGTCTAGAGGTTAAATGTTTGGCTGTTCTGAGGTACCAAAGGTTTTTGTGGTCAGCAATAAAAAGAAAGGGATGAGTCCTTCCTTCTAACCAGTGGCTTTATTTAGTAAGCGATTCCTCAATGGCAAGCAGTTTTTTATTTCTAAAATAATAATAAGGAACAAATGTGGTTGTAACCAGCACTGGTGTTACTAAGAGGATAGACTCAGTCCATCTTTAAACATATTTTTAATGCCACCCCATTCCAACCACTCTGAGTTGCAAGAGTGCAATACTGAAATAGTTGGGTATCTGTATTAAGTATATGAACACTCTTTGAGTGTTTGGATTGAAAATATTTATCGAATGAGGAAATCTTCGTCAGTAGCCCACACAGCTGCCGCCCAGTCTAGAGCTTTACCAGTGAGCTGTGAAAGAAGAAAAGCGCATTTCTTACTGTGATTGGGAAAGGAGTTAGGCTGCTTCTGGAAGTGGATCTGGCATTGATGAATAAATCCTCTGCAATGCTGCGGTGTCCCGTCAAATTTATCTGGAAGAGAAATAATAATGGGAGAAGTGCTAACAACTGACTGAGAAGGTGGCTGCAGAGCCTGCAATAGTGGCAGTTGTTCTTGGAAAGCATGCCAACCTTGCTGGATTCTGTTTGGGCAGACGCTTGAAAGGAATCTTTTTTGCAGATGCTTTATTTAATACAGGAACAAAGGTCAGAATCTTAGTCAAAATAGCAGTCGGAACACTATAAATCCAGATAGTGATAGCAAACAAATCCAGATAAGTATCAAAAACATTAACAAGGCAGACGTCAGAAACAGAGGAGACAGGCAGATGAACAACTAACTTAAATAGTATTTAACAGGAAGTTATACAGGAAATGGGTGGCGTGGTGGTCCTGGATTCGAATCCTGGGCACAGGGTCTTTCTGTGTGGAGTTTGCATGTTCTCCCCACGCATGCTTGGGTTTCCTACGGGTACTCCAGTTTCCTCCCACAGACCAAAAAATTGTGCATTAGATTAATTGGTGATTCTAAATTGCCCATGGGAGTGAGTGTGAGTGCATGTGGTTGTGTTTATGTCTGGTCCTGTGATGGACTGGCAATTGTACCCCATGCCTTTTGCCCTATGTGTGCTGGGATAGGCTTCAGCAGGCACCCATGACCCAGTTCGGAAATAAGCTTGTATAGACGATCAATGAATGAATGAATGAATGAATTAATGATACAGGAAATTAAATGCATGACCTAGAACTCAGTTAATGATGACCTCTGGTGGTGGGATATCAGAATCTTTAAATTATGTCACTTATGTCACATAGTAGGCGCATATGAACTATCAGTATTCAAAGCAGGAAGTTCCAGCACTACCAATTCTTTTGCTATGCCCTCAAACAAGACAATTTGGCAAGCATAATTACTTAGGACTTTTTGACAAAGACCATATCATAATGGCTAGTTGTTTAGATCAGAGCCTTTTCAAAACAGCAGATTATAAGGGGTATTCCTGCTATGCGGTGATTAGTAAAAGTAGTCCAAGAAAAGACAAATGGTGACAAGCTGACAGTAAGATTACATGTGCAGATTCATTATTTAACGGAACATATTTATCCTTAAATCTATTGCAATGACTCCCTCTAATTCTCCCGGGCACTTAAAGAATTATTGACAATGAAAACCATAACATCATATGCTTTTTGCCTTAACAGCTATTTACTCTTTTTGCTAATTTTTTTGTCTGCTGTTCTGGCAGCTTGTTATACTAAAACTAAAACTACTAAACTACTAAAACTTTTCCTTTTCTTTTGTGTCTGCATATCAGCATTATGTTAGATGTCATGCTTTCTATCTGGCATGTGGAAGTGGAGTTTGTGGTGTGGTGTGTGTTCATTGGGACACAGCAAGCTCAGTAAGAACAGATGGTAAACAGGAGGCATGCTAGATTCCTGCCCAGCATTTTGCTCTGGTAAACACATGGAGGTAAACTGCACGCTTACACACACACACACACACACACACAGCAACTTGCCTCTGCTTGGCCTGGTGGGTACCAAAGCAAAAAAAAAGAAGCAATAGACATGGAAGAGAGACATAGTGCTAAAACTTTAGAACTTAAACTCACTCTGCAGTGTGTAACCAAGAGTTGGGTGGATCTCTCCATCTTACCTTTACCAGATGTCCTGCAGTGGGAGCACTTTATAGTTATGTAAGCAGTAAAAGGGATTAATTACTGTTAGTATCAGCTCAGTTCCCTTTCAAGCTTCACTCGACATCGCATCCACTATTGGAAATTCCCTACCATCAATTTACATCAATTATTGGCTTTCAATTGCCCCTCGCATGCAAATAAGCAATAAGCGCATGCCACTATCTAGCAAATATACAACTGTGTGCCTGTCTGCACTGCCTGTATCTGTATGCCTGCATGTCTTAAGAACTAAATGCACCGTAGCATGCAACAGCTTCTGGCTAGGAACTGTTGCCACCGATGTGCCACCGGTGGTTTCCACCCGGCTCCAGGATTTTAGTGGCCTGATGCAGGATAACAAATAGGTACTCACAAAGTGGTAGGCCACATAAACCGACAGAGCAAGGCAAAGCGAAGAGTCAAACGCTATACTCCAAACTTGGATGTGGCCTTTAGATTAGCTCAAGAACAGTGCGCTGGAAGCTAAATGGAATGGTTTTGTGCGTAGTGTAACATTTGATGAAGAGGGGAATTATCAGTTGGGGTTGTTTTTTTAGGAGCTTGCCTTGGCTACATGGTTCTAGTAAAAGGAACTCTTTATGCTTCAGCAAACCAAGACATTTTGGAAAATTCCTTGCTTTGTGGGAATAGTTTGAAACTAGCACCCTCCTCTTTCAACATGACTGTGCACTAGTGCACAAAACAAGGTCCATAAAGACATGAATGATAGAGTCTGGTGTGGATGAACTTGACTGGCCTCCACTCAACCTGATAGAACCTTAACCTTTGGGATGAATTAAAGCGGAGATAAAGAGATAGGCTTTCTTGTCCAACATCAGTGTGTAACTTTATAAATGTGTTTCTGGAAGAATGGTCAAAAACTCCTCAACCATGTGGACAGCCTTAAAGCTGTTAAATCTGCAGGGGAAAGCTGTTATATTTGCAAAGGGTGGACCGATGGCATATTAAAACCTATGGATTAGAAATGTACCATCAGTTCCCAAGTTTCCATCAGAACAGTGCACATTCCCGGCTGTCTGAACTGGGGTGCAGATTTGCTCTTGAGGGGAGGCACGAGCCTCGTTCCCTCAGCGACTGTGTGCTTCAAAATAGCCGGTCCATGCCCATCGGTGTTGCAGAACTATCCAAGACTCAGACTGCTTCTTTGCGTCATACTTTTTCTTTCTTCCGGGAAAAATGTATGTTTTCTTCAGCTCGATAGTGGATCCCTGCTTTGCTATCGCTGCTTATTATTCCCCCATAGATAAGCAATTGATCTGCAGGTATATGCTTATAGTTACATTTATTAGAAAGGTTCGGAGGCTTCAGGGTCTTGAAGGAAAGACTTTCCCACTGCGTTGTAAACTCAGAACTGCCTTCTCAGCATTAAAGCTCATCCCATGAGAACTATAGCATGGGCTAAAGGTGTGTCAGTTCAGGATATTTGCCTCGCAGCAGGTTGGTCTTCGCATAACGCTGTAATTCCCAGTACCTGTTATTTCTCTTTACCTTGCCCCTTAACACCACAGTAGCGATTATTTTATTATGCCTCATAATCATGAAGGCTATCAGATTTTCACTTTTCTTTTTTTGTGATTAGTGCAGAGCATCTTTCCCTATTTAGTTCTGTTACTATCAGGATATGTGCCCTGCTTATTGCAGGTATTTTATCGCAATAGATCCTCTGTCTTCAACAGTCTACCCAGCTTGTGCTTCTTTTGGGACATGTATTCCTCTGCCTGTGGAAAATGGATAGATATGTTTCAGTAATTCTTGCCAAGTAGTTCATCCTGAGGCTTAGCTGTAGCTTGCCGGAGGAGGGGGCTATTATGAACAGTGGCTTTCTCATATTGCAAGTGTCTGCTTGCATGGCATGATTTAACACATTGTTCCCATAGCGAATGCTCCACAATCTGAACTAAAGCTTGAAAGCGAACATCGCCAGTTATGTGCATAACCTAGGTTCCCTGAGAGCGGAACAAGGCATTGCCGTTATCGTCAAGCAAGCATTTTAAGTAATGTTCAGGATCAGATTATGAATAGTGCCAACCTTTCATTCATTTCATTTTCTATACCCGCTTATTCCCGAATCCGGGGTCACGGGGATCTGCTAGAGCCTATCCCAGCGCACATTGGGCGGAAGGCAGGGGCTACACCCTGGACAGGTCGCCAATCCATCGCAGGGCCACGAACACACACACACATTTACTCCTATGGGCAATTTAGAATCACCAATCAACCTGATG
>JAOTQW010000014.1:7781842-7792477 GCA_026260075.1 Sisor rabdophorus
ATTGGTGACTCTAAATTGCCCATAGGAGTGAATGTGAGTGCGTGTGGTTGTCTGTCTGTGGCCCTGCGATGGACTGGTGACCTGTCCAGGGTGTATCCCCTGCCTCTTTCCCTATGTGGGCTGGGATAGGCTCCAGCAGATTCCCGTGACCCCGGAATCGGGGATAAGCGGGTAAGAAGATGAATGAATGAATGAATGAATAAATGAATATATATATGAGGGGCGATCAAAAAGGTTCTGGGTTCAAATTCCAGACAAAAAAAAGACACTTTTTTAAGTTTGCATGTTCAACATGGCTTGCGTGGGTTTCCTTCAGGTACTTCAGCTTCCTCCCACAGTCCAAAACAGGTACATTACGTTGATTGGTGACTCTAAATTGCCCATAGAAGTAAATGTGAGTGTGTGGTTGTTTGTATGTGGCGCTGCAATAGACTAGTGACCTGTCCAGGGTGTGCCCCCTGCCTTTCGCCCTATATGCCCCTGCATAGGCTACATCAGACCCCCATGACCCCGAATTTTGGAATAAGCGGGTATAGAAAATAAATGAGGGAATAACTGTTTAACTTTATTCAATTTTAAATTAGCAATGGCTACAAGGTCTAATGAGCTCTCAACTAGATGGATTATTAAGCATTCTACTAGAGTAGCATTTTTTACAGCTGAGATCAGTTAAACTATTTCTAAGCAATATTGGATTATTCATTTGATAATTTAACCAAAACTCCTAAATAGCTGATTTCTATTCTGTACCTTATTCCTCTGCCGAGCAAATACCCAGCAAAAAAAACAAATTAAGTCTTCTATTAACCACTATTTTAGTATACATTGTAATAATTATGTATTTGTAGTGCAAGAGGTGTCTACTTCATGTAGGAGAAGGGCTCCTGGTGGGCAAACACACTGCTATAATGAGGAGGCTTGTCTAATCTTTACAGACACAGCTCAAAGGTTATTTTAAAATGTATATTCCTGTGTAAAAATGGTCAGAGACTTTGTTAAAAAGGTCAGAATAATTATATCTGTTTAATTTTAAATAAAAAAGAATTAACAAGTCTCAGTATCACTAAAATCAAAAGTGTGACACTGTCGGAGGCAACAAATTCATCCTCCCTGGAATAGAATTCATTTAGACTCCCTACAGATGTAAATAGTCTAAAGAAAGACAACTCTATGTGAAATGTTCAGAATTCGAATAGAGAAAGGAGGAGGACATACTGTGGAATCTAATGAGGCCCCGTGTGTGAAGTGCACTTAAAAACGGCACAGACTGGGTCACGATACAGCAGGGAGCCATGGAATTATGAATGTAGAATCATGTGTAGCATATTGTTAGTGTGTGTAATATGCTTGTGAAAGTAAAGGGTAGGTCTGTTTAATGTTTTATTCATTATTTTTTTTTAGTTTAAGGTAAAGAAATCCAATGTATTTATATCTTTTTATCTTATATCTTTTCTGATTTACTTCTCAGTGCAGAAACATTAGTTGGCTGCTATCTCTAAATATTGTGTAAAATAGTGTCACCACATGTAGGTTGTCCCCAACTTTTTATGGGGCTAGACTTTGAAATAATATTAAGATGAGTTTTAAAAATTATTTCCACAACTGTCCATGCTATGCAGAAGCTTAATTATTAATGATGGCCAAACTAGTGATTCCTAATGAGAGAGGCATTACAGCTGATTTAGTTTTCTACCTTTGGTAGTGTTGCAGTTGGCTGATTTTTGGCTGAACAGCTTGTCTCTTCGCAGTGTCTTTGGAAAGATGACCATCTTGCCATTATCTCAAGAAGAAAAAGTTCTGGTGCCGTAGACTACATCTAGCCTACATTCTGGTAAAAGCTAGGTGTAGACTAATTTATGCAGTATGCTGGGCATGCTTGTTGCATGCATGTTTCTGGACTGTGTGAGGAAACCAGAGCACCCAGGGGAAACCCACGCAAGCGCAGAGAGAACATGCACACTTCCCTGGGATTCGAAACCAGGCCCTTTTTGTTGTGAGGCGACCTTGCTAACCACTACGCCACCACGCCGCCCCTGTGATTTTTCTTTGTAAAAAATATTTTGACAATCCACAATGATTATTAAAGAACTTAAAAAAAACACTTGCCAAACTAATGTTGCTGCTGTGGGTGTATCTTGTCAATGTTTTTACAGTAATTCACAGTCAGCAATGTTTCAAAACATTTTAAGTAAAATTGATGAAATAATAGTTGATCACATTTGTGAGATTTGTGAGAATCAGACTACAGAATGAGAATCGAAGCTTGTTTATTTAGAAATGTTGTGCGAATAATTTGTCTATACTGTTAACTTCACATCATTTGAAAATTCATGGATTAGATGACCCTAATATGACCTTATTGTCACTTCTTCTATGTGCATACTAGAGAATCACGAAAATTTTGTTTCCAGGCTTGTCTATTAATAAACCTGACTAATACCTCTCTTAGACAGTAGAATCCAATTGTAGTGACTTATCCTTTTTATCCTGAAAAGCAAAATACAATTTATCAGTACAATTTAGAAGTTCATAGGCATACATTTTTAGGCCATGGCTACAAAAATACAGCCAGATGCATTAAGATCAGAAGATCAAAAAAAAGTGAGAGAAAGCATTTACACATAAATTTGCTACTGGGTTAAATTAAATTGCATTTAATTAAATTTAACTAAGCGTCAGAGTGGGAATAATAATTATGTGTTTGTTTACAACATCTGCATTTCTTTTTTGCTCTGATTTAACCAAATGTTTTAAATTTAAAAAAAGTCATCTAATTATACCCACTGCTGAATTTGCATTGTTTCTCAGTTGGGGCACATTATGTTTGCCTGCTAGTGGGATGGTTGTGTGTTTTTCAGTACTTTTGTATTTAAATCAGGTGAGCGTGAATACTTTAAGCCATCTGGTCTGGTGTTTAATGCATATTTATTGCACTGTTTTGGTTAGGGGCGGCGCGGTGACGTTATCGCAATTACCTCACAACAAGAAGGTCCTAGGTTTGGATCCTGGGCATGGGGTGTTTCTGTGTGGAGTCTGCTTGTTCCCCCAGTGCTTGTGTGGGTTCCTCTGGGTACTGTGGTTTCCACCAACAGTCAAAAACCCTGTACATTAGGTTGATTGATGACTCTTAATTGCCTATAGGAGTAGGGTGTACCCCTGCCTCTCACCCTATGTGTGCTGTGATAGGCTCCAGCAGACCCCCATGACCCAGAGTTAGGGAACAGCAGTTATAGAAGATAAATGATTGAATGAATGAAAGTGTGGCTGTGCCTAAAATAAAGACCAAAAAACTGTTTTACAGGCTGAAAAACTAAATGCATGAATAAGGTAAATTAAAACTATATTGTTTGCCAATTTGGCCTTTATTTAGAGGAAGTAGAGAAAGAGAGAGAGAGAGAAAGAGAGAAAGAGAAAAGGGGTTAAGAGCAACTGATCAAGTCGGATCAAGTCTGCAGACAAAACGCTGCTCAATTACTCCTCACATGATCAAAATACAAAAGCATCTATTTTATAATTCTTCTGTGTCACAAATAAATAAAGACAAAGTGTGTGGTAATAAGAAAATAATCAAAAGTGCGTTAGCAGGACATGGTCCACTGCAAGGCTGAAATTAATGAATTTATTATATCATCACATTACAAAATAATCCATTCTGTAGCCTAAAAGCCACTTATACTTTCTCTACAATATATGCCATTTTAGAATTATTTTGTGGCATATTTTATTGTTAATTGCCATCTAATACTGTTACCACTTACGCCCAAGCAGCTGTCCATTAACCGCACATATTCTTTTTGCTAAATTCAATGGGAAAAAGACATACAATGTAAAAACATACAATTAGAGCTTTATCTCTGCTTATAATAAATTGCTGATCTATTAATTTTTAAGAAATATCAGTTCACAAACCTACCATGTAAGGAGTTTTATCGATATCTATCTATCCATCCATCCATCCATCCAAACAGACAATATTATATGCACAAAGTGTTTGCATACCTGTCTATCAAAATAAAGCATTATTAAAAATATTCTATTTGTAAAAAAAGGTTTTTGATCATCTAATTCGAGATTTAGCAACTTTTATTCCTACCTCCACACTCCTGGACAGGCTTTCACTAAATTTTGGGGCAATGCCACAAAACGATTAGTGACTTCAAGCACTAATGTTAGTTGAGCGTGTCTGGAGCACAGCCACCATTCTAGTTTATCTTAAGTGTTCAGAGGAGTTAAGGTCAGGGCCCTGTGCAGAGCATTTAATGTTTAATACAACATCTAAACCGTTTCTTCATGCAGTTGTGAGTCTTGTGTAGAGGGGCATTGTTATGCTGGAACACTGTTTGGGTCTCAAGTTCCGGTGAAGGGTAAGCTTATTACTACATGCAATTGTGTCCTTTCAACTATGTGTCAACAGTTTAAAGACAACTTAGTTTCTTCAAGCCATTAGCCATTTGCTAAGTAATAATGAATAATACTTTTTGATTAACCACAGCATGCTGATTACTGTAAGATAAGTATAAAGACCAGTAATAACATTCATGGACAACTTTCAGTTTCCCTTGAATTTCATGTGCTTCTTTAACAGCAGAAGCTATTACCCAGAATCCCTTGGACTCTCCTAGCATACCAAGATTAAATGCCCATGCTTAAATAAATGAATAAAGAAAGTAAATAGAAAAACAAAGCTATCTCCAGACTTTGCGGCAGACTTTTAATTCAGTTCAAAATAGAAATTATTATACCCAAATAATAATTATTATTTTTTATTCATTCATTTAGGGTGGCACGGTGGCGAAGTGGTTAGCACAGTCGCCTTACAACAAGAAGGTTCTGGGTTTGAAGCCTGAACACGGGGTCTTTCTGTGCGGAGTTTGCATGTTCTCCCCGCGCTTGCATAAGTTTCCTCCGGGTACTACGGTTTCCTCCCACAGTCCAAAATCATGTGCATTAGGTTGAATGGTGATTCAAAATTGCCCATAGTTGGTCTGAGTGCGTGTGGTTGTGTGTATGTGGCCCTGCGATGGACTGACGACCTGTCAAGGGTGTAACCCATGCCTTTCGCCCTATGTGCGCTTCAGGAATGAGCGGGTATAGAAGATGAATAAATGAATGAATGCATGAATGAATGTTTTCTTTCATCTTCTATACCCGCTTATGCGCAATTTAGAATCACCAGTCAACCTAATGTACATGTTTTTGGACTGTGGGAGGAAACCAGAGAACATCGAGTTAACCCACTCAAGCGTGGGGAGAACATGGCAGGAATAGAACCCGGGAACTATTAGGTGACCATGCATCTGTGTCGAAACACTAACAAAAGTGCAGGGAGAGCATGCAAACTCTGCAGAGAAAGACCCCTTGTCCAGGAATTAAACGTGAGGCGACAGTGCTGGAACCTGGAGTAAACCCGGGCAAGCACAGAAAGACTTCTTGCCTGGGAAACGAACACCTTTTTGCTGTGAGGAAACTGATTATTTATCTTCTAAGCCCACTTATTCCCAAAACATGCAAACTACGCACAGAAAGACCCTGTGGATGGGATTTAAACCCAGGACAACCGCGCTAACCACTATATTACTGTGCCCACCAGGCGACCGTTTAATTTGCAAAATAATTTTTGGAAAGAAATCAATTGTATTTGTAATTGTACAATTGTAATTTTTTTTTAATAAAACAAATTGGAGTTTACTTACAGCTTATATTCACTTCTTATTTGCATCTTATAATATGTAAGAACATGAGATAAGATGGTAAAAGTTATTGTCTTAAAATCGAAATGCTAACTTACTAAGCGGTAACTCTACCATTTCAAGTAAATGAAGAGGAGCCCATTTTTGCAGCTTATGTGATGCACTGCTTTTATTTATGTGTTCATCACTGTGGGAGAAGCACACTACAGCAGAGTAACAAGGTGACCCTGTGGAAATATATGGCCAGATGCTGCCAAGACTTCCCAAGGTGTTATTTGTCATCTGCAACCCTCCTGTGCAGAATTTCAGAGCCACTCTATATCAGTCATTTCATCAACACACACATCTTTTAGTATAGCATTTCTACATTTTAACAGGCTCAGATCAGTTCCTTCACGTAGTACAAACATAAATGCTGTTTTTTCTCGGCCACTACATATTGTTTACGTATTTATTATTATAAAATAACAGAGAACCAGGGCGGCATGGTGGAATAGTGGTTAGCATGGTCACCTCACAGCAAGAAGGTCCTGGGTTCACTTCTTGGCAAGGGGTTTCTGTGTGGATTATGCATGTTCTCCCAGAGCTTGCATGGGTTTTCTTAGGGTTCCCCGTTTTCTTCCACAGTTCAAAAACATGTATATTAAGTTGATTGGTAACTCTAACTTAAACGATAGGACTAAGTGAATGTGTGTGGTTGTTAGTGTATGTGTGGCTGGGATAGTCTCCAGCAATCCCCATGACCCAGAGTTGGGGGATAAGCGAGTATAGGGGAATAAATTAATGAATGAACGGCAAACAACCGTGACACTGAATAAGCAAGTGATGAAACAGAAGATGAATGAACTTATTTATAGTTAGATGGTTAGCTTGTTACTTAGAAAAGATGAAACTGGAAGGCTCATTTAAGCTTAAATGTCTTTTTCAGTAAAGACATAATTCTTTTTAAAATGAACTTTAAATTCAAGCTTGAAACTTTTTAACCCAAAATGTTCAAATCTAACAACAGAATACTTAGCTCATTCCTCTTCGTAAACCGAGTGCCTAACCTCTTTAAAAACACACATTTTACAGCTTTGATATAAGCTGATGAGAAATATCAGGTTTCTTCCATGAGCTTAAAAGCTAAATTAGAGGCAGAGTTTGACACCTGTGCTTCTCAGTGCAAATATCACATTCAGCAGCAAAAGGGATTTTTCTAGTGTATAGAGCACCTTTATTCATTCATTTATTTATCTTCTATACCCACCTTTTTTCCTTAACTTAGAGTTATATGTAAGCAATGTAAAAGAAATTAATTGAAGAACTTCAGAGAAGATCAGTCAAAAAAGATTTGGAAGAAAACATACGTATATGCATGCATGTATATGTAATATATTTTGTTACACAATTTTTCCTTCTTACTTCTCACATTGTATAACAATTTATTTTTAATTCAAGTTTTATTTTTCCTCACCTCATGAAACTGTAAAAATCCATCCCAAAAGCAAGTACAAAAGCCGAAAATAACAGAAGACTTGAAGTCTATATTTCAGAGTTCCTTGCCAAGGATAATGTGTCTAAGCTACTCCCAGTAAGGCATCATTTACCTCCTATAAATATTAACTTTCATATTTTCATAATTTTAATCATTATTGGGGTAGTCTGAGCTCAATTCTTTTTACTAGGAAATTACAAATAAGCTTAGATGAATAAGAAAAGGGACATTAATTTTACCAGTCAGGGTATGGTACCTTCATATTTACTTTAGCTTTAGGGTCCCAAGTTCAAGACTGAACTAAGACTACATTACTGTACATACTGTACAGTGCCATAGTTTGTTCTCTTATCTGGGTTCTAATTTAGTAAATGGTTATTTTACTCTGAAACATAAAGTATAATAGTAAAAGTAAATAACATAACAAAAAACACTTTCTGATTTGGTGTATCCAATATTGGTGGACAATTCATTATTTTGTTGTTTTCTGCAGCTGTATGAATAAAATGCAAAATTCATGTAGAAAAAACACAAACTCACAGAGTTTTGCTCATGTCGAAGATGTTTATAGAACAATTCATTCCTAGATGAAGCTTTTTGAAGCAAACAAAAATACACTACATACTTCTGTAGTGGACAAAAAAAACTTCATAAAAATCTAACTGTAGCCCAGCATTGGACATCAAATGAAGACTTAACCTTTCATCCCCTTTCAGTCAAACAGAAAAAGTAAAAGCACATAAAAGTAAAAGCTGTCATTCTCAAATAGCTTCAAGACTGCAACACAGATCAGCACTGTATTCCTTTGGCCTTAGCAAGGTGAGGTTTTGTCAACATTGGTTAGGCTTTTGGTAAATGATACGAACTTTGGACTTTGCTCTGCCCCAAATGAGGATAAAGAATGAAAACTTAGCAAAGAATGAGTGTACTACTGATTGTCTCTAGCTGCTTGCCAGAATTGCAGGATTATACTGGACGTGCCACTATTATTATACAGAGCAATGAATTACAAATCCTGCTTATGTGCCACTTCAAACCAGAAGCTTAACCTCAAGATTTCCTGAACCTTGGACATGGATTCAGCTGCATATTTGTTCTAAGCTTGTAAAATTATATACTAAAGTCATACGGTACAATGGTAAAAATGAATTACTTCAAGTGGATTTGACACTTTAATCCTAATGGGCTTCATCAAGTCTATGTTAAGTGAAGCCGTCATCAATACTTGTGACACCAAATCAATGCATTACTGACTAAATCTTTCGAGCCTGGCCTTTCTGACTTGGGTGAGGATGCAAAGTATACATGCACAAGTTTTAACATTTACAATTTTAATAAATGCGATGAAGTTGAGATATAAGCATTTATCTATGTAATCATTACATGATGTATTCCAGAATTAAACGAAGTGCACAATGTATTTCTCCTTGCAATTACAATTTCAATCAATTATAGTCAGACAATTCATTACCATTCATCAAAATCAGTTAGATTGAGCATTTTAAAAATGTATGTGACAGAGCAGCTATAATGAAGGATTTTATTTCCTTAACTTTTTTTAATTGACATAATATCCAGTATGTCTCTATTGCCTTTTATGCAATAATTCTTTGACTGAGGCAAGTAGATTCGAATCCAAATGTAGTTTATTAACTCCAAGTAACACGAAACAATAAACATAGACTAAACTAAACTTTTTTTGAACATGTGAAATGCCATGTTCAAAAAAAACCTACTGTTTTTTTAATGTAAGATTATTATAGTATAGAAATATGGCAAATCTCTTTGGATGAACACAATGAAGAGTTGCTCAAATTAAACACAGCAGTCTAATGACATCGATAAGGAAAAATGCCACTGGCTAAGTCCAAGTTGGATTAGTGCATTTCTTTTTGAAAGTCTGACATTTTAGGGCTGAAACAGTCAACAAATAGCCTTTTCTCCTGCATTTCTCCTCTCTTCTACATTTACAGCATTTAGCAGACGCTCTTGTCCGGAACAGCATACAAAAGTGCTTTAAATCACAGCTCTATACTAGTACTGCTGAATGAGTTGCATGTATATATATATATATATATATATATATATATACACATAAAACGTCTCCTGTTGTGACATTGATAGGAAGTTAATTTTGGTGCCACAACAGAAAAAAAGGTCTGTTTTTGGCTTTGTAGGTGTGTTGCATCTGATGTGTGTGCAGTTACTAGGAATGCAACAGTGGTATGGTGTGTGTGAAAACTTTGGTAGGTTGTGCACCACGTGTGCAGCTGCATTCTAAATTAGCTGAAGAGGAAAAATTGCAATCAGAGATAGATCTGCCAGGAGCGAGATGCAGTAGTCTACTTTAGAAATTACAAGAGACTGCACAAGCGATTTAGTGCTCTGATTATATAAGAATGGTCATCTGCAGGATTAAGCAACACATAAGGAAAAGGGAAAACGATTGTCCAAAGTTAACCTAAGGTTGGTAGCAGTGGTCGAGGAGAAGATCAGCGAATTGTCCAAGGTAATTTATAGATATTGGCATAGGGACGTGTCAGCTGGGATTAAAAGTAGTTTGGTTTTTGCGAGTTTCATTTGGTGAGCTGCCATCCATGATAATGATGTCTACCAGGCAAGCTGAGATCTTGGCAGAAGCTGCGATGTCTAATGTGGGCTTACTACCCTTTGGCTATTTGCAAACTTTGTATGCTTGCATGTTTAAGTCAAAGATTTTCTGAGATTTATGTCAGGCATTCACACAAACACAGTAAGAACATGCAATGTTTTTACAAACATATGTTTGCTCACTGATTTGTGGCTCATTGGTTAAGTTCATAAGATACACATTTTTAAGTTGTCATTTCCAGCATACACAGTTATTGACTAACACTTAAGAATACCTCATACTAATATTATCTATTTATAATGCAGGGGCATGAGTTGTAATAAGACTATAGGAAGCTACAGAATGTGTTAAAAAACAATAATAGAGTGACAGAGAGATTAACAAAGTCTTGCTTTTATAGTCAGTATAATTAATGCAGTTAAGTCACATTTCTTATCACTCGAAAATTCCTTGTTTACCCTAATTTAACACAAAACTTCCACATAAAAACAACATAAAAGTAACTTTTTTATTCAGATGGCAACAAAATAAAAAATATCATAATTACAATATAATATATCAAAATATAATAAATCACAAAAATATTTTTATGCATTGTATTGTAAAAAAAAGGCATTGCTACACAACAAATCTACTTTTTACTTTATTTATTCATTCATCTTCTATACCCGCTTATTCCCAAACTTTCTGGGGTCATGGGGGTCTGCTGGAGCCTATCCCAGCGCACATAAGGTAAGAGGCAGGGGGGTACACCCTGGACAGATCGCAAGTCCATCACAGGGCCACACACACAACCACACATACTCACATTCACTCCTATAGGCAATTTAGAGTCACCAATCAACCTAATGCACATG
>JAOTQW010000014.1:7857334-7886318 GCA_026260075.1 Sisor rabdophorus
CAGGGGCCAAGCCCAGCTTCTGAAAAACAACCCCACACCCCTCTTCATTAAACTTTACACTTGGCACAGTGCAGTCAGACAAGTACTGTTTTTCTGGCAATCATTAACTGCAGATTCCTTCGTCAGACTCGGCCAGATAGGGAAGCGCAATTCGATAGCCGGTCAACCAATCACACTCAGGTATTTTAGTATTTGAGTTATCTGGGCTCCTTACTCACTTAATTTAAAAAAAAAAAAAAGGTTCTCAGTGGAACTCTAGACTGGTCTACACTGTAAAAGACATGCAAATATTTCACGATGGCAATGATTTACATCTTGGACCTAAATTGCAGCTGCTCTTAATGACCAACTACTTATACTAATACAATTACTAATACAATAAAATGTTGATTAACATTGTTAATAAATGTTGGTAAAATTGTTGATAAAACTAGCTAGATCATGTTTCTGTCATCCTGAGACACACAAAGTTCTGCAATTGTCCTATAACACACACTTCAATAATTTCATAATTAATACAGTAAACCTACATTCAGTATAAAGTCATAAATATTATTTATTATATATTAAAAAATAACTTCCAAGGATTAGAATATCCAAATACAGAGCATTTTATTTGTTTCTGTTGCTATTGGAAATGTTATAATCTTTATTGTTATTTCGTAGAATCCGTTGTATTGTAAAAACGCATTTTAATAAAATGAAGGTTTTATTTAAGTACCAGAGAGGCAGCGTAATTACAGATATTCGCTAATTTATTTTGTTTAAACTAACTGTGTGTCTGTGTGTGTGTGTGCATGCGCGTGCATATTTTTTAGGTGATGTAAAAAATGGGGAGTTGGGCCTGGGTGCTGTGCCGGGCAGGGAGCAGGATTTCAGACAGGGTTTGGCTCAGGCTGTACTGTATGCTAAAGCACTCGACTGCAAGAGGTATTGTTCATTTGTTGAAACAGATGTTCTGTAAGCATTTTTTTTGGACTGCAGTATAGATACAAACTACACATAGTATGTACTGCAAAATACATAGTATTTATTTTTACTAATACACAAAGACATAAATGCATTTTCTTTTTTTTATTAGTTAACCTAAATTCAGAGTGTGACCACTTTTAAAGTAGAAGTCTGCGGCTTTTTTGATTTACTATGTAACAGTATTTATTGGTTTCAACAGATTTTCTTAAACTTCTGTGGCTCTGCGCAAAAGCAAAAATTTTATACTGCAGGAATAAGATATATAATTTGGGAGGGAGGATTTGCACAAGTGAAAAGTTACACGTAACACATATGGTCACGTCTCTAATTGTTTTGTAAAATTGATCAGAACATTGAAATAAAGGATGGCAATACACTATACAATAACTCGACTGTCCAAATTATAACTGGGCAACTGGTCGTTAGTTAAACTGCAAGCATTTGCAGGTTATATTTGCTGAAATCAAAAGATATTATTGATATTTCGGATCAAAAATATCTTAACAGGCCAAATGACATTTTGACACAGGACCCCTTATTGGATAGGAGCTTCAAAATTGGATTAGAGCGTCTATTGGATAACAGCTGCTTTCTTAACCTGACACATTTGTCTGGCAGAAATCTTTCTTATCTGCTTGAACCCGTGTGTGTTCTGAATTGGCTACAAATCGTTTTACTGTACGCTAATTATGAAGAAGTTGTTTTGAAATATATAAAGTTGTCATACCTTTCCCCAGGCATTAAACAATTTCTCGCTTTTTGGCAGCAAAGAGATCTGTCTTCTTTTCTCATATTGCTGGAAACAGGTGGTCTGCTTAATAATGTGGAACATCCATTCTTGAGTAGTTTTCCCTTCATTCAGACTCACCTGCAAACTAGTTGGCACAGGGGTCTGAGATTGATTGGAGTGACTGGAAGAGTCCTGAGACACATTCCCATCCACGTGTTTAAACTGGCAGACAAAAAAACCTTTAACCTATGACCTTTAAACCCAATTTGCATATTAATGTGAAATGCAGTGCATGCTTGAAATATTGAATAACAAAGATTAACAGTATTTTAAAACATTGAAGTTTCACAAATTTGTTAACTAAGTTCAACCTCCACTGTATAATTAATTCATTCATTGAAATTCTTATTGCTTATTCCATAACTCTGGGTCATGGGGTCTGCTCTAGGCTATCCTAGCACACATAGGGCAAGAGGCAGGGGTACAACCTGGACAGGTCGCCACTCTATCACAGGGCCACACATATACAAACAAGCGCACACACTCGCTCCTATGGGCAATTATATGAGTCACCAATCCACCTAATGTACATGATGTTAAACTTTGGGAAGAAACCAGGGTACTCTGAGGAGACCCACGCCTCTTCCCCGGGAATCGAACCTAAGACTTTAGTGCTAACCACTACACCACTGCGGCGCCTCACTGTATAATTTTAACTTTAAATGTAAATGGGAAGTTATTAGTAATGTATACTAATATACATAGAATATCCTTATATCCTTAGGAAATGTATTTTTCTTACCTTAAAATTACCTGATTGCTGCTAAGCATATGGTGTTGCTATTAGTGTTACACTTTTCTCTCCTACTTAACGCCATAGTTGCTACTTCATCGTGTTGATTCACTCTACAGATGAATTTACTCTACATACCATTTAGCATTTCGCATGTAGAGCAGTCACCTTCATTTCAATCCAAACCAGAGTACAACTCATATTGCTCTTATTTTATTTACGTTAATCCTTTTTTTTCCCTTACACAAAAGATTATTTTACTACCCATTTTATACTGAGTAAACATTATCTAAAATTAGAATGAACAAAGTTAGGGACATGCATTAATAAACAAAAAAAATCATCTTGTATACAACTCTATCGTCTTATTCAATTAAAATGTGCTCCATGTACTCCATCTTTTTTTTGTTTTATTTACATTTTTAATAAAAAATAATATTAATCGATAATAAAAATGAAGCTTGTGTGCGCTGGGAATGTAAGTAATTTATAGTTGTTGTGGCAGAATCTTGCTAGAAATATGGGGTTTCTGATGTTCATATTTGTCCACAGGATCCATGTGATGGCAGGGCGGGTACCTGCAGGTGCAAAGCTATCTGAGGTTGGGGTGGAAATGGAAAGAATCTTTGTGCAGAACCTGAAACATGCTGCTAATGTTTTATCAAAGGTAAATGAACCCATCAGGTTTTCTTCCTCTGCAACATCAAAAAAATCTTATTGCCAATAAAAGCGCGGGCCTCGTTTGTGCTAAAAAGGACATGTGATTTTCTGTGACAGTTAGTGAATGTTTGTCTAATGTCGGGAGTCCAACATGTAGTGGGGAAGTTGTGTTATAAAATTAGATGCAACCTATACACAGTCCACCTCGTAAAGGATAGTTTTGGTGCGATCCATATGCTATCTACATCACTGATGATAGTCACTCAATAAACAAACTCTTTATCGGTGTCCAACATCTTCTGTGAAAATGTGACGGCTGGTCGTTAAAATAGGTTTATAGTAGAGGATTAAAATTAAGGCATGAGTATGAAATAAAAAAGCAAGAGGACTGAGGCAGCTTGTAAAATGGAATAGAAAAATATGAATTAGGAGGAATACATTGAAAACTGTAAGGGCAAATCACATGTTATAATCACCAACTGCACACACAAAAAGTACACGGTCATTTATACAATGAGCACTGTTAAACCTATACTAACCTAGCTCTAAAACCAAGAACAAAGACATGGTTTATTGCCGTTTACATATACTTATGTGTACAATACAGGAAAATGTTATCTATTTAGAATAAAGTTGGGTTTCAGAGCACAGAAAGAGATACAGTGAAAAAATATTGTAAATATTTAGAGTATTTCTGGGTGGTATGACCAAAACACTTGGACTGCATTGACTGTACTGCAGAGAATTGATCCTCACTTTAACATTTAATATTAATTTTTACTTTGGAGAAAAAGTGGCATGCTCAGGGAATGAGGCAGGCAGAACTAGAGGTGAAAAGAGCATTTGCTAAAGATCACACTAACTTGTAGTGCATAGCCAAATGTATCAGTAACATGCAAAACTTGATGTTTAACTTATCTACTAGCATATTTCTATTTTATCTGAATAAACAATAGGAATTGACTATATATGATCTCTTATTTAGGGTGTAGTGGTTATCATGGTTGCCTCACAGCAAGAAGGCCCCGAGTTTGATTCTTGGGCAAGGGGTCTTTCTGTTCGGAGTCTGCATGTAGATTGCTTATTTGAAATTGCCTATAGAAGTGAGTGTGTGTGGTTGTTTGTTTATGGCCCTGCAGTGGACTGGTGACCTGTCCAGGGTCTACACCTGCCTTTTGTACACGAGTATTAATTATACATATACTTTAATTTAAAATCTTAAACACAAGGACTCGCACTGCACAGTGTTCCAAATGCTGTTTATGCGTAAACCCACATAAACCGGAAGTATACTACAAAATCATATCATAACAATATGAAACAAAAGCACTACATTCTAGTGCACTGTTTGACTGCTAGACAAATTTTGTGACAAAAGGTGGTTTTAAAGTGAATTGCCGATATTAAACATTTTTACATGATTAAAATCAGGAATCGATGAATTTTGTTTTATTTACTTACAACAAAAGAAAATATTGTGATACATATGTTGTTCATTTTTTTAAAGGTCATTCTGTACTGTATTTGGTATTTTTCATTGTTGGCATGATTTACTGTAAAAATTATATATATTATAAAAAATAATATTTTAAAGCAAAAAAAAAGTGCACCATGTGTTTAATTTTCAGGAGGGTATAATGGGATTGATTGAGCCTATCAACACAAGAATAACTGATCCTGAATACTTCCTGAACTCACCCCATCAAGGTAACTCTGAATCTCTGGATCTTAAATAACTTGACTGACTTTAAACTACTTATGGTGAATATCTTAACATGTCTGACAGATTTTGCCCCATTGAGGTTTAATTATTTTTCAGCAGCTGCAATCCTTCAGAAAGTTGACCATCCAAATATTAAACTGCAGATGGTAAGTGCTGGTTGAAAAATAATGTTATTTACAATAGTTGCTTATGATTAAAAGAAATGTGCAAAAACACAGACATTATTTCTACATACACCTCTATACTGTTCTGTTCTGTTGTAGGTTCTTTAATATTGTAAAAACCTTTCTTAGAACTTTGTTTGTGCCACTTCAATTTTAAATTTATGGCCACAATAACAAAATCATGTTTTGAAGTTAAAGTCTCTCCCCCTTTTTTTAAAGAAAAAACTGCATTTAGTAAACTAATGAGGAGAACTTTAAAAAATACTGGCAAAAATTTGTGGTCACCCGATTCTCAGATCCATCTGTGGTTCCTCTCCATGTGTTGCAGATATGGATATACAGGTTGTCTAGAATGTTTTTGTATCTTGTAGCATTACATTATTCCTTCCCTGGAAGAATAGAGACTTCTTTACTGTTTCAGTATGACATTGATCCTAAACAAGAAAAAAACCCAGAGCTTCATTGTCACACTTTGACTTAGTTCTGATCTTAAAACCACCGAACCCGTTTGAGATGAACTAAAATGCCGACTGCACCCTGAATCTCCGTACCTGACATTGTCTGATCTCACTAATACTGTTAGAGCTGAATGAAGAGATCTCACATTTACGCTTCAAAGTGTAAGTGAAAAAACTTACTAGAAGAGTGGAGCTTAATTAAATAGCAAATTGAGAATAAAGCTAGAATGAGATGATCGAAATTGCATGTGTTTGTGATGCTCAGGTGACCACTAACTTTTGGCAGTATAGTAAATGTTCATGTAAAGTTCTGCATCTACATTGCAGCGTTGTTTTGCATTCAATATTATTGTAAAATTATCAATGCTATTCCTTTTTTTTTCTTTTCCAACATTTGTCATTGAAATCTAAAATCTGTAGCTGGTACAGTATAAAGCATTTCTTCAGGAGCATGCGGCTACCCAATAGTAAAAAAGTAAATATTAAAAACAGACTACAAACTACATAAAGTGTAAACAGTGCAAGACGTACAACAACGCTGACCGGTGCACATGACTGCATTACCTGATGCTCCCACGAGTTTAATTCAGTTATTGAAGTGTACAAAACTAGCCATTTATTTACTATCCATTAGGAGACTACACAGAATGATGCTTAACTGCTTTATTCCCTTGTTATGGATGGCAGGGTATCATTTAATCCCTAAGACATCCTGTCTTGTTTTATACAGCCAACATGATGTTTAAGGGGCACTGGTGGCTCAAATGGTTAAGGTGCTAAGATGTTGGTTGGGTGACCAGGAAGACCTGGGTGCAAACCACCACCACCACCAATTCTTTGAGGGTCCTTGAACCCTTGCTTTAGGGGCACTTTATAACAACTTTTACCCCAAACTTCTGTTGTGGAATATGTAAAGGAAAAGAACATTTCACTATACGTTGTGCAGTGTATAATCATGTATGTGACTAGTAAAATTGAAATGTATAAATGGAATTTAGATATCCTATATTATTTGGATATACTTGATATTTATTATTTATTTACAGCAGCGCTTTCGAGCAACAATTATCTACATTTCTGTTGTATGTGTAAGTAAGCTGTGTTAATGAATAAGGTTGGTATTGATGTTGAAGGATGCATAGAATCACATTATGACCCTTTAATAGATCTCATATTTGCATATTGCAAACAATTGGTCACATATATTAAAAAAAAAAGTTTTATCAGAATAAATAATACTTGCATAGCCTAATTGGTAGGTAACAAATCCACATTCCAGTATTTCTTGATTTCTTATCTAAATAAATCAGATTAGATTTGTTGTATAGCCTGAAGGGACCCATTTAGTTGGAAATGTGGCTTTAATGCTTGCCTAGCTTTCCAGTTCAGTCTTCATTGTCTAATTTTTTACTCAGAAGAGACATTAGAGTGAGATGTGATTAAAGACAGTGGAGATAAACCACCAGCTCGGAAGCATGAGCTTTCATCCTAAATCTTAGCACACTCTCTCAGGGGTTCTGTCTACTCTTGACATTAGCCATCATGTTTCTTTCTCCTTCCACAGGACGTTTTTCACTGGCAGATAATGGACGGGAACCTGACGCAAAACATCCAGAGATACTTCCCCTTAATAGGCAAGGCATACACTCAACTTTTAGCTTTGACATTTCTAGAGGAAATGTTTTAGTTTGAAAGAACGCAGAAAAGACTTATTTCCAAAATAATGACAACCGGATGTGTTTTGAATCTGTTTACTGGTTAGTTTTGACTGGGCATTCGAACCCTTGTAAAAGAAAACCGGTTGAACGTGTCAAAGCCCTGTGCAGTGATTAGACAGGAATGATGGATGATGTGAAGGGGAAACTGGTAAAAGCTCTAATGAAAAAAGCAGGATCCTAAATTGTTAGCACTGTTTAGGTTGTAGATCACCCAGAATAGATGCAGTATTACTGTAGCACCCTTGCTTCTAACAAACATTATTTAGTTTAATCAGACACCATTTCCTGTTTACTACTCTCTTCCCTGTAAATGCTGGATAGTAGTGGTGGTCAAACTCATTACTGTGTCAGCTATGATTTGTCATAAAATGATTAGTTAATGATTAATGATAGTCAGTGATTATTTCTAGAAATTGTACGCTGTCAGTGACAGGATGAAAAGACGGATGTGGAATTTTTTGTAAAAGTGTGTTATGAAAATGATGCCTTCTGTACTTTTAATAACAAAATGATGTAGAATTGATCTTAACAGACACCATCAGAAATGAGTGTCGTGCAGATTATCCCATTCATCATACAGTGTATAATTAATGTCATTAATACATTCATTATTCATAAGCCTGCTTATTATTACGTCACAGACACCATAGTTTGAATGTATCAGCTAAGAATCAGTGGTACAGAAACAAACAAGTTTTTACCAAAAATATATTTTTTGGAAAGCACAGAAACTGTTCATTTTACGGATATAATCGCAATATTATGTATTCTCATTAGGAGAATAGGAGAGTGAGTAAAAGGATAAGAATCACTTTTGCCTTAGTAAAAATGACCTGCAAATTGAATATGCCATGCCTTTATGTTCTAAATCCTTCACAGTAATGAGTCTCATTAACTAGCCCAGTTTATTACCACAATAGCTGATGGATTTGTCATGCAGGTCACATCCAGGTTGCTCAAGTTCCTGATCGACACGAACCTGATAGTCCTGGTGAGATTAACTTCTCTTACATCTTTAAGCTGCTGGAGGATCTGGGCTACCAGGGATATGTGGGTTGTGAATACAAACCTACGCGTAAGTGCTTGACACCTGGCAACGTGCTTTTTTAATATATTTTTGGATTTTCTGAAGTAATTGGGGAAATATAAGGCAATTATTAAAGGATTTTAGTCACAAAGATTGTTCGTAATGAATAAATTTTTTTACCGCAGGATCCACAGAAGAAGGTCTGACTTGGGTGAAGAAATACTGGGAGAATGAACACTGACCAATCTCATGTCCAAAGCTCTATTCAACACACTAAGGTTGGAAACTGGGGCACATCCACTTTACCAGATTCGAACGTTGGACAGAATTCTAGATGCATGTGATTTGATTGACCCATTAAAAAATAAACTCTTCACCACTCTGTTCTGTTGAGAAGTTATCTCAACAAACCACGGCAACTTGCTGACATGCTGACACAACAGAAAGCAGTGTGCTAAATTAGAACTTCAGTTTTGTAGTCCACCATGTGGCCATTAGAGTTTATATTGAGTGTGGTTTGGGACTAGTCCCAGCTTTCAGCATTATTAGAATATAATTGAGTTGTTTCTGTCTACTACCAGCTGTCAGCAACATTTAATCTAAGAGGAAATCTCTTACGCATGTACAGGGGAAAACTTGGCCTGTCTCGCATGCTTGGCAGAAATTAAGAGTGGCAGGATTTCCAAAATCAGGGCAGTGATTGTGTAGATTTACCTGTAGGACGGGTAAGAGGGAACCTTTTTTTCCTGGACCATTTAAATCTAGATGCTTTGTTAAGGACATTGTCAGTCTATGCTCCAAAATGATTTGAGAAAAAAATTGCTTCGATAAACGTTAATGTAACTTAACGTTGTGCTTTACGATGTAATTTTTGTGTTAAATAAAGTTTAGTATGGCTTTTTGGTGTAGTCTGGGGGGTTAAATCAGCTACTCAAGTGTGTTGATAAATGATGTGCACCTCATTAAACCGAGTCGCCTTTGTAAGTCCACATGAGATGGAGGTGCTGGTTCATGATTTCTCCTCTCGATTGGACTATTGCAGTGTTCTGCACACTAGTTTAAACCGATCTATCATGGATCAATTACAGGTTGCACAGAATGCAGCCGCAAGGCTTCTGAGAAGAATCGGTCAGATCAGTTACTGAATATTTTTGTAAATTCTCCTTGTGTGTAAAAGTTTTAAGTTTCTTTACTTTTACAAATCTTTATTAATGTCCAATGTGTAAACAGTAAATCTGTCTAAAATCAGTTTGACACAGCGGTTGACTTAAAATTCTGCTGCTTTTACCAACTTCCCATAAATTACAATGTGACGCTACCACCGTCGGATATCGGGTCTCACACACGCACACATACACACTACACCATCACTACAACACAAAGAGGCCTGGACTCAACACCTGAGGCATGAATTTCCCTTTTATTGTTACAATGCATACCTAGAAATAATTAAGTATGTACAGTATGTACAGTATGTCACTCTACTCCTTATAATATTGCCTAAATGCACAAAACAAGTCAGTGTCCAGTGTCCTTCCTTTAAAACTGCAAAAATGAAATAATAAAAGACCATGCTGACATCTAGTTGAATCCCAACAGAGTCAGTCAGCATTAATAGAGAAGCACTTGAAAAAGCTCTTTAATATTTGGCCTACACATACACACACAAACCACTTGACCATCACTGAGCCTAAAGCTACAGTAAAATGTGGGTGTGTTAGTAGACATTTCCCTGCTGCTTTTTCTGTAAACGCATACAAACTTCATTACGCAACAATTACAAAAATGAGAAACCAGGAACCAAAAGCCAGATCCTCCTTTTCCACCAGTTTTACTAGGCACTTTTAGGTTGATGTTAAGGGCAATAAGCTAATTTTGCACATCTTGATGGAAGAACTAAGCACTGCCAACAGAACCAACAGGTGATCAGGTGGTAAAATGTAACACACTGCCATCTTTCCGCCATTCATTTACACTGGGCCTGTGCGACCAAAATAAACTGCAACAATAACGTTTAAAATGCTTTCCCCCTTGTTTTATATGGGATGGTTCATCTTGAAATAAAATCTACCGTCATCAACTGTCTTTAGCCAAAAGAAAACAAAGCAGCCCATATAACTAAACATGAAGATGATTCCGTCCTGGCAGTACAGGACTGTTCTACTCGCCAGTGGCATTTGCCGAATAGTAAAGCCCCGAGGGCTTAATACTTTAATAAACAAAACAAACACTCCACATGTACACATCAGTCTGAGTCGATCAGTGTGAGGTAGTTCTCCTCATTTCAGCAGCACTGTATCCTGTCAGGCCCTCCAATCAAATCGCATCCCTCACTCCAAAATCTCCAGCTAATTAGAATGATGTTTCTACCCGACTATCTCACGAATACATCTGGGTTTTTTTTCAGTAGTTTTTTTAAATCCAGCTACTGATACTAAAAGGTTAAATATGTCCTGGTAAGTTCTGTTATTACACGCTTACGTTATATAGTGTGTGTGTGTTCCCGGATATAAACACACAGACTGACAGCAGGCTTGTGTGCCATTATTAGTAAATGTCCACTCCTTCCATCAGCGGCCTACAGCAGGCCTGTCCACAGGTTGTAGCAGGCCGTGTTGATCACCGATTCCAAGTGGTGGTACATGGAGACAAGCTGCGGTGGAGGACTTCCGCTTGGCTGTGCCTGGGTTGGCAGTGGCTCCCTAAAAACCACCTTTAAGCTCTGCAGTGAGCAGGAAATAAGGATAAACTGTTACTTCATCGCCTGTGCGTACGAAATCAGTAGAAACTTTTCTTCAAGGAAACAGAAAGCTCACCGTTTTTCCTGCCTGGGAATCCAGGAAGACGAGCACAAAGCAATCTGTGAACTTCTGATTAAGGACAGCCTGGAAAAAATATTCATATTTAAACCAGCATTGCATTATTCAGCTTGATCCGCCTGCTTTGTACAGTTAATTAGCAGTCTGATGCAAATGAACTGCATTAAGGTATTAAACATGCGTTTTATTTTAAAATAGACCTAACAGTGTGCTCTGTGGAAAAAAGGAGGAAAAAATTCTCAGTAATTTCCGTTGTTTTCCGCCAGCACTTCCCATCTCTGGTTTAACAAATTATGCAAAAACACACCGCCTGAGATGCTGCCAATTATTCCGCATTAAATTCACTTAATCCCTTTGCAGACGTTCATTTAGCATTTTAATGCCACAAGAGTGTCAACGCAAACTACAAAGGCCGGAAAATGTAAAACTCACGAGTCTCTAAGTGAAACAAGCTTAGTTTAATTTAGAAAACTTCAAAGTGACAAGACTTCCAGCTGATGAATGATTTCATGCTAATGTGTTGCATAAATAAAAAAAATAATCACACTTACAGAAAATCTCAAGATAAATGAAACAACAAAAGGCAATCAGAGAATATAAATGTAATTGAAGGGATTTGGATATAATAAACATTTCAGTGATGTCGATATAAAGTTACTTTAGCTATTTGTATGAAAATTAAGTGGAAGCTGGAGTTTATAGTTAAAAAAAAAATAAAAACCCAGAAAAAATAGATTTTAATAGCTTATTATTTGATTTATGTATTTAAATGGATTTATATTATTAAATGTATTTTTTTAAATTAAAATTCAATTTCATTTGTCACTGTAACTGAGGCATCTGAAGATTTTTTTAAATTATTGATTAATATTGGAAATGTTCCAATAATAATAATAATAACAGTAGTGGGAGGAGGAGGAGAAGGAAAAAAACTAACTAAACAAAAGTAAGCAACAGGTGGCTTAAACCCAGCAAGCTGCTTAACACAGGTCGGATTTCCAGTACAGGATGAGGTATTTCAGCAAAATGCTAATGACCTGCAGCGATAGTTTTGTTGAAGCACTTAAAGAATGAAAGCATTTTTTTCAAAAGGCAGAAAAAAATACCAGTTCCATTTTTTACAGCGTGTTAAACTGCTGAACTCTTACCAGGTACTGAATGCCACAGTCATCCACAAAGTGCCTGCAGCTCTGTGGGAAACGCAAGAGCAGCACCTTGATCAGGCTCTGATACCAGGCAGGATTCATCGTCAGAAAACATTCCTGTTAACCCAAAGAGAAGATCAGAAATTAGAGCAGGCACTGGAAGAAACTGAAGCATAACAACCGATAAAAACTATTCCATATATAAGGATCATTTTTTTACACGTGTAGGCACAATATCTGACTGAAAGCATATCGATCAGTATCTTTTTTTGCCACACAGATGCTGCAGAATGGAGATTTTCATTTGTTACTGAAACTACAACACTGTTCTAGTCGGACAATAGCCCCAGTGCACCAAGCCCCTGAACTCTGGCCTCGACCTCTGACCTCAACACAACTGTACACTTTTGAAATAAAACGCTAACTGATGCCCAGACCTCTTCATCCACGATCCTCACACCCATGTTTTAATTTAGTGGAATGCCTTTGCAGAGGTGTGGAGAGAATGAGACCAAATATGTTATTGTTGATGTTCAGAGAAAGGAAGGATGTGATGGTCAAGTGTCCCAATACTTTTGTCCATCAATTTCAGTGCATAAGAATAAGGTGGAAGCCAAACACGGAGCTAAGTTTGAATAATTTGTGAATTTGTTATTCAATCAAGAATTATTTTCTAATTTATATCCAATCAAAACTCGTGAGATTTAGTTATTTCAAATTTAAGGTTCTGGTTTGTTAAAAATTTTGATTATATGTGATGCTTTTTTCTTTTCTTTTTAAAAGCAAATCTTATCCCGGCAAGGCCAAAATGAACACTGCAAAAGTAAAAAAATAAAAAAAATAAAGATACTTTAATTAAATAGACCAGGGATACAAGGTGTATACTGACTTGACAGCAAGCTGCTGAAGAGTTGCTAGGCAACTAAACTAAAATTAGTGAAAGACGCATTCTTTCACTGCTTTTATCTGAACAGTTCCCATTTATCTGCGAGTTAAACGTTGTAACATCGTTAGATAAAGCTTTTTACCTAAGTAGCTTTACTAAAGATAACGGAAATCAACAGACTAATAATTTAGTCGTTCAAGGCTGCAGGTCTTGATACCGGCTGCAGGTCTTGACCATTTTTTTCTTCTCTTCTAATGACCCGCTTACCTCTTCTTTTAAAACTGAGCCGTATCCGATATCTGTATTCACACTATACACCGCAAAACAGCCCAAGGGGACATACTGATCGGATGAGAAAGTAACAATAAAACAGCCCAATAATTAATGGACATAATGGACAAAGACAAAATATTTATTCAGTATTTTACTTTAAACCTACCATATTTAAAGGTCAGCAACACAACGGCCTCTTGGGCATAGAATAAAAAACTGGAAAGTCCTTGTTGCACCCTGGCTGAATGTAGCATTCAACTTTAAATTATAAATATCAGTTTTTTAAGTGTCTCGTTTTTTCTCTACAGATTTTAAGCTAAAAAAATCAAAATACACACAGTTGTTTTATATACATATGCATATATGCATATATATATATATATATATATATATATGTATGTATATATATGTATTTTTTCACAAGACGTCAATTGGAAATGGATCACTTGATACACGCAGTGTAAATGTGGCCTTAGTGCAACATAGAGCAAATAAGTTGGCTGTGCTATCCTCAATACACGCAGGAGAATTGTTCACTTCACCAATGAACAGGACCATCGGGAAAGTTTCGCACACTTGACTCGCAACCCAAATTAGATTCTTGAAGGAAATCTAATTTTTGGCGTCGTTCCTCTCAATGCCTTATCGCCGTGTGCAGAAACACATCCTTAGGCTCCATCCATCCTGCTATTGTGAGCCCGCTCACGCCTGACAGCCACGTACATCATCTAAACCAACATATTAGAGAAGGCGTATCTAAGCAACATCGACTTCAGGCTTAATTTTGTGAGAGAAAACAGAAGCGGAGATGGCGGTTGCTCGATAGCGCTGGCTGCAGGGGGAATAATCGACCAGGATGAAGGGAGACAGCAGTGAGGAGAAATCAGAGCTGGGCCCCTAATAACCCGCTAACCTTACAATCAAAACACCTGTTTATAACCTGCATGGAAAAGAAGTCGAGGAGATTGGTGTCCTATTGACACCCTTCAATAGGAACACAGCTAACAGTAGTCAGCTATGTCTTCTTCTAGGTCCTGTGACAGCATTTATTTATTTATCGTTAACATCACTAATATTGTATGTTCAGGGTATCACAGTAGATCCTGACAGCGATGATCAACACGAGTCTATTTTACGTGCATCTTCACACGTTGGCTGAAAAACCAAAGATCAATCACGTTTACCCTCCCACACACTCTCTTGGACATCTTGCTTACACACTGACATTTGCACTCGCAAACTGAGACAAGAAGCCTGAGAAAAACAAGATCCTCAAGTCTGTATGTAATAGGAAATAAATCAGCTGGCTGCGGTCTGGCACAGCAATCTGAGCTTATGTGCTTACACAGCTGGCAGTATTATCTTAGCGCTAGTAGGTAACGGCAAACTTAACAGAACTTCTGGACTAACATGCTCAACATGGAACTCGTAAAAATGTAACCAGCATGAAAACATGTAAGGAACATTGGGAGTGTTTAACATGTAATCAGGAGCTGTAAAACAATAAACCAGGGACTTGCTGTGAGATTACAGGAACAATAAAGGGTCGAGCGTTAACAGTTTGCATGTTGACGTCTGCTTCCGCAGATGTTAGCTACCCAACAAAACCCACTAAGCCACACACAACACATCAGCATGTGAAGCAACAGATGTGGATTGTTCTAGTAGTTTTGTAAAGGCTGACATTGAATAAATTTGTGCGTGTGTGTGTGTGTTTGTAAGGAAAAACAACAAGGAAAACTGACCAGTAAACGGTGGAGCTGCCAGAGCATGTTTATCCCTGTAGGGTTCAGTAATTTGTGTCCTTTTTACACCCACCCTCTTTTTCAATCGGAACCCCTTTATAACCTTCTCATTTATTTAGTTTTTTATTCAGTCAATCATGTTACAGTAGCAGAACGCAAAAACTACTAAATTCCTCGTTATTGAGATATAGGAAAATGAGCAGATTAAATGATTTTAAGATCAATGGGGACTGGAGATTAGAAGGTCCAGGCTTTGATCCCCAGGACCACCAAGCTGCCACCGCTGGGCCTCAGAAATGTAAATGTAAATAATGGGATAAATAAGCAATGCTTGTGGTGAACGGAAACAATAGAATAGCGCACCAGGTTCCAACACTATAAGCCGAGGAGAGGAATCCGAGACTATCGAGGGCACAGACTCGGTGCTTCTCTGTTAAAACTGTGTTTTTCTCTTTTACACCATTTGTGTGTGTGTGTTGTTGGGTAGTATTCCAGCCACTCAGACCAGCCCATCTGGCATGGCAGAATATGCCTTGATTAAAGGGACCGTGATCACATTTTCTTTTAGCATGATATCAAAATTAAAGCTTTTGATTTCCCTGGAGCATGGCCCCATAATCCTTTACTACCCAGTTGTAGAAAAACATTCATTTTTTTTGAAAAACATTCATTATTCATCCTCCATACCCACTTATACCCCAACTTGGGATGACGGGGGCTCCAGCCCATCCCAGCATGCACAGGGTAAAAGGCAGGGGCACACGCCAACACAAAGTGAATTGAAAATATTTGGTTTTTGAAATTTTAAGAAAATAACATTTTGCAAGTGTGATGTGTATTTGTATTTAGCCCCCTGCACTCTGATAACCCTTAATAAAATCAACTGCAATCAACTGCCTTCAGAAGACGCCTGAACATCTCAAGGAGCACTGAGCAATTCATCAATCAGAAATGCAAAAAGGATGCCGCAAGTGCAAAACTACCAAGACATAGCATTTCACCTAAACTGACAGACCAAGCAAGAAGAGCAGCCAAGAGGCCCCTGGTCATTCTGGAGAAGGTGCAGAATTCCACAGTTCAGGTGGGAGAATCTGTCTACAGAACAATTACAAGTCGTGTACTCCACAAATCTGCCCTTTAAGGCAAGAAGTAGGCCATTGACGAAAGCAAGAATGTGGGATTTTTGCAATACGTGTTCAACACGGCTAAAACATAAAAAAAGATCAAGAAATCAAGACCCACTATGCATATGTATGTGGGAGAGGAATGAAGAACATGGAAACTCAGTGGTTAAGGTGTTGGACTGCTAATCAGAAGATCATTTAATCAAAGCTTAGCTGGGCCCTTAACACTGAAATGCTCAGTTAGATAACAAAACAGATAAATGTAAGTTACTCTGAATAAGGGTGTGTCTGCCAAAAGCCAAAAGTATTTCTGCTCTCCATGTATTTTACTGTCCTCATAAACTAAACATTTACAGCATGACCAGACTCTTACATTACTGTTAATAAGTGGCAGTCAAGCTCTGAATAGAAATGTTTAACATCATCTTTTGCTGCACTTCCAATATAGCAACCTCTACATCTGAACAAGGACACGATTCAATGAGCTTCCCTAAAATATTCAGGTCAGCTACCTCAGCATTCAGGGCAGTCTTGCAGACCTCAGCTGGTTTCAGGAGATGAGCAGCGGCCCCAGGATTCTGCTTAACATTAATAACACTGTGTGCCCTTGTGTATTAAGTAATATTATATAATTGAACTTGTCTGTTCACCAGGAAAAGAATTTCAAAAATAATCTGTGGGGGTGTATGTGTTTACCAGCTGAGGGTCGATCTCTCCAATAGATCGGCTCTGTACTGCATCCAGCAGCTCCTCCAGTTCAGCGAAGGCCAGCTTGCTAAGTTTTAGTTTGTCGTGGGCAGCGTGCTCACCGTGAAAGAGCCTCCTCCACAAGTTATCCCTCCGGCAGTGAGCCATGGCTTCTGTCACGCTGTTTTGAATTTGCTTCCTTGCGGACATCACTTCGCTGTTTAGGAGTGGGAGGAGGGGGGTTGACAAATCGGGGACGTCTGAAGAGCCCTCCTGACTCTCAGCTTCTAATGGGTGTTCTTCTGGTTGAGGATTCCAAAGGTCGTGTTCAGAATCCCTTTCTTCCATAACACCCGAATCTGTTCTCTCCATATACCCACGGCCACCGAGGTCATTGGGGTCACGGTAAATCTGAGGGAGTTTCCTGAAACGACGCATGTCTGCGGTGAGCCGAGGAAACAGCTCTCTCTGACTGGTCATGATCACATAGTAGCGTAGCCTGTAGCACATACGCACAGATACAAAAGAAGGCAAAACTTTCTTTCAGCCAATCCATCATCGAGCAAGGAAGATTAAAAGAAAGAAAGAAAGCCAAAAATTTTTTTTGCCTTAGTCACAGAATGACAGATTTACTGCAGATGCACATAAGAAAAGTCTAAAAGTTGCCTTGATTTACAGAATAATACAGAGACCACATGTCCCTCGCTTCTGTTTAGTTTAAGCTTTGTTAGATCCTTCTCTCCGCTGTGTTTACCTCAGCAGGTGTCTTTCCCCATCGGACTGCTCCTCGAATGGAGCTGCGTCGTGACACACGAGCAGGGAAACATCAAAATCATCATGGTGGCGCAGCCCCTCCAGGTCCTTATAGGTACCAGAGCTGAAACAATAAACACAAACATACAGCTGTTTTTCAAAAAAAAAAAAAAACACACAAGAGGAAAAAACAGCTTCTGCTCTGTTTGACACTAGCAAAATGAGGATGGTGAGAACAGTAGTTTTGGATGATGTAATCCTTGGCTGAGTTTCAAATAACTAGTGGGTTACAATGCATTTCATGCCACCAGAATTTACAGGAGGCCTTGTTTTTAGGTAGCGCCTCGAACAGAATTGACATTGCAGATGGTAGCAGCATTGCACAGGGACTTTCTTTGTTATTAATCATATAATTAAGTTGGATGTAATTTCAATATCAAGGTAAAAAAAAAACATATTGAACATTTTTCAGCAAAAGAGGGACAAGAAATATCACATTCAATCAATTTATTGACCTGCCTTCTATAAGCACCAACAAAAGTTGTTATATCAGTAAACAGGAATTGTCTTTTTTCTCTCAGTATTTACTGAATGAACGATTTTCCATTCATAAAATCATAACCGGTCTCACTCGTTTAGTAGTATTATCGTTCTTTAACTTATTACTCTTACGCAATAAGCTTTAAAAAAAGTAGTTGTATTGTAAACCTTTGGCTGCTATACCCAGCTCTGGCGTCTATTTTTCCATGAGCAATAAATTACTAAAACATTCAATGTTCAACGTGGCACACAACTGAACCAAATAGTACGAGTTAAACACTTAACACTAATTAAGTAATGGCATAAAAGACTAAACTAACTCGAGCTAGTTAAAATGCAATTCTTGCCATTTCTGTGAGATGAATCAGACTTTGATAGAATACTGATATTTAGAGATCAGATAGATCTTTACTAACAGCGAATCAGCTCCAAGCCGAGCAGCTTTATAAACACTCACAGCTGCCTCCGGACCAGTTTAAACTTTCTGTCACTTATCGACACATCAGCCTAGTTTTGAGCCTAACTAGGATGCTGGGCTAAAGGCAGCAATATTTGAATAGCTGAATTAACTAATCTTGCGAAATGTGCATCTGCTATATAATGGAATATAGGAAACGATGTGGCAACTCAGTGTCTAACAGTTTTTTTTTTACCCCATAGCATTTAAAAATGACATTTTGTGGTTCTATTACTGAACAGACTCACCTGTTCCACAGAGCCACTAGTGCATACTCGTGCAAGTCTGCACTTGGTCCACCTTTTTTATTCTCAGGGTTCACTGACGCCTTAGACATGCGGAGGGGCTTCATGCCGTATGTCCCAGCATGATCGGTGATGTAATTATACAGCTGGTGAGCTGTTGTCATTCCCGTAGACATGGAGAAATGCCCTGCACACAAGTACCAAAGCAGGCCGGAAATCATAACATAATGACAGGAATAAAACAGCAATTTGCACTGAGAAAATGAAAGATACGATTGAACATTTTTTTTTTCTTCCTGTAATGCAGTTAAGCTATGACCGGTTAATATAATTTGGTTAACCTTTTTGAAAGCAGTATATCAGTCTCTTTTTGACTGTTTATGAAGTGTTATTTCAGAGCGCCTACATATTGGCTAATCCTGGCACAGTTGCAACAACTGTTCGCCATTGTGATAGTGTTCCCCTGCATATCCAGGCCTTAGGAACTCTACAAAGGTATAGTGGCCTCCATGGCCTCAGCATTAAGAGAACCACTGTCAGGCATTTGTAGAGTGGTGAGTTGGGCTACCCTGCATACATTTGTCCAATCCAATAACCTGGATGTGGCCTTAACTCCAGGATCCAGACTGCTTGCATCACACATTCCCCATACTGGGACAAGTTCCTGGAAGGGAAAGTCTTTTTATATTGTTTTACTTCCTGGTCCATGATGGGACCTGCCCAGGATCGGTCAGATTACACACATGCGCCAGGGCAAAGGTTACATATTCAATTTACAGACATTCTTACAAATAATTTCATTTTATTTTTATGCTTTTACATTTCTTATTCAGAGACATACATTCTTACTTCTTATTTATACAAATAAGCAATTTTCTGTAAAGATGTTTTAGTAGCCCAGCTGTGGTAACTCAACAATCTTCCGGTTAGCCACTGCGCTAACAGTTTACTTCAAAAAACATTGGTGGTAATAGGGAAATTGAATATTTAAAAACTTCAAGCAGAAAACAGTATTCAAGGTTACAAACTCACCCTGAAAGACATGGTTGCGGCCAAATTTTGGGATGTCGGGGTAATGGGAAATAAACTCCTCCAGAAAGCTATTTAGCTGATAGCCTTGTCTCAGGGTCATATGACACCCTAGCAGGTACTGGTGAACCACACGCAGGTGGAAATCGTAGCTGAATGAGTGTACGTGCATCAAGTCCCGCACTTTATCACACTCCTCCGTAAACAGCATCGACAGCTATAAAGCAGTTACACACACACACACACACGCAAACGCACATTCTATTTAGAGCTTTATAAATATGATGATACTCAATTATTCTGTTGATAGTTGTTGGTGCTCTGATTATTCATTCAACCGGAGAATGAACAAACAAAACAAAAGAAGAAGCAATCAATCTCATCAGCAATTGTACCAACTAAAGCAAAGCAATACAAGAAAAACACATTACATACATACATATAAAAGCCTTTTGCCAACTTACAGCAAGTTCAACCTGTCTGCGCTAGAGCCAGAAAGGATGTGTACCTTAGACACAGCACACGTTGCACACATGCACATGCATTATGATAAAGCAAGCATATACCACCGCCTTAAAAATGACAGATCAATATACAAGATGCATCATTATTACTGTCAAAAGTCAGAGTACAGTCATTGATTATTCAGGCTTGCCTCAATGGGGTTTTGGACATCATTTAAAGTGTTTTAAAGGAACTTCCCATGTGATAGCATGTTCATGAACAAGGAATACATACACCCAAGATTTCATCCTTTATTGTCAGAACATTGAGCAGACTGAGGAATGAGTGACTGAATGATCAAGTGACCGAATAAAGAAATTATTGATTAAGCAGATTATGTCTGGGGTAAGATAGGAAAGCTGCTGCTCTAGCAGCTATCAGAGTATTTTTCATCTATTTCATCAGAGAAAAATACTACTTTCTATCATTTTAGTACAGCAAAACTAACAGACTAAGTAAAAAAAGGAAAGAAGATAAAACTCCAAACAAGGGACCCAAAGAGCAAAAGCAGATCTGTACAAGTCCATGAAAAAGAATTTATAGATTCAACATAGCACATTTTTCTACATTATTAAATAAGGATTAATTGAAAAAAAAAAGGCTGTTATTTAACCACAAGTTTGCCCAAATCACCCAGTCCTAGCAGGTAACGTCACTCCGTCATGTGTAATTTATACAGAAATAAGTATAATTATATAAGTATGTTCATTCAATTTCCACTTTTTCTTATTAAAAAAGCAGCTTTTAAACTGTCAGCAACTCAAACAAGGTGTTACACATTTCATTCATTGCAACTCACATTTATTACATTATAGAACTCAGCAGTTGAGGGTTTGGGGCCTTGCTAAGAAACACAGTGGGAAGTAAAGCGATGAGCAACTTCTATCAACAGACACACACCCTAACCACTGAATTACTTCCCAGTCCTTCTCTACTCTACCTTAGAAGCCTATAGCTTTTATTGCAATGTTTTTGAATGCCTTTTACTGACACTAAAATGCTCTCACCTCCCTCAAACACACAATTGTTCACCAACATCCAATAACCAACACGCTCCATTTTGCATGCTAACAGCCTAGCAAGTGCTGCCAAAGCAGCCTGTGTGAAACGCTTTTGTAAGCCTTTGTGGTATCAGCTCAATAATCGAGCCTTATTTAATTAAACCCACAATCAAAGACTGGCTTACAAAGGCATTAATCGCAAATGCAAATGACTGCAGCAAGAAAACAACCGGTAGTATTTAGAGCACAGTGGAAAGGTGTAGGGGGGCTAAACACGGTTTCTGACTCTGCTTTCATCCTGACCGATAGCTGGAAAAAATATGCAAATAGGCCTTATCAAATCAAAATGCCAGAGAAACAGCCATTATGTTAACACAGCTGAACCTTTCAACTCTTTCAACTGTTTATGTGCGTATGTGTTTGTGTGCATGCTCAGGAGTGGTTTTCATAATCCGACTGGTGGTCCACTTCTTACCCACTTCAAATTGACTACTAATGGAGGATAACAGTGTTTCTCATCTGCCTGTGTAGGTACAGCATTTAAAGTTAATTAGAATGCTTGAATGGTTGGGACTGTTTAGCGTTCATTTACTGTTAGACTGAATTATCCAGTTACATACAGTCGTCACATTTAAAGGAGCAGCAGCTTTTTCCGTATTTTACCTTCTTTTTGGCCAGAGAGAACAACTGATAATTAATTATGTCTTGCTGTTACGCAAAGAATTGCCGAATGAGAAGAAAGAGAGACACACGTTGTCATGTATTACATGATTATGTATTATTGTATTACATACAATAATTCAACCAGACAATTACTATCTTTCTCGTATATACGCCATATCTGTAACGCAAAGCAAATCCAAAGAGCTCATGATATTGAAATATTGCACATATTTTCAATGCGCTTTATACTGATCAGCTACTTTCTACTGTTTTATAAGTAAAACAGTAGAAAGTAGATTAAAGGTATAAAACCTTTAACATGAAAACAATGTTAAGCAACTTAACTAAACACAAATAGAATAAATGGCAGCGAGTAAACTGAGGAATTAACATTTAAAATATAAGGCTGGAGCAGGAAGCAGACTGTTCCCCAGATAGCTGGATAGCAGTACGATAATAATTGTCTGCATGCGACAGTAAAGCATGGTGGCTGTTTATTGCACCTGTAACTTTAGTGTCAGAATTGATGGGTGTTTTCTCAGTGCTGAAAAACACAGGCAGATACTTATCCACTGTGCATTAACATCAGGGAAAGTATCTGACTAAACCCAAAATAACAAGCTCGAACATAGAGCTAAAGTTATTAAAAACTATATTCAGCATAAGAATAAACAAAGTGTCTTTAGAAGCAATGACGTGGCCTTTATAGAACCCTAATCTCAACAAGTCTGTCTAGGATTACATGAAGAAACAAAAATATTCGAGGCAGCCTTCATCATCAGAAGATTACTATGTAATTACACAAGAGCAAGTATACCTAAAAGGTACCTATTGCAGGTGGAGGATGGTCACAATATACTAATTCATTCATTCATTCATTCATCTTCTGTACCTGCTTATATCCTAACTTGGGGTCAAAAAATAATTTAATATCTATTTTTTAAATTTACGTTTTGTTAAAAATACATGAAACAAATAATAGCTCGACTAAGCATTCTTACTTACTAATTTTGGCACAAGACTATACCTAGGCCATAAACTAATGTCATTCTTTTTACAAAAACTTTCTGGTTCCTTTATTTATTCAAACAACAAAAAACCGCATTAATGTCGAACAGCATTAATTCTGCGGGATGTCATATTTAAACAGAGAATAGAAGTGTTAATTGGAACATTTTTATTTGTTTATCTGCAGAATAAAAAAGCCACACTGTGCCCCAAGAGAATCCCAGCTACTGTTTTAAAGGACATTAATAGGAAAAATGAGCATAATGGAGTCGTGCAACAGACAGTCACAGAAACAGAAGTCATCCCAAATCTCTTCCAAATTGCAAATAGGGAAAAAGGACGAGGCTGCAGGCGCAAGGAGAATGAGGGGGGGTTAAGAACTGAAGCCTGATTGGTGTAAGGGCAGAAGCCTAGGGATTCTGGGACATACCACAGAGTCTGTGTCTGAGGAGGCCTTGGGGAACAGCTTGATACGAGGGGATGGCTCCTGATGGAGAAAGGATGAGATGGGACACACATTCTTGCATGGAAACACTTATTCAATAAAACTCTTAAGAATAGAACCCATTGGGCACCAAGACTGTTGAGATACTACCACATGTAGAAGTTACATTTTTCATTCAAAGAATGTAAAACACAAAGAGTGTAGAAGCCATTGATGTTGTCACAAGGTTTCTGCACTAAAACAGAAACATTAACTCTTTGGTCCAGTGTGGTAGGCAGGCCTAGAAGTTTAATATTGTACACTACAAAGATACAGTTTTGAAAAATATTTAGGGAGTACAATTTAAAGGTTACTTTACTGTAATTTTAATTTATAACACTTTTCTTATTCTAAATGTTTTCTAAATCTAAATAAAATGGACGACTCTTTGATTAGTGCCCTGACCAATAAAATTATTGACCCAGTTACAGTTTTTTCCATTGAATTCAGATTATCACATCTTCTAAGCTTCTGCTTTTGAGTAAGTTTTACAATAATTATTTCTTCAGATTACATCCATTCATTAAGATTGTTTGATTGGACCAAATTATATATACACAGTGTAAAAACAACTAAAACATTTCCAGTACTGAAAAAACCCCAAATACTAGAAAATAAGTTTTGACCTCTTTTTTTAATGACTGCATTGTCATTTGCTGAATGCCTTTTTTTAATATGTTGATATAAAAGCCAAAGTCCTTACAAAGCAAATATTCTAAATTACAGGTGATCTGGATCATTATTAATAATACTGACAATTATTCCCCCAGTTACTCGTAAATAGCGTCAACAAATCCATGGTGCCCATCAGACTCGAGCATTCTGACCTCAAACTCACAGAGGTTTTGCCAAAAGTCTCTCTTGCCTTCGGAGGAAAATGTAAAACAGTCACATGCTGTAAGGACTTAATTGTTTGCTTTGAGCAGCTGCGTTTATATGGCACCTCCCACTGAGTGACATCTGGAGACTCTTGGTAAACATGACAGCTATTTACACACACTTACACTTAATTAGTCCTCATCTAGAGTTGAGCTGGACCTACTCCAAAGCTAACTCACCGTAAAAGGACAAGGGAAAGAGGTAGAGTGAGAATACAGGGAAAAAGACTGGAGGGGTGAAAGAAAAAGAGAGAAAGGGAGATGACTACTAACCATTGGCTTGCAGAGCTAATAGATATCTGAACTGAGAGAAGCTGAGCGTTTTAAACAAGCTACGTGAGCAGATTATACATTCCCATTTTTTCTTTCGTATAACAATGCATGTTTACCTGAGAATTAACAGTCTGACCCATAGGTATCCGTGAGCACTCCAGAGCATACTGCTTCACACAGAAGTAAAATCCCTGAAAGAGAGGGACAGATTCATCGAATACCACGATGTAAATTAACTCTCGCCATCTAACATTTGGAATTACTCATCGTTGAACATTGTTTTAGGACAACTAGACTGAAGTGTGTGAAGAAGTATACTTGAAAGGCCAGTTCCATCAGCATGATGCCACCAGGAAGGGCTCTCTGCAGGTGGTATGCTATAGTTCCTGATCCGCTGCTCTGCTGAAATACACATCCCAGAATACTTAAGATCACAGTCACACACTCAATATCGAATTCAAATCCTCAACACAAAGAAATACTAACCAATAAAAAGTAAATTAATTACAATATACTACAGTATACAAGTAAACACAATGAAGAAAATGTTGTAGCACTCTTGTAGTACACTAATTAACCTTTAGTGAATGCTCTACGAACATCTGCTACATGACAGCGTGGATCTAATAGTGATCAGACAGATGTGTGTATTGCCAGAGGCCTGCGTGCTGCTGCATGTGTGCGTGCACCTTTGGGCTTTCTTCACTCTTTTGCTTGTTGTAGGAAAAAGACGAAAAAGATGACCTGCCCTCTGTGGACAGGGAGCTCAGCAAGGCCGCCCGTGCACGAGCAATACTGCAAGGAGGGTGAGACAGAGAGAACGTTGACCCAGTGCAGTTGGTTGGCGTAAATTACACACAGCTACCACCTGTGCTGTGATCACTACAACTTCGGCAAAACAGACACATGTATGCGTACACAAAGAAAGGGCAATACAAAGGGTAAAACTGTTTACATTGTGTTAACTAGAGCACCGCTCTAACAAATTGAACAAATTAATTTATTAAATACCGCTGGCACGGTGGCGTAGTGGTTAGCACGGTCGCCTTACAACAACAATCCCGGGCAGGGGGTCTTTCTGTGTGGAGTTTGCATTTTCTCCCCGCGCTTGAGTGGGTTTCCTCCGGGTACTCCGGAGGAATATATATATATATATATATATATATTCATTCAGTTAACAGTTTTAGTGAGATCAGACACTAATTTCAGTTAAGGAGATCTGGGGTGGACAGCGCAGTAGCGTAGTGGTTAGCAGGGTTGCCTCACAGTATAAAGGTTCCGGGTTCAATTCCCGGGTAAGGGGTCTTTCTGTAGGGAGTTTGCATGGGATTCCTCTTGGTACTGCGGTGTCCTCCTACAGTCCAAAAACATGTAAATTAGGTTGAGTAGTGACTCTAAATTTCCCATAGGAGTGAGTGGGAGTGTGTGGGTCATCTACGTGTGGCCTGCCTCTTGCCCTATGTGCGCTGGGATAGGCTTCAGCAGAACAGTGTGACCTAGAGCTAGGGAATAAGGGGGTATGGGAAGATGAATGAATGAATAAGGTCTGGGGTGCAGTCGGTAATTACAGTTCATCCCAAAGGTGTTCAGTGGTGTTAAGATCAATACTTAGATCTTAGATCCTGTGCCAGGTCTGTTTTTTTTTGCTCTAATAATAACACAGCATGTGATAATGGAGCTCAGGGCTTTGTGCTCTGGGTCATTATCATTCTGGAACAATGTTGTAGTCATGTGAATAAATATTGTGATGCTACACGATACAAAAACATTCCAGACAACTGTGTGCTTTTGGTAGCAACAGTTTGGAGAGGAACCACATTACTGATGCTCAGGTGACAACAAACTTCTGGCAATATAGTGTAGCTATGTATGCTGGAAATCTGAGGAAAGGAGGCAAGGGCTTAATGGTGTCAATCTCAGGGCGGAGGGCATAGTGTCTGTAGTGTCTGCCTTATGGAATGGAGATGTTGCTTCAGTGACATGTAAGTCTTTGAACTACACAAGGTAAAATGGACACAGCTCTTGGTCAAAACTATTATTTTTAACCTTTTGGCACAATGTATCACTATTTACCAATGATACGATCGAGCAAGGAAAGGGTTTCATTTTTTGCAAACTGCAAAAATTCCAGATTTGAGTATGTTTATGTCTTAAGCAGGTTGCACACTTTTTACCACTTCATGTAATGCAGTGGGTGAAAACCAGAGTGTGTTTGCTAATGAGCAGAACTGAAAAGCTCAGCTTAGGTGTTGTTTGTCGTCAAAAGAAGTGTTACATTGCGCCACACCATGTATATATATATAATATACCTGCGAGCAGGCGATGGGGGTCGGACCTGCACTAAAATAAAGCCCAGGCTCTGCAGGTACTGAACATATTGCTGCATGAAAGCACTGCAGATCTCTTGTTCCTCTTTAAAGCGAACCGGAAGCAGCTCAGCCGAGTCTGTGCTGTGACTGCGGTCTCGACCTGAAGCTGCGGAGTCATTGGAGCGATGACGCTTCTGACAGACAGAATAGAATAGGAAGAGAGAAAGAGACGAAGAAATGGAATATATTGTACAGAAAATAAACACAAAAAGAAAAAATAAATCAGGAAAGAAAATATATTGAAAGCAAGTGTGCAAGACATACATAGAGAACAGATCAAAGAGAAAAATAGGTTAAGAAAGGTAGCGGGGTTAAAGCAGAAAGATACAGAGAAGAGGAAAATAAGAAAAGGAAAAAAAAAGAAAAGATAAGAAAAGAAAGTACAAACAGAATGCTGTGAGAGGTCATGACAGAATATATATAACTTAATGACAGTCATAGGAAATCAAAACTGAAAAAGAACAAAAAAATCTTAGCATGAGAAATGGAGGGAGAGAAAGAAAAAAGTAAAAAAACAGAGAGAGACCTTCATTTGTGGCTGTACTCTGAGCTCATCTTGAATCTGTTTTCGAAAAATTGGGTCAAAAAGCAGAGGAGTAGCACAGTAATGAACCAACCGAGACGACTGCTTCAGAGCGTCCAGATCTGTAGCCTACACACACACACACACACACACACACACACACACACACACACAATAATGGGAAAAGTGTTGAAAAAGGTACTGTGTGTCTTCTGCACTTACAGTTACATTGGGAATCAGTAACTCTAAAAACAAACAAACAAACATGGGCTAATATTAAACTTCATAGCGTTGCACTGTAACTTACCATAAAGAATTCTTATGAAAAATGTCAGTCGTTTTTTATAATTTATAACTACAGAATTTATAACTACAATTTAAAGCAAGTTAAATTAAATATGGTAATCTTGTCCACTAATAGTCTTTACTGCTAATGCAAAGTGCCAGACTAATCAGAGCTAATCTGACAGACGTTCTAAGGATAAATTGAAACTTTCATGTGGAGGCTGTGATAGCCGACCAACATATGCTAAAATATTCAGAAATGGTAATCGTTTTTACTGCTAATACGAGGCAATATTATTTAAAAGTCATTTATGGTAACAGTCATTATTAATGGCAGTTTATTTTGGCAAACAAGAGCTAGCCTTACCGGATCCTGGTCAGATAAATACACGGCGTGTCGCGAACACACGAGAATTCTGGGCCTTGTCTACATTCTGTGCATATACCACCCTGCCTAGTTTCTGACCTTGCACCTGTAAATCGTTTTATTAAAATTTTAGTCAGCTATGTTACTTTTATTGAGTACAAAAATATTTTGGGTTTAAACTAAATATATTTCAAAATATTTCTATTCTACTTTTACTTCAGGAAATAGTTTCTTGTTCCAAAAATCTTGCGTCACACTCAGTTGTGTTGGGTCCCGCGGTCTACTTTGATGGATGGATGGATATTTTTAGCTATATTTTTATTTGTATTATAGCCTTCTCAACAGATCCTGAGATAAACTGCTGTCTGACTTGGGAAGATGATTTAACCTAAACCATGAGCAGTTTCCTTTGTGGTTTGAACATTTCTATTTGAGACAAATAATGGAGCAGATCCAGAAAACAGACTCCATAAGGGTGGTATGAGGGCCCAACGTCCCCAGGTGGTGGTTATGCTCACACATTTGCCCAGACCTGTATCATATTGAGCACATCCACCAATGCCAGATGGTCAATTTTAAATGTTACTACAAATCCAGACCTCTACGGGTTGATAAATTGTGATTTACATTGATAGTTTTTGTGATTTTTTTGTCAGCACTTACATATAATATAATATAATA
>JAOTQW010000014.1:7940786-7956122 GCA_026260075.1 Sisor rabdophorus
GGATTCGAACCCAGGACCTTCTTGTTGTGAGGCGACTGTGCTAACCACTGCGCCCCCGCGCCACCAAGGTTTAATGATTTAAAAGAATAATTAGTTAAATCCCAAAAAAAATTTAAAGGATTAATTTGACATTTTATGACTTACCACTTAATCGGTATGTTAACGTCGCATATTTGTCAGATAATTAACCAAATTAAAAGCAACAGTAGGCAGGTAGGTAATAGGACTTTTATTGATTTTTATTGGTTCAAACAGACATGCTAGATCTCTGTACAGTGTGAATGGAGAGTGAGCTCTGAATCAGTTAGACTTGTTTAACCATTTACACTGTTAACAGGCTCACTCCCCGAAGCAGGACCCAACATACACATTATTTAAAAACGTTTATTTTTTGGCTAAGAATGGTGTGTATTACGGTGCCAACAGAAAAATGAACAAATTACAGATTCACAATTATTTTGGTGCACATCTGATAAGGGCTAGACTATATATATATACATTCTGTTCATGCCTAATGATATAATCGACTTTATCTACACAATGGTGAAAGAACGAATGAGGCAAAAATGTGATACAGAGATTAAACAATAAAGTAAACAAATGTCAGAAGGTGCCATCGTAAATGGTTCAAAAATCAACCAATAAATACTCTTCATCATAGGCGTACCGCTGGGCTGTCAGTGTTAGAGCCATTCAAACATTTGAAGGCATCATGATTATTTCACCAGGGGTAAAACTGAGATTTATGTGTCAATGTACACAACTGAGGATCGTTCTACCTTCATGTTACAGGAAATTGTAGTAGATAGTCAGGCAGGTGCGTGATAGCATACAGAGATACAGCGCACAAACAATCCAGTCAGACAGCACAAATCCGGACAAGAAGAAAGAAAATTTTTTTTTTTATCTGCTCTGCTATACAAAGACACAGTAGTACCCAAAACTATTTGGTCACAATAATATTTTCATGGAAAAAAAGAGGGTAAAAGTGAGTCATTTTGTCCTAATTTTGTGAATGAATAGTATAGCAGTTCCAAAAATGAGTCATCCTATACTAGATACTGGTGAGATATTCCACATATCAACTTTGAAACATTTACATCTTTCTTTAAAAGTGCATTGACAATTAAAAGTTAAATCGGTAAATATGATCCCGTTGTGTCCCGTTCCATGACGTCCTTTAAAAAGCCTAACATTTCATAGTGCTGCGAATTTCCCTAGCTCAGTAGTCATCTAAGGTTTTGTTTGAAGGAATACTACATATTCTAGCAGTCGTAAAGCATTATTTACAGTGAAGCATGACTATACTATAGCAATATGAAAAAAAAAAAGTTTACACATTCCAGTTTTTTGTTGCTTATTTTATTAATAGGAATGTTCAATTGATCCGAGATTTGTGAGCTCATATCTTCAGCTTTGTGTTTTACTGAAGAACTCTACTGTAGAACTACATCTTCTTCCATTCCGAATGACTAAAGTATGACAATATGATGAGAGTAGCTTGTGAAGAGGAAGGCTGTGTGATGATAAAAGAATATTTCTCCAGGATGAGATTTAAAGTGATGTGACTGATGCTCAGTCTTTTACACTGGAGCTCTATTTTACATTAAAACAAAGATCTTACATGCTGCAGTGCATAAAGTCACATGTGGGAAAGTGTTTATATGCGTTTACCAGCTAAATTGACAGAATAGAGTGGAATTATAAAAGTTGAAGCCAGCAGTCTTGTATTCGCTCATGTTTTGTATATTCATTTTGTAATTATTTTTCAGGTTCTCTTCAAACTATACCGGTTGCTGGCTGTGTCATCTGTATACAAGTAGCAGTTTTAAGCTTACCGTCTTTCTTTAGATTTTTCTTGGGTGTAGAAAAATAAAGCAAACGCAAAGAAAAAAGAAAATCAACAATTTGACTTTTTTGTCTTTTTTTCTGTCCCTTTCAAATTAAGACATTTTGGCAATTTTGTTAATAAAGTATACTATTTCACAAAAGGAAACACAAAGTCAACACTGGTTTTCAATCTATGACCTTGTGGTCTAATGTGAGTGTCACATACCCAAATGACCAAAAACTCAAGTGGAAATTAACCAACATAGAACAACACAACAAGCGTGTTTTGTGAATGAATTGGCCTGATTGGCAGTGGGATATTAACAGGAGCATCCTCCCTCGGTGGTGGCCGGCTCCTGCGGCTTGTCCAGCTTGATATCGATCACTGAGTAGAGTGGTTAAGGAAGAAACAGCTGCTTTTTAAAATAATTTTTACTTCTTAGCATATTAAATCTTTTTGTTTTTTGTTTGTAAAAGTAAAATTTAAAAAATCTGCTGACCTGGCCAGGGTGTAACCTTTGCCTTATGTGCGCTGGGATAGGTTCCAGCAGACCCCTGTGACCCCCAGTTTGGGAATAAGCTGGTATAGAAGATGAATTAATTAATGAATTTTTAAAAAAATATTCGCCGGCATCATGGTGTAGTGGGTTAAAGCGCCATCACCCGGGGTGGGTCCTTTCTGGTCCCACATCTCCCTATATCTCCCCTATTTTATCCATATGTCTTTCAATAAAGGCAAAAAAAGAGGAGAATCAGAATTTATTTACAGGGTAACAGACAGACCTTGTTTACTGATCCAGAAAAATAGAAGTAGGGTATCGAGGATTAGTCCTTTTTCTAGCACGCTAAACTCCGATAATTAGCTGAGTTTAATCAGGCGTGTTAAATGAGGCATTCAGTGTTTTGGCCCTCCAGGCATGAAGCCTGACACTGCAGTATAAAGAAATAATGTCAGGTAAACTGGTCATAAAATATAGATCATTATTGACCCCTGGAGGAAGAATGACGATGTGCACTCTGCAGTACTCTCTCTTAATCGCAAGGAGGCGCTACATTTACAACCGCAGTATTATTGTTCCACTTATGAAAGGGTTATGCGCAGAGTTAGTCTAGTGCAGGATCAACAATTGTTATTCGATAGATTTGACTTATGTTTAACATAACTGGAGCTGATCACTACAGCATCCATCACACAGCCTGACTCGTTTTGCTGTTAATTTTTTCCTATTAATCAAAGCAAAATGTAAATAAAATTTTATTCAAAAATTCAATTGAATTAATTTGTGCACTGAACAACTGAGCATTGTCTTGAAGCAGCTTTATAATGAATGCAATATTAGTAATAAAGTGTATGTATGTATGTCTGTCCCTAATGAACAAATAATCAAAAAGTGATCAAATAAAAAAAAACATAGACTTTGAGCCTTTTAATTAAATAAATATTGTGTGTTTCACATCTGAAATCATTGATTTTGCACCAAAGCTAGTATCTCACCCAAATGTACATGTTTATAGATTAAAATGACATTGTTGAAATACCTAATAAACCAGTATATTATGGTAATTCAAGTGAAAGTATAAATATTATACAGTAATTTAGATAAAAACCTTTAAGTATTAAAGTGCCTCAGGCCGTGCAGTTATTTAAGTGAAATAATTTACTGAAAAAAATGTTTTAGGGTAAAATTTTACCCACATTTGCCCCTATTACAAGACTACATCTGACGATGTAACATCTTTGGCCTCTGGATAACATCCCCTTGTTTGTATATTTTCACAGTTACAGCACAAAAGCTATTTTACAGAACCTGCTCTATAAAAACAGGTTACACCAGTTTAAACAGAGGTAAGACAAGGTATCAGTTTGTTACTCACCTGGCCACACACACACACACACACACACACACACACACACATACACACACAGATACAAAGGCGCACTAAAAAAAGCTAAGACGCTCCAGTGTTTTCACAGAGGATGAAACTAAATAATAATATGGTTAATATACATTCAGCAGAAATAAATACATATCATTTGTTAATTGTGTTACTTGTGTTTAATGCCTAAAATTTCTCTTTAGTTTGTGTGTGTCTGTGACTATTTTCCTTTAGCTCAATATTCAGTAGAGCGCAAGGAAAGCAGGAGGCCATCCATCCAGGTCTACACAGAAATACAGTGAGCACTGCGTGAGCCATCAGGAAGGACACTACCTCAGCCTGACTGTCGGTCATACACACAGGTAGCATCAGTCTTGAATCATGCACCCAACCCAATCTCAATAACTAACAGGAAACATTTTAGCTGCAACAATTAACCAGCCAAATATTCTCATGACATCCAAACTGTAATGTACTTTTATCATCAAGGACACATTTTGTGGCTATCAAGGCCATCATGCTCTGATTACATAATGACCCGCAGATGTCTAACCTTCAAACTGAATCAATAAAAAACACACCCACAGGCTCCTACAAGCCCAGACAAAAGTGAGTTGATAGACTCACCTGTCATGTTGATTACATTTAATAACTGTCAATGGTTTGATTGCTAAGGACACCTTGTCCAAGTTCCACCAACACTTATTTATAAAGCAACATCTTCAACCTCAACATCCTTAAATCAAACAAAATACTTATCTTTAACAGATTCTTACCAATAACATTGCAAATTATTTTCTCCTTTAATCTATAAAAAACCTTCACTACAAGCAGGGGTCTTTCTGTGTGGAGTGTTCTTCCTGTGCCTGTGTGGGTTTCCTCCAACAGTCTCAAAACATATAAATATTGTTTTGTTTTTTAATTATTATTTTTCTTATTCTTAAGTGAAAGCAGCCATTAATTAAACAGATTAACAATATAAAACCAATCCGAGAGTACTATTTGGCTATAACTGTAATATCGAGGACCCAATCTAACTACCAGGCTCTTAGTATCCAGGTTTTTATTTTCTACCAAAATAATCAAGCTTTTTGCTCAGAGGTATGTCACAGTGGGTGTTTCCTGGGCAAACATTTCCTCAAAATTCTCACCCAGCTTCTTATCAGCGTTAGCATTTGTGGGGCTGACTGAGGCACACTAGACATCACTTTTTGACCTTCTACGATTCAAATCTGTCTAAAAGTCAGCACTTTATTTCTACAGTATGTGAAAGGGTCACCCAAATGCCTGCCAGCAGTTTCTATAGGTTACTCCCTTTCTTTGCCAAAATGCCATTTCTCTCTCTGCAGTCTCTCTCTAGTTTTGGTTTCCCAAATATGTATTATTCCACCTTACTAGTATTACCTATTTCTGGAAATGCTTAGTTTCAAATGAATATTGACAAAATTGATATGCATAGATACACAGATACTGTCAGCTATTTGTGGAAAAAATTGGATAGTTAAAGGTTAAAAAAACACAAACAACTACACCTCTCAATAATAATAGATTCATAAATTATTCTTCTATTCCTGCTTATTTCCTAATTCGGGGTCACAGGGGTCTGCTGGAGCCTATTCCAGCACACATAGGGCTAAAAGGCAGAGGTAGAGCATGGACAGGCAACTATTGGCAATTTAGAGTCACCAATCAATATACCATATTATATATCTAATAAACCATAACAATTTTTTTTCTATTTCCAGCTGTCACATTTTTCTATACGTCATAAAATAAAATGATCTTGAACCAATTCAAGGTGTAAAAAAACTTTTTTTTCTATTTTTTCTGGTTATGTTTTAGAAATACAAAGTGAATATCCTGACCTTGTTTGGTCAAATAGTTCTTGAAAAATTAATTAGATACAAAACAACCTTATTTCAGTCTTTTCCAACTAACTTATGATTATCTTTTGTGTTTTGTGGCAAGTGTCAGTGAACACACAGAGCTGTTATAAAGGATACTGCCCTCTTTAGTCGTTTCCTGCATGCTCTCCATTCCAGGTAGGGCAGCTGCCACACGCCGAAACAGCTAAGAAACAAACAAAAGAAAAAAGAGAAACACACACAAACCATGACACACTGTTATTACCCATCACCATCTTCTTACACACCCACCAAGCACATACACAACATCAGAGACATGTCCTGTGTGTTAGTAAAACAAAAGCAGCTTTGATTTAATGACTTTTTTCTTTTGCTTATTTCATAGGAAATGTTGACTGACTGACTGACTGACTACTTTTCTCAGTGTTCTTTCAGCTATTATAATCTTTGTTTAGATTTCTGTACGAACATCATTACATCAGTAAACCCAGATCTAAACTGGTGTCTAAGCAGATCTAAACAGGTGTGCTTTCACAAAAATAATAATAGTATTCCTATGCAGACCATTTGCACAAACTGTATCTGATTTGCAAAGAAAAACTTTCAATAATCCACAGTTCAGACCAGAAGCAGACATCAAAATTTTACCCCACCCTTTTAAAGACCTGGACTGTAGCTCTGATAGAAAAGTCTATCCTATCCTTACTTTCCTCCAGGTCCACATTGCCCTATTCTGAATTACTACATTATTAGTGAGTTTAAGTAAAAACACGAGTATGTAAGAAGCTGTGAGGTAGAAACCCCTCATCTACAAACATATGTTAGATTAACATACACCTTGCTGAATCCAAGGACACTGTATATACACAGAATAATCAATCTTACTTACAGCCAGGCCTGTGTAACCCAGCACTTAGTGTATGCACCAACATTTCCTGCTATCCATCACATTACACTGCCCAGGAGGACAGTGGGCCATTAGGCAGTAAGAGACAAAGAAAAGACAACGTTTGGATAGTTTCCTTCAGGCAGTTGCTTTTGAAAGGGAGAAAACTTAAAAGAAAGCCATAAAGCATTTTTGAATGTGGCTGAAACAAACAGAACACGAGTCAATCCAATTAAAGCACACCTTCTTTGTCTCTGAACACACAAACACAGTAAAACCAGTCAGTCTGTCTTGTTTGCCTTCTACCATAAAGTGTCCATTAATCCATCTCTCTGTCTTTTTTTTTTGTTATATGGCCAAAAGTACTTAACCACCTGCTTTGATTCACATATGAACTTGAAAGCACATATGAAAGTGACATCCCATTTCTAATCCATAGGGTTCAATATATAGCGGTCCATCCATCGCAGCTATAACAGGTTTAAGTCTATTGGGAAAACTGATAAAGTTTATAAGTGTTTATGCAAATCTTTGATCATTCTTCTGAAAGTGCGTTTGTGGGTTCACACGAAAAGGCCTGGATTTCAGTCTCTCTCTAATTCATCCACAAGGTGCTCTATACGGTTAAAGTCAGGAAAAGTTAGGGGCATGGAATTATCCAAAATGTCCTGGTCTGCTGAAGCATTTAGCGTTCCTTTTACTGGAACTAAGGGGTCAAGCCCAGCTCCTGAAAAACAAGCCACATCATATCTCCCCCACCTTTACACTTGGCACAATGCAGCCAGACAAGTACCGTTCTCCTGGCAACCCCCAAACCCAGACTCATCCATCAGATTACCAGATGGAGAAGCCAATTGTCACTCCAGAGAATGCGTCCAGTGGCGGCGTATTTTACACTACTTGCACTTGGTGATGTATGGTTTGGATGCATCAGCTCACCCATCATATGAAGCTCTCTGCGCACTGTTCTTTAGCTAATCCGAAGGCCACATGAAGTTTGGAGGTCTGTAGCGAAAGTTGCCAACCTTCGCACTATGCCCAATGACAACGCTTCGTCAGTTTAGGTGGCCAACCACTTTGTTTTTGTTGTTCCCAAACAGTTCCACATTCTTATAATACAGCTAACAGTATATTTAGGAGCAAGGAAATTTTACAATTCTATCACCAGTCATGTATTCCAGTATTCCAGTCATGCTGGAATTAACTGAGCTCCTGAGAGTGATCCATTCTTTTAAAAATAGTCTGCATGTCTAGGTACTTGATTTTATACACCTGATTCTGATTATTTCGATAGGTGAGCGACAATATAGTTTATGTTTCATATTCTGATCAATTACTTTTAATAATAATAAACTAATTTTCTAATGTGTTAATGTATTAAACTGTATTTCCGTACTATGAAAGTTTGAGGTAGCAGGTATTGTATGTTTTACATTTATGCTGTCTGTATAGTAAAGGTTCTTTCTAAATTGATAAAAATATAATTTATATTGAATTATTTACTAATATACGAAAGTATCAGGCGGTGCCATGTTGTAGTGGTCAGCATGGTCACCTCATGGCAAGAAGGTCCCGTGTTTAATTCCTGGGCAAGGGGTCTTTTAGTGCGAAGTTCGCATGTTTTTTCCATGCTTGCATGGTTTACTCGGGGTACTTTCAGTTTCCTTTCACAGTCCAAAAACATGTACATGTTGATTCTAAATTGCCCATAGCTGAGTGTGTGTGTGTGTGTGGTTATTCGTCTATGTGTGGCCCTTGGATGGACTGGCAACCTGTCCATGGTGTGTCCCTTTCTCTTCCTATGTGTGCTGGGATGAGCTTCAGCAGACCCCCATGAACTTGGGTATAAAAGAGGAATGAATAAATACTATTATCGAATATCACATACACTTCATGTATTGTGATACATGACAATTACATCTAAATGTGGTTTTTGAATATTCTGTTCCAGCTTAAGTCTCACTCTCACTTCTATAAATACTTCCACATTTCCAGAAAGGGCTTTCATTAGATGCTATAGTGTCACTGTGGGGAATTCCCATTCAGCCACAAAATGATTCATAAGCTGTTAGGTGAGGAGGTATTTGGTGTCATCAATGTTTCAGGTAATTCCAAAGGTGTTTAATGTTCTTCCACACAAATCATTATACATCATGTCTTTTTAGAGCTTAGAATCTAAGTGCACAGGGAAATTGTCAGGCTGGAACAGTGTTTGGGACTCTTAGTGTCATCCTTATGCTATAGAGACTATGTTTTCCACCTTTGCGGCAATATTTCATAGAAGACACACTTATACAGTGCTGGTAAGGTGTACACAAAAATTTAGCCATGTAGTATATAATATAAACTTCTATCTTGGAATATTGATCCCGATGCACTGTTTTATACTGAGCCAAGATGCAAAGTAATGTGATATCTAAAAGAAGTCTGCTTTCAAAATAAATAAAGTAAATTAGAGCAGAAACTCTGTATATTGATAAATATACAGGAGTCTGTGTTTCTCTAATTCAGCACAGATACACAGCTCTCATACTTACAGTTTATTAAGACTTTACTATTCCTTTTAACTGTTTTTATAGGGATGGTGCAAGAAAAAACACATTTTTTTCTCATTATAGATAAACTCAGTGCTGTCAAAGAGGTATTTATGTATGCAAGTATTATCCCTCCCACTAACCAATCCATTACTGCGTTTTGTTTTCTAGCTGATTGATAAGTAGGTAAATATAGATGATTTTGTTTGTAGGTCCTGCATCATAAGTTTCATAAGACTGATAAAACTGCAATCAATAGATTTTTTTAATTTTTCTGTGTTTATCCTTAACACCATTAATATTTAAAAAGTGATGGCATAATTAATTCTTTTCAGGCAGAACAGTATAATAAACATAATTCCATCCATCAATCCATCAACCCACCCACCCACTCAACCATCCATTTATTCATTCATCCATTGATCCATCCAATCATTCATTTATTCATCCATTAATTCATCAAAATCCACCCATACATTCATCAATCCCTAACCCTTAATTCCTACACTGGATCAAAATGATCTTGGCAGAAAAACAGCATTAAAAAGTAAATAAAAATTTAGTTTTCACAACTTTTTTGCTATATAAAAAAATTGATGTAGATTGATTGATTTTTTGGCAGATCATAAAATGCTTCTGTTTATGGCAAGCTTTTTGGTACAAAAAATGTACGATTTAGACATAAAAACATGTTTTGCCGCTCCAGCATGGCTTTTTTCATTGCTTTCTCCGGGGTTTTTAAGTTGAATAAGAGGAACAGCGTTTTGTCAACTGATTTAATATTAAGTAATTAGAAAACCTAATAACCTTTAAAAGCCTGTAAGAGTATAAGCGTAAAAATAATTGCAGAAATGCAAAAGGAAATGGTTTCTATAAAATGTAGATGAACACTTAATGCAGATTAAGTGTTTCTCTGAGATGCATATAGATGCAGTCAATGATACATATAAAAGGTGTGGCTTCTTAGCCCACTCAAGAACAGTAGAAGCCAAACACGACACATACACGTCAGTGAGGACAAGAGAGAGGATGAGAGAGAGAAACAGGAATGGGCAGTAGAGAGATAGAGCGAAAAAGAATAAAATCAGAGATGGCGTCAGTATTGCGCCTCTTCCTCCAATGAGCTTAGTCATCCTGACTCAGTGCTTTGACTACAGCTCAGAGACACTCAGGCTGTTTCCACACTCACATACATGCGTACACACTGCTTTGGTCCTGTTGCTGTGTGGGCATTATAGGAAAGCTCACCTGCTTGACATTGTAGCCTGTCTTAGCACTGGTCTCGATAAACATCACGCTAAGCTCCTTCGCCCGCTGCTCACCTTCCTCAATTGTGATCTGCCTGTGGAGAAAAGGGCTTATTTTAGTGCCTGGTTTGTGTGGGTTTAAAATACATGACACAACAAAGAACGAATATCCCAAAGTATTCCTTAAAATGAATATCATTAATCAGTGCTGTTGCTGGAATTTATAAAATTTTAGTGGAATTTTGACGGAAAAAATAGGCAAACACTGGCCCCACCCATGACTGTAACCTGGAGGTGATACTGCATCTCTAGTTACCATTTACATTTCATCACAGGTTTTGCTGACACTCTTATCCAGAGTAATTTATGTTTACCTTATTCAAACAACTGAGCAGGTGAGGGTAAGGGACTTGCTTAGGGGCCTAGCATGGATCCTATAACCTTCTGGTTAAAATTCTAACAGCTTAAGCACTAGTCAAATTGAACACAAGGAATATAAACAACAAGATAAAAATGTGTTAGTACCACACATTCATTTATAATCCTGTATTAACCTCTTGGAATGTTTATCATTAGCTTGGGTTTAAATACAAAAGTATTAGTCAGATCAAATATAGCTAATGTTTGTTCAAGGGTGTTAGTGCTCCAGTTTATCCCAGAGGTGTTTAGTTATTAAAGCTTTGTGCAGGACACTTGAGTACTACTACACATACTAGTGTCACTGTCAAACAATGTTTAGGCATCTAGGGTCCAGTGTGGAAAATTTGTAATTTTACAACAATTAGTACAAACGTTAGTTTGTCAAAAACACACTTATGGGTCTGCTGGTGAGGTCTCCACAAACCTTTTGACTGTATAATGCAATAAAATCCTATATGTAAATCAACAACAATCAAAACAGCAATCGGTTCCCACAGCAAAGCAACATCATAATAAATACAGAAGAGGGGATAAGGAATATTCCGTACCAGTCCCTTGAGTTGATCTGCAATACAATTACAAGTGTGAGACAGATTCAATGCAATACAAGCCAAATCTCTAGAATTTCATATTGCAGAAATCAATAAAATCTCTATTTCTTATTGCTTCGTGCTAGATCAATGTAAACGTCCAATCCCATGTGGTCACATATATTTCCATAAAAAAGAACACGGCTGTGGACCTGCATAGGAAATTGTGGCTCTGGCAATGTTATAAATATGTTGATACCAGTACTAGCTTTGTCAGTATTACAGCAATGTTACGGCATCAGGAATTTTAGACCCGTACCAGCTCTCATGTTGACATTTTATAATTATAAAAGTACATCCCTTACAATACTGCCTAATCAATCCATATGCCGACCCGTAAAATATAGACTAACTGCACAGACACAGACAAGCGCTAATCAATCATTGCCTCTAACCATACTTGTATTTGACTGCCTTTAATTAAGCCATGCTAAATCTGCACGAAAGGGTGTCCCGTTAATGTGTCTAATTTATGTGAGACTCTCACACATTAAGCCAAGTCTGAAAGCAGAGACCATTTGGAGAAGAAAGACTTAGAGGCATGAGAGAGACTAACAAACAGGGTTTGAAACTAGAGGCTGAAATCGAAACAGAAGAAGAACTGAGCGCTAAAGCCCTGATAGGACAGAAATGACGTAACCAGCTATTTCCTTTGTTCACGGCCACACTAAAAAAAAAACACTACAGGTACCCGAGTTCAGCCAGCTTCTGTTTCCCCAGAGTCAAGCCCTGCATAGAGCTGCATAATGCTAAAAATACCAATGACATATACATATCTCAGACCTGAAAACATCTCTGCCTTCTGTTGATGTAGCTAAACAGTAAACATAGCATATGTATGTTATAGCTATAGGGGCCTTTTTTGTATGTTCTCTCCATGATTGCAAGGGTTTAGTCCAGGTACTCTGGGTTTCTCCTACAGTTCAATAACATGTATGTTAGAAGAACAAGTGTGAAGTGTTTAATTACCATGAAAATAGCCTCGATGCTGACATAGTGTAAAAAGTAAAAAAATTTTTTAAAGAAATCTGGATCCAGGTATCTAAAGTGTAACCAAGAGAGATGTGACAAAAACATCATGTCATAAAGCCTAAAAATCATGTTGAAAAACAACCAGACATACATTTATTCATCTTCTATACCCGCTTATTCCCTAACTCAGGGTCACAGTGGTCTGCTGGAGCCTATTCCAGCGCACATAGGGCGAGAGGCAGGGGTACACCGTGGACAGGTCGCCAGTCCATCGCAGGGCCATATATAGACTAACAACCCCACACACTTACATTCACTCCTATAAGAAATTTAGAGTCACCAATAAACCTGTACATGTTTTTGGACTGTGGAAACCGGAGTACCCAGAGCAAACAGATGCAAGCACGGGGAAAACATGCAAATTCCGCACAGAGAGACCCCATGCACAAGTTTTAAACTAATGACCTTCTTGTTATAAGGCGACCTTGCTAACCACTACATTTACAGCATTTAGCAGACGCTCTTATCCAGAGCGACGTACAAAAATTAATCGTTAAGCTTCTCAATACTGATACAATAGTAACGCAATCATAGTACAACGAAAAAAAGAATGAAAGAGCAAACAGTAACAGTCAGTACCAACTACAAACAATTTAAAAAGCAATTCTAAGTACAATTATGGAGCAGAATGGTAACTTTTTCTGATAGTGATAGTAGCAACAAGAAAGTGAGCATCTTCAAGCTCTCCAAACCACCATACATCTGTATGCATGGTTAACATTTATAACTTGATATCTGTCTGTCAGACCAGAGCCAGGAAGAAGCGGTCAGTTCCTACCTGACATGAGATATGATGAGGTATAGCTTTAACATAAAAGTCAGGACCACAACCCACGAAACACTTTCAACACCCTGTTGCCTTCTAATAAGTCACTCTCATTCAAAACTGATGTGTACTGTTTGCTTGCCCGACCCCTCAACCCCCCACACACCCTACCCTGAGACAGTGAGCCCCAGACAGAGTCCAAATGCAAAAATTAAGACAGTTTATGAAAGCGATGTGATCTTTCATTACGGCAAATTGCATAAAAGTATCCACACTGCTTTTTTTTCCACCTACTGCAGCAGTATCATCCTGGGGTTATAAGTCATGGCACGTCCCACACACATGCATGAAATAATAACATTAAATAAAAATACATCTGAATGTATTTATTCCATAACTGTGAATGATGTCAGATGCGACTTCTGTATATTTGTGCTTTTAGATATAGACTACATGGCTCTATAAGTTATTGTGTATACACTGGTGTCACTAAAGAGAGTGGGAGGGTATTTAGACTATTCTAAAGGCCCAGTCATTTTCAGGCCCTAGATATCTGTTTTATAAGTAGCAACAGGGTGTGGTAGGTGGCCCAACCTTTTATTTAAACCCCTATTAAAAGGATTCATTTGTTTATGACAGTGGTAATTTTTACAGCATATTTTAAATTAGTTTTAATTATTGTATTTTGACTAAAATGCAATTTTAGTTTTAGTCATATTATAGTCATCTGCTTGGTTTTATTTTTAGTCGACTAAATAGCATAAGACTACTGTAGATTTGGATATTTGGATTAATTTAAATGTAATTTAGTTAAACTAATATTGAAACTTAAATTAAATAAATAAGTCTCATTAAATATATATAATTTAACCATTCCATAACAGACCAAAATATATGCAGTGTTATGACTTTCCTCAACCAACACAGATAAATGATACTTTGTATGAAACAGATACAAGTTCTTTGTTTTGTTACATAACAAAGCTGACAAAACAGCACTAGTAAAAACAGCATGTTCACCTGTGCGTGATTTTCAGGATGATTACCATATGGATTCCAGTTTAGACGTTAAAGCTTCGGCCTTTTTGCTTTCAAACGAAATTAATTCATACACAAATGTTAACATTTCCTTATAGTAAATGTAGTGTTTGTAAAATAGATTGAGTTGCATCACACTTATCACACCGCCGCCCAAGGATTACGTTTTTCCAAAAACATCACTATTTTCATCTTGTTTTTATTTTTTACTTTTATGTTAAAGTTTCAATCATAATCACCTTATTTTTATTTAGTTATTGTCTTGTTTTCGGCAGTAAAATTAACACTGTTTTTATATGTTGTTTGATGAAATAGGCCATACCTTTGCCAGCTAAAAATGTGCTGTTAGAAAGCACAGCAAACGTTGTAAATCGTGAACTATTTTTATTGCCCACACTGTATGTGTATGTCAGAAAGATAAATGATATACAATGCATATTAAAAAGTAAATTTACAACAGTTTAATTGTGTATGCATAAAAACATCAGAGCACTGGCCAAGAGTCAACAATTCTTAAAGCCTCAGAAGATGTGAATGATTTGTTAATATTAAGCTGTCTGATAGCTACATATAATTTCAGCCTACACCTAAATGGAACATGTCTGCAAGCATGATGTAGAAAATGAGTGAGACCTCCAATGTGCTTAGAGGAAAAAACTGTCATGTAGTGTTCATCAATATTTCATAGCGCATCGGCCCAGACATGCTGCATAAGCCAATATGCCCCCATCGGGTAAGTGAGTTCACATCTCCTTTTCTGACCTTGGTTTCCTGGCTGATAATCAGGCATTAAAAGCATCAATGTAATGCAATGAATTGTGCTATGACTATATAGTGCGCTGTTAGAAAAGAACAATTGCTGGTGCACGCATGCCCCTTCTTCTGCCTGTCTGTCTGTCGCTCTATATGTCCTTCTGCCTGTCTGTCCGTCTGTCCGTCCCTCTTTTTTGTTTCTCATCTCTTTTTCTTTCTCTCTCTCATTTTCGTTCAAGGCCTTTAATAGAAAGTAATCTTGGCTGATATCACCCTGGGAATCTGGAACAGACTGATACCATCTGTTTTTTCCAAAGAAATATATTTTTTCCTTTAAAGTCCTTACTAATACCAACTAAAGCAAATAACAGGAAATAATACTATATGCTATAATTAATTTTTTAATTATGGTTAGGGAAAATGTATTTGATTGCTTGCTTGGTTTGGACATGTCCAGAGGAGGGAGAGTGAATACATTGGTAGGAAGGTGTTAGCAA
>JAOTQW010000014.1:7956222-7970499 GCA_026260075.1 Sisor rabdophorus
CATCTTTTGTTGTTATTCTGTGTCTCACTGTAAAATAAACATACTATTAAAATTGAAAAAAAGACTAATGTATATCATGAAGCAAAACACTACATCGATTTTAACATGAAAAGGTACCAAGGTGACGAAAATCCTTTAAGGCACATAAGTCACAAGTGTGAGTATAAAAAAATGGCATTTATGTTTATTCTGGTGATAAAAGTAATAGCACATGTTCACACCTTATATCCATGTACATCAATTTGCATATTTAAAAATCCACATGCACACATTAATATAAAACATATTAATGCTCAGACAAATGGGAAGAGACGGCCAGCTTTTTTCAGCAGCCGGCAGAGCTGTGCTAAGCTAGCATTGTGCTAACCAGGTTCATTATCATCCAATTACTCCATAGCAGCCACCTACACCTGTCACATTTCATCACAGTTGTCGTGGAAACCAGCACAGGGCTGCGATCGAGTTCACTTATGCTGCAGAGGAGTATGCAGTGATTCATTACAAAATGACCACACTTAAAATGCCTAAGCGCTGAAGGCAGATGAACAGTCTTGATGTTGTGCTTAGTCATTTATGTCAGCTTGGCCCTAGTTTCACTCAGAATGACTGCAGGGGGCATGGATTACAGAGCAACTTTAATTGGTTCAAGTGGATTCGACTGACTTAGTAAATAAATTAGTCATAATTAGTTTTGTGGATGTCCAGGCAAAATCAGACCAGCGTGTCAACAGAGATCATTTATGGTGGCCCAAAAAAGAGAATGTCAGAACAACTACTCTGTGTTAAGTATCATTAAAAATATTAATGTTTACTTACGTTGATACTAACGTTAAAGGTGTAAAAAGGACATGATGCAAATGTGTGAGATTTTACAGTAATTTACACTAAAGTTGCAAAATCTGTCTAAATGGGGCAACACTGCCTAAATGGCATAGCACTGTTGCCTCACAGCAAGAAGGTCCTGAGGTCGAGTCCAGGCAAGGGGTCTTTCTGTGAGGAATTTGCATGTTGCCACCCTGCGCTTGTGTGGGTATAATCTGGGAAATCTGCTTTCCTCCCAGTTCCTGCCTTTCGTCTTAGAGTTAGAATTAGGGAATAAGCAGTCTTATGAATGACTAAATAAATCTGCCTTAAATTCATGAGCTGGAATTCCAGAATCCACACTATAGCCAAATTCCTTGCGATTACACTTTCCTTTGTAATAATTCGCACACACCCTGATATTTTTGTATACTCCAATAGGAGAAAACATAAAAGCATACTTAGATTACAAATGACAGCTGTAGCACCATTGTTATGTGTGTCAAGAAAACATTATTCATATTATGCATAATATGGATTATGCATATTATGCGTATTATAGATTTTCTGTAAAAAAAACAAACAAACTGACAAGTCTGGATAACTTTGCTGTAAATTTTCAAGAAATGTATAAGTAGAAACGTATAATTTGCCCCTGATCACTTCTCATGTTGCGGATGATAGTAATGACTTCAGGACCACTGCTCATTAGGCAGTGCGAGTGCTTAGCATGCTTAAACACAGGGTGTAGATGCTTTAAAACAGAAGCATGGGGAACCAATGACAATTAATTATTCATATAGATTTTTCCCCGGAGACATATTTTTTTTATCTGCCTTCTTACAAAACTTTTTTCCTTTTTGTTTATCTGTTTTAACTGGTGCTGGAGTCAGATTTGAATGAGTTGCCAAATAGAACAAGGACATGAACATGTTGCAGATGCGAAAATATGTATGCACACTCTAGCTAAAGGGAGAATGCTACACCTTCTTCAACTTACCGGCTGTTTCATTTATAATTGATTTAAAAAATCATTTTATTGGATTTTATTGGTTTTTAGAGCTCTTACTGGCTTATCTCCTTCCTATATCCCATATCCCAGAGGGCAAAGCATACCATGCTGCTCCAAATCAAGTTTCAAGACGATCAAATACTTAGCAGTCATTTTGAAACTTCAACCCAGCATCTCACAACCTATCTTTATACTCTATGATGGAATCGAAGCTACAATATGTCTTATGCATGTTATGTGGTATTGTTTTATTGTAGTTGTTTTATTTGCACAGGTTTGGTGGGCCAGATAAAAAAAAAGCATAAACCTTAAAAAAGGTGTACACCTTATACATTTTATTTATAATTTTAAACATTTTTAAGCATTCAGGTATAAGAAACATAACCTTTGTAGCTTTAACAATGTTAATATTTATGTATTTATTTATTTATTTATTCATTCATCTTTTAACTCGATTATTTCCTAACTTGGGGTCACAGGGTTCTGCTGGAGCCTATACCAGGTAGGTGTACACACTGGACAGACATGGACAAACTACAACACACACATTCACTCCTGTAGGCAATTTAGAATCACCAATCAACCTAATGTACATGTTTTTTGGGCTGTGGAAGAAAACCTGGAGTACCCAGAGTAAACCCACGCAAGCCGGGGTTTAAAAATGCTGACTGTTGTCTATAATCTGCATGTAGTGTTTAAAAGGTGGTACAAATGTGTGTAATGGTGTCCTCCGAAAGATTAACAACCCATCCAGGTGTTCTCTGATTTGTGCCATGGGTCCTGTTCTGGGACATGCCACAGGATCTCTCAAACCATGTGTATGATACACAATGAAGAGGTGATAGATAATTTAATGGAAGGGTGGGGGGACAGAATAAAACAATAAAACCTACAATACCTACAATAAAACAACACCACATGACAAGCATAAGACATACTGTAGCTTTGATCCCATTATAAAGTATAAAGATAGGCTGTGAGATGCTGGGTTAAAGTTCCAAAATGACTGCGAAGTATTTGATCATCTTGAAACTTGATTTGGAGCAGAATGGTAAACAGCAGCTTGAAGAAATTTACGAAATAGTACTAACCTTTTATCAGCAAGGTCTGTTTTATTGCCCACAAGCATAATGATGACATCGCTTCCTCGCTCTGTTCTGACGTCATCAATCCATTTAGAGGTTTGCTGAAATGAATTCACATCTGGAAAAAAGAGTGGGAGAGAGTATAATAGAGTTAGAGAGAGAGAAAGAAGAAGAAAGTAAGAGAGAGAGAGAGAGAGAGGGAGAAAGAAATTGAACTGAACTATTGGTTCATCTACAGGTAAGCTATAAAGCCTATAGCCCAGTTATGTACTTGTGTTCTCTTTTTTTGTCACAATTTTTTTTTGTCACAACAATTGAGTTATTATAGGAGGAAGAATAGGATTGTTTCTGGATGATGAACTGAATGTTTAAAAGAACAGAATGGACTTTTATATACAGTGTATCTGGCTAAAAATCCTTTTTGTGCAAAGTGTTGCATGTCCTCCCTGCTCTTGCATTGGTTTAATCTGGGTACTCTGGTTTCCTCCCACATTTTAAAAACATGTACATTAGGTTGGTTGGTGACTTTAAATTGCCCATAGGAGTGAGTATGAGAGTGTGTGGTTGTTTGTCGATGTGTGCCCTGCGATGGACTGGCAACCTGTCCAGGGCTTACCCCTTCCCTTTGTCCCATGTGTGCTGGGATAGGCTCCATCAGACCCCTGTGACCCAGAGTTATGGAATAAGAAAATGAATAGATGAATGAATAAAGATTTTGTCAGGTCCTTGCAAGTTAAATCTGCTTTTTCACATATGAATTCAGTAAGAATTTGTTTATTATTGTGTGTTATAATGCTACACATGTGCTTAATTGTCTAATTAAAGTTAATATCACCCTTACCCTTTTTCCCTCTCGAAAGCCCTACATGCACTTAATTAACAAGCAGCAAAGCATTTGGACATTAGGTGAATTATGAAGAATTATTAAAACAAATTCTAGAGAAGAATTTTTACCCAAAGAAATTCACTTCTGACTTGATGCACCTGAAAGAGTCGACTCTGCAAACGACACACTACTTTACACACAGTGCACATTGTGGTCTACAAGAGATAAACATCGGGTTTCGGGTAAAATGGCATGGATCATCTTCAATTCAGTAAGTGAAGCTTCCACAGAAACATTTGATTAGCTTGTGACTCAAAGATCAAATTTTGGATCTTGTCTCAGAATGATAGTAATGGTCTTTCCTTCTGCTTCAAGGTCGAGCTGACTCTCTCAATGTGCTGCTTATAAAATTGGTATTTATGTCTCCACGGTGGCTATATCATAACCCCCCATGTTTTTTTTTGTATTGTGGGTTTTAGATTTAATAAACCTGTCAACTTTTTACAGCAAAGAATGTGTGTCTCCAGGGGATGAAGCCCAACAATTACTTGAGATTCTGAACTCTGCCCTGTGTTCTAGTTGAAATAGTCACAGATTAGTTTGTGTTTATATTTATTTTAACTGTACTATTTACTTGTTATACTATTTTATTTCATTACTTTATTATTTTTAACAAATGTAATCATTTATTATTTAATAATTTAATCAATTTAGTAATTTTTCCCAAAATTAAACTGGAGACGAATTAGTTATATGTTCAGTATCGCGGTGCAGTGGGTAGTGGTTAGCGTGTTTGCCGCACAACAAGAATGTTGTGGGTTCAATTCCTGGATCTTTTTGTGCAGAGTTCGCACAAAGAGCTTTCTTGCGCTCGCATGGGTTTTCTTCTGGGTAATCCAGTTTCCTGCCACAGTCCAAAAACATGTACTTTAGGTTGATTGGTGATTAATTGGTCCATAGGAGTGAATGTGAGTGCGTCTGGTTGTTTGTCTATGTGTAGCCCTGCGATGGACTGGTGTACCCCGTCTCTTGCCCAGGGATAGGCTCCCGTAAACCCCATGAGCTCAAGCTAGAGAATAAGCATGTTAGAAGATGAATGAATGAATAAATGAACGTTCAGTATCTGGTTGGGTTTGCGAAAAGGTTTTGTGCTCCTCCTGTTTTTTATACACAGTCTGGAAATGTGGCCACAACTTGCATTCTATCAATTAAAAGTAAGTATAATTTAGTACTGTACCAAATAAAGTCCATGAATGTACAGTGTGTTCAACTAAGAGTATCAGGATTAGAATCAGATTATTATTTGTATGTATAGAAGGGTTGCTGTTTTCTTTACAATTAACCATTCCACAAATAAATCATCAAGATTTATTAGGAAACTTAGAAGACCATGTGTAAGTGCATGCCACGTTTCTGTATGGAACACAAAACACTCACTTGTGATGTCATACACCACCACAGCCACAGTGGAGTCTCGTATGTAGCTGGGAATAAGGCTCCTGAAGCGCTCCTGTCCTGCCGTGTCCCACAACTGCAACCGCACCTGCAGAGAAGATCACACGTGACTTCAAACACTCACATACACAGTCCAAAGAATGATTTGTTTCTCTGTATATGTTTTAAAGATTAGAGAAGTTTTTTTTTTTGGGTGATGAAACCATGCTCTGATGCAGGACTAGCAGCGCTTTTAGAGCATTGACCCTAAACTGAAGTGTCAAAGATACGGATCATAATATAATCATCACAGGACTCGTATTACACATTATGTTTTGTACAGCCACAGAAACTCCACAGGTACAAAGCGGTGATGCACTGTTTAACAAAATAAATTTTATCTCTTACATTAATATGTCATGTGAAGAAAATGATTTAAATAGTGACATTTTCCCCTCACACATGCTTTTGATCTATGTATAGGTGCTGATGCTGAAAATCTACAAAGAGGAAAGTAAACCCAAGGTTCAGGAGGTACACTGTATAAGGTCAGAATTTAAATAGCAGAGATTAATTGCTTACTCAGTAAAGTATGCGCCGTTTAAACTATGAATGAAGATGAGACATCAGATTATGTAAATCCCTGTGCAAATTGTTGCTATAGAAACATCAAGTGCATTAAGATGAAGCTGCTTCTCCTGCAGCTGGTGCTAAAAATTAATCTAGACGAGTTTGAGCCACACATTTGACAGCCATGAGCTTTAGGTCCCTAAAAGATGTGGGAATGTCAGCATGTACCGGTCTTACCGTTCTGTCCTCTAGGTACATGGTCTTTGACAGGAAGTCTATTCCAATCGTCGCCTGAAAGGATGCAAAGAAAAAAAGACACTTGTAAACAAGACTGAGTAAATAACTTGTGCATTTTAAGGACAGTGCAGAACTAGATGTTGAAAGTTGGTTCTTTGTGGATGAGACACAAAAAAATCTGATTATGTAATTTTGGTCTATAGAAATTGATAATGACAGCTTAAACCAGCCTTATGTAAAACGTCTTTATTAATTTTTAACCATATTGCCTTGCATACACATTTAATACAACTGAAATTCCAATTTCAATTTTTTTGTTGATGTCCTTTGTTTTCTTACAATGATGCATTTTTTCAGTTACATCATCATTTACAGCATTTGGCAGACATCCTTATCCAGAGTGATGTACATTTATTTCATTTATACAACTGAATAATTGGGGGTTAAAGGCCTTGCTCAAGCTCCCAACAGCGGCAGTTTGGTGATGCTGGGAATCAAACACCAATATTCCAATTAACACTTCATCACCTTTTCCATTGAACTACCACTTCCCCATGAATTAGTTTAAATATTTGATGGTCTGTTTTGAATAATTAATTGCAAATATATCTAAACAACTGAAATGCAAATTATAAAACAAAAAAAATAAAATAAACTCTATAATACTTTTTTAAACGTGTTTCCTATATATTGTGTGCGTATGTGAAAAATTTACTCAGAAGTAAAGAAAAGTAGCAAATGTGAAAATCATTTCCAACCCAGTCCATGAAAATATCACAAATTAATTGTCTCCTTTCCAACCCAGTCCATGAAAATATCACACTGACAAAACATGACAAAAAAGTGAATTTATTTAAAATATGTCAGGACATGGCCTAAAGAGGCCAGGACATGGTTGCAAAAATAATAATAGGATGGAATATTTTTGTACATCTATTCAGCCACCCTTTGCCTATAGATTTATGTAATGTAGTTTGTCATGTGATCAATTTCAATGTGATCTACAAGCTGTCTGTCTGACAAAACACACTAATGGTTGCATAAGGTTAAGATTTGTCACAACTATTTGAGAAACATATTGTACAGTGCACGATGTATTAATTATAATGTTAAACTGAACAGCTGCATGCACTAGAAAAGCTTAAGCAAAGATTGTTGTATAGAGTGTTTACACAACACTACATCTCTACCAGAATTCGAAACCGCTTAGTGCAAAAAGATAAGGTGTGAGTTAGGGCTGCGGCTGATAGTCTGCTGTGCCTCGGGAACATACTGTAGGTTGGGACGGATCGATGCAGGATCGCTAATCAGTAATGTAATCCTTGACAGCAGATTAACCAGAAGCTTGTCCTCTTCTGTCTGTCAAGGTGTCGGGTTGTGATACAACACAAAAGAGCCGATAAACAGGAAAAGACCTGGCTAACCTGCTGTACTAAATAGATAACAGCTGTTGCTACTCGGTGCATGTACACATGTCTGTACACTTTATGTACTCAGAAGAAACCTTAATTTTTTTATTAACTTGTGATCTAATGCGTCTTCAAATTTCGGGCACAGCCCAAACGTTTTGGTAAAATAAAATTTGATAACGAGTGCAGCGTTCTTTTTCCATAGACTGAGATTAGCAATTAAAAGACATTAAAAATAAAAACAAAACATGATACCACATATATTTAAAATATATTGACAGAATTTATTCCAGTACACATGCACTTACATATATGTATATAAAAATAGACGAAGAAATAACATACCATCCAGCAGAGCAAAATCATGCTATTGATTTTAAACCAAAAATCGATGTTTTTGTCTTGAGCAGCCAGTCACTGTATTATACACAGTATTATACTTAATTTAACTAAACAAACTCCCACTGGATAATTACTGTACATAAGTTATTTAACCCTTATTAATGCAGTGACCAGTTGCTCATTTCTCAGACATCCAGTGGTAATGGAAGGGTCGAATTATTGGCAAAAAAGGGAGCTTGATAAAAGAGCAGGGAAACATCATCTTTAAGAAAGAAATGTAGTCAAAAAAAGTCTTGAATAAGTGTGATCTGCAATCACTTAAATGTTTGGCGTAATGAAAAACTCATGGATATTTTTAATAGGGAAAGTAAGTAATGTCCACACACAGAATGCAAAGGGAATTTAAGGGATTAGGACTAAACAACTATGTAGTCTTAAGAAAACGACTTATAAGTGAGGCTAACAATATATAAGGCTTCAATTGCTAAGCAGTGTTGCGATTGGACTCTGGAGCAACGAAAAAAGTTCATGTGGTCTGTTGAGTCCACATTTACTCCATTCCTAAGTGAGCATTATGTTTAGTGCTAACTAAACTGGAATAAGCCTGAGGAAGCAGTGTTATAATATGGTTTTAATGCAGTTGGTGGGGTTTAGCAACATTATTAGCAAAGAATGAGGTCAGCTTGCTTTCTGATTAAATAATTATCCAATGGAATTTTTCCTTCCCTGATAGGCAAATTGCAAGATGACAATGCAGGGATGGATTGACCTAAAAATGTTTGAGGGAGCCTATGACAACCTTTTTATACATTAATTAGCCATCAGAGGCCAGACCTTAATCCAATTGGGAATCTTTGGAACGTGCTGGAGTACAGAAGTCTGCTTCTTCCATCATTTACAGACAATCTTGGCAAAAAAAAAATTGAAGTATATTAAAACAATGCTAGCATATTAAAACAAAAAAGCACATTAAAACAATGCTACAGAGAACGCATACTGTAATAATAAATCAATAATGTTAGTAAGCGATACTCCTGATGGTTGCCAAAGTACTAATATTGAGTAACAATGGGTAATAATGTTCTATTCTTTGTCAGTAATAGCACCAAAAAACACTGGGGACACGTTTAGTCACCAACAGTTATTGTTTCTAATGTCACAAGAACAACAGTTACTAAAAAGAGAGCAGGAAAGACATAAAGAGCTTGTGATTGTGCTTTAGCTCTAAATATAGAATTTAGTAAAGCAGGAAACGTACTAACAGTAATGTATCCAGAACAAATTATTCATACTTATTTAAATAATTAAGTAGCCCAGATACGCATATAGTGCTGTTTCTTTCCTCCACCTCCTCAAATGAGGAAAGAGCACCTGAAAAAGTGAGTCCCTGACACAGCTTAAACATATATAGGGTTTCTAACTATATCTATCTGATATCTATACAGAGCAGTGTGCATTATTACCTAAATATTTATTAAAAATTTCGCATCATTGTGCTTGTCACACTGGGTCATGCGATCTTCTGGGAGGAAAACCGATTGTTTAAAAATTAGGGGACTGCTTTTAAATGCTGTTTTGGAAAATAAAATGTATTTTTTTAAATAGCTTCAAAATTATATTAGGATCCTACATACTGTTGCTTAACTTAAGCAATTTTCTTTCTTTTTTTTTAATAATTAAACCTGGTTGCCAGTCTATCACATGGCCACACACACTTACATTCACTCCTATGGGCAATTTAGAATTAAAAATCAATCTATCAAAAAAGCTGGCGTAAACCCACACAAGCATGGTAACATGCAAAAAGGCTTTTGCCCAGGAATTAAATGTGGCGTTACTATAGTTGAGCTCACTGAAGAGGTGTTTTATCCAAGTTGGCTCTCTTAATCATCCAAGAGGCATATCAGTGCCGGTGCTCACACACAAGCATGCACAATCGCACACATGGCTCAGCCTGAAACTGCATACTACTTAAGTATGTAACATTAAAAATATATATTTTGTATATAGTATGATTATAGGTCGTATGAACACATTTTTGAAAGAACAGCCACTCATAATAATTGTTAGAAAATGATCCCAAGATTAAATGTTTTAACAATTTTAATTTTAGTCAAAGAAGATCCCAGTCAAACAAAGCTGGGCACATAAATGCCTTTTCCTCCAATTTTATTTCAACAAAAGGAAAAAAGAGATTAGAAGATATTTCTTCATATTTTTTAATTGTATAAGACAACATGGATATCAAGGCAACATTCTTAACATAGCTTTATAAATGTTCAATATTTTAAATAATGAATAAAGGTTTACAATTGGATATAAAGTTTCACGGTGGTGTAGTGGTTAGCACGGTTGCCTCACAGCAAGAAGGTCCCGGGTTCGATCCCTGAGCAAGGGGTCTTTCTGTGCAGAGATTGCATGTGTATGTGTGCGATGGACAAGCCTTTCACCCTATGTGCGCTGGGATGGGCCCTGTGACCCCAAGCTGGGGAATTAAGTGCGTATAGAAGAATAATGAATTAATGAATTGAATATAAATCTTCAAAAAAGATGAAAAAACTAATTTCTTCCTTAAATTAAATAAAAAAAGATCTGTTTTTAAAACAAAACCCTTGCAATTTCTTTTTAGCTGAGTAATATAGAAAATAAAATATAGGGCATCAACAATGATGGCGAAATATTTGTATTGTTTTTTTTACTAATTTAATCACAGTATCTTGCAAGGTCTGAAAAAAAAGGCATGATAAAATGACTGACTAAAGTTTAGGCAGATTTTGCTACACAGATATGTACTAAAGTACATAACAGAGCCCTAAAAGTCATAATCAAGACTTTATGAATGCTAGATAAAACTGTATAACTTTAATTAAACAGGCAGGGTGGTGGCATAGTGATTAGCATGTTAATATCACAGCAAGAAGGCAGTGGGTTCGATTCCCGGGTGTTTCTAAGTTTCCTCTGGGTACTCCGGTTTCCTCACACAGTCCAAAAACATATGCATTAGTTTCACGCGATTCTAAACAGAAGTATCATAGTGTGATGAAGAGACTGAGTCATTCCCCATGACCAGGAAGTAAAAGTCTCTCCACGTCATTGGCAAGTAATTATAATCTAATGAAGCACCTTTCATCGTCACTTGCCAACACAACATAAAAATATTGTAGATTAGTGTACAAAGTTTTATAATAATTATTTATTCTATTCAATTTCATTCATTTAACCTAGTTATATTGGGGGCATCCAATTATTTGACATATCTAAATAAAGTAGTAATGATGTTATTTTCCCTGGTAAATGTAGAATACACAAGGAAAACATGCTCGATTATACATTTTTATAAATCATCAAAAAAAGAAAATAAACTTTACTTAATTTAATCTTTACAAATTCCTTTACATTTCTCATAAAGCTAAGGTGCTCTGGGAGAAATTAAATGGCACACAGCTATTTACTCATTTGCTTCACACACTGCTGTAAATCACACGGAATTGATCAAACCCAAAAAGAAGAGAAATACGTTTTTTCCCCAAATCAATATTTTCAATGTAAAAAAATCCCATAGATCCATAGCTGTAAGTCAGCACTAGGTGGGGCAGATTGCACATTGTTAAAAAAAAGCTAAAAGCATTTAATTAAGTCCTATTGATTAGAAGGAAGCTGATCAATGATAGTGCTAATAAAGAAGGATGACATCATGTCGAAGAAGAAACACACAACCTCAGATCATGTACAATATTTGTTACAGGAGGTACAGCGAGGTTATGATCAATGAATTTAAATAACTGACATTTTACCCATAATGCTATCCAGCAAGTAAACCTTTAACTAATTTAGCTCCTATCGACTCACGGATATAGCAAAATAGTCTGTAATGTTTTCCTGCTTTTGTAACAAATATAATACATTTCCCACTAACAATATGTCAATACATGTGGAACTGGGAAACATGGGGTCTTGTAACTGCCTTGTATTACAGTCATCCTGCACTGCACCCACTATTTCTGGGGCAGAAACCCGATCCACATTTCGACTATCAATGATTCTGCATCATTTTACCTGTACAAATTTAAGGGTGTGTTCAAACTTATGTTTTGTTTGGTTTGGTTTATATGGTTCTGAACCAAAAAATAAACATCTAACATTTGGTTTAGGTCTGCTTAGCATTAAACTCACATTTTTGGCAGCAAACCTTAATATCACTAAAGTCAAAGTGATACATTCATAATACGTTCATAAAGACCCCACACAGAAATACCCCGTGCTTGGGATGCGAACCTTGGACCTTCTTGTTGTGAGGCAACCATGCTAATCACTACGCCACTGCACCAGATGTGATGCATTCTCTTAATAAACATTATTGTTAGGTGTGACTTAATTAAAATAAAACACTTTCCATGGTAGAGAGTCGCCCAAATAAAAGTTTTCTCAAGTTTTGTCCCTTATTTTATCAGTTTTATCTATTGTGGATTTGGTCTGATTTATATTTGTTTCAGCTCCCACCTGCCCCCCAGTGGACAGAAATGTAATGCTTTATGTGTGTATGCTCAAATAACTGCTGTGTGAACACAGTAATGTGTAATTATGTATTAAGTATTGTAATACATGATTGACTAAATAGACCAGAAAATGCTATTTTTGGGATTAGTAGGGAGGCACTTCTGCTCTGGGTAAAAAAACCTGCGATTGGATAAGTGTAAAGCTAGAAAGGATATGAGATCTGATCAACAGCACCTCATCTGATTACAATTTGACAAAAACTTTATAATCTCTAAGCTCACTGAAAGAGGTAAAGCAATAAAGCCTGTATTTTTTTTAGAATGACAGTTGAGTGAAAGAAAAAACAGTGCTTGTTTAATGCAGCTACCCCATTTCACTGCTCACTAATTAAAAGCCACCGGTCTCAGGGGGCCGAGCAGACAGAGAAGGGCTCGCTAAGAGCTACCATAGTGTTACAGGCTCACCAAGAAACCAGCAAGAAACCTACCCACATCATAACTCCAAGCCTTAGACAGACCCTAGTAGACACATTCAAACACACACAGGCCTTCTCTCACACACACTTAAACACATTCACATGTAACACAGTAAAGCACATTAAAGTAGGATTTAACCAGAATTTACATTACAAATCTCTTATATGCAAATTAAGTCTACAATAACAAACCAGAGTGATTCATCTAACATTTTCTTATAGGATCTGTCCATCTGTCTGTCTGCCTGCCCGTGTTAATTTTAATATATATATATAAATAAACACATATTTAGACATGTGCCTTCAGCCCTTAGACAGCAAGTGCTACAGCAGCAATCATCTAACGAAGCGCTCGTGTAATTTTATTACAGCATGGCGATTTATTACTGCAGCATGTGTCTGAAAGAAGCTGCTTAGGTCATGACACAAAGCCATCTTTAGCTACAGGAGATTGAAGGAGCAGCACGCTGAATGTGGTGAGGTGTAATGGGATGTCTAAGTACGGATTGACAGTGAAAATGTAGACTGATGAGATTCAGGAATTAATTTTGTGTGCAATGCATGTAGAACAAAGTGAGAATGTTTAACATTTGTGCAGAATTTTCTCCTAAATACCGTTTGATTTCAGAACCGTCCTAAAATTGCACTTAATGTGAGGCAGTAATTCTGGTAAAGATTGATCTATAACAAATTAAGAAAAAAAAGAAAGAAAGAAAGAAAGGAGTGGAACTGAATGAAACTGAAAAAGAGACTGAAGAAGAGAAGGAAGAACGCTGTAGCTGTAAGAATGTGTTTCTGAATGTTGTAAAGCTTTAAGGGATTCAGCAATGTTACCGTGTACTGGCATGTTTATCCACAGTGTCACAAAGGGAACAACCACACACACACACACACACTTCTATGGGCACCACTCATCACCACTTAACCTAATGTTTTTGTACTGTGGGGGAAAACCAAAGTATCTGGAGTAAACCCACACAAGCGTGGTTAAAACATGTACAAAAACACCCTTGGTCCAGGATGCCACTACGCCATCACACCGCCCTCATTAGTATCATTTATCAAGCAGCTATACGTATACCACCTATGTCCTGCTCACACACAAATTGAAAGCATGACATTGTAACATACAGGCACAGAAGAGAATTTTTTACAACTGTGTTTTCCTTAAGGATTCCTTTTCTTGTTGCTTCAGGGACATTTTCCTTGCTGCCATCGCCTCTGGCTTGGTTAAAAGGAATAAATTTAAAACTAAAAAATAAAATGTCTGTAAGGCTGCTTAATGATGATATCCATTGTTCAAAGAAAAGTCAATTGAAGTCAATGTTGATAAATTTCTCCCAAAAATCAAACAGCATGAAATGATGGGAAAGAAATACATTAAAGAATATGGCGTGAGTATATATAACACACACACACACCATCACATTCTTATGTATTCCTATCAATTTATTGCTACAAAGCTAGAGGTACTAAAATGTATATGTGTGCTTTGATATTATAAATTAGCTGAACTGCAAAACGTCGCTAAAACCTTTCATTTCATTTCATCTTCTTTACCCGCTTATTCCTGAATCCGGGGTCACGGG
>JAOTQW010000014.1:7988621-7998893 GCA_026260075.1 Sisor rabdophorus
TAGGGCGAGAGGCAGGGGGGTACACCCTGGACAGATCGCCAGTCCATCGCAGGGTACTACCCCTTATATACTGCGTATTTAAATTAAGAAAATGTAAGAAACAAAGCTTGCAAAATAATAATAGACAATACTGTATGTAACATTACACACATAATATAACATGTAGGTAAAGAACATACAGCTTGATACACAAAAATGTATTTTTCCTAAAAATATATAAAATAAATTAACATTAAATCTTAAATAATTAAGATTTAAAATTAAGATCTTAAATAAGACCAAAATTCTTACGTGTTCTGGGATGACTAATATATCACACAAATCAAGGAAACAATCTTGATGAATTTAATTATATTGAAAAATCCCTAGCCTAATGAATAATTCATTCTTGCTCATTGCATGTGCAATTAAGTTGCATTATGGGCAAAAAATGTCAGCATAAAAGTGATAAAATAGACTAAACACACGGTTCAGATTCTATAGACAACTCAGTGATTTCTTGTTTATAAAGTCAGTAGATTTGCATTTGATAGGAAATCTGGCCAGAAAAAGGTGTCTAGTTAGCAACAAAAAGAGGTTGGAAAATTTAGTATGCACAAACTAAAAGAATGAATGAATCAGGGTTGTAAATAAAAAAATGCAGAATTATTATCATTAAAGCCTTTACACTGTTTGCCACCATTTATTATTAAAAGCTTCATGAATGAAGATAAATGATTCATTGTCTGCATTACAGAACATGTTTTTCTGCATTTCTGCGGAGTCCAACGGCTCTGTGATTGACCTCAACATCAGCATTCTAACAGCCTGACTGAATTTAGTAGTTGGATCCAGATGTAGTGTACAAGAAAGAACGCGTTATTTCAGCTGCATTTCAGCTGTATCGAACTTCATATCGTGCTTATCAAAAAAAAAATTAAAATTATGTATACCTTCTAACCAAGTACAAATACTAATCTAATGCAATACCTGTAATTTTATTTATAATACTAGTATTTAATATACAAATCTCTAATATGTAACTACATATATTACATATTACAGTAATGTATGCTCTAAACAATATTCTCATTTCCTTTTCTAATTCTTTTACTAAAAGCAGCCAAAGCATTTTCTTCTTGGGTAAATCAATACTTGTTTTTTTCCAGACTCTGGCACTTATTGATCACTATTAACCTCTAATTAGGGTGGAGAGGAACACTGAGCTTTCTTAGCCACTGGGTATAACCAATGTTTATGAGAAACAAAGTCGTCATTAACCCCCTCAGTCTCAGTTTCAAAACTGTAATGATTTAAAGTTTGTGAGTTCATTTTAAGATGAATTTAGTTTTTCATTTGTATAGCATGTTTAACAATAGGTATTATCAGAAATTAAGATAGGGCTGTGTGGTCATAAGGTACAAATAAACATGCATACAAACTTACATTATCTATTTTCTTTATGTTCTTTACTTTTTTCAGTAATAGTCTGTGTGTAGGAACAGCATCAATTATTACCAGCTGAAATTAATATTTATTTGTACTTATATTATGTATTTTTAATTGTAATATTTAAAAAAAAATATTTATTTTTTAAGTGCATAATTTTTTTTAATCAACAACTTTTGATAGCTATTAACAACAAATGTCACAAATGGACATGCAATAATAATTAAATCAATAAATTAATTAATTAAATTAAAATACACATTTGAAAACAACACATTATTTTATATTGGTCTTTAATTTTAATAGACAGTAATTAACCAACTGTTCATGGATTTACTGACAATGTGTTTTTTGCCGATATATTTTAAATATCTAAAATAAATATTTAATATATAGTATTTTGGCTGCCATTTCACTTTATTGCATATATTATTTTCTAGTAGATTTTAATTAAATGCTGATGAATACTGAACGATCATGTTAAGAATTTGCAGATTATTAAAATATTTCAGAGCTTAGCAAAGATATTCTGCACAGTATGGGGTCTCCATATAGTGTTTTTGTTAAGATCAGAGATGTAATTATTTTTTAAATTGTTCCATGGAGGTTTATGTTCATTATATTTGAGGGCACATTTCTTACTATATAAACTAAATACAAAACAGTTCATACTCCTAAATGTATTTTCATAGAAAAGATATTGGTTAAAGAAATATTACTGGATCTACCATATATTTTAATTTAATCTAATCTCTGGATGCTGGACAAAGTAAATTTTGTACAGAAATAATATCAATATATAAGATTTATTTACATTTAAAAATTACATTTTATTTATACATACTTCCGGAAATTTTTGAGGTGTTTTTAATAAATGTATTTACACTATTTTACTAAGGGGGGCTTGAGCTATGAAGAACTGTAAAACTGCACTAATTCCTTTAAGCTCTAGAATTACAAGATCATCATGCATGCACTCGCTGGCAAATTGTTCAATTGGCTTAAAACGTGTCTGTGCAATTGATTTCTCTCACTCTCACCTGTACTTTTGCATATATATATATATATATATATATATATATATATATACAGCTAGTATATAATATACAACTAGTGTGTGTAGTTATACAATAATTTACAGCTTAACACCATTAAAAACTAAATCGAATAAAATCTCTTATATTAGTATGCATGTCAATCCCCACTTATGTAATTTACATATGGAAATAAATCTCCAATAGCACCACTTTATTTAGAGCTGGGCATTTCCACAGTTAATTGACATGTTATTTTCATGTTATTGATTTGTTGGCATTTGCCATGTGATTGAATCCCCTGCTGCAACACTTTGGAATAAAGACCAACAAAAACAACTGGTAATTTACTTTAGCAGCAAAGTAGCAAGAACTAATTGCTTTGATTCATATCCTAAAGGGACCTGCTCACGTTCAGGTTTTTGTACCACAAGGATATTAAAAACATACCTAAAGAAAAAACACATCAATTGTATATCAGCTTATCTCTCTGGCAGGATTGTGTCATCATGTACAGGCTTCCAAAGGACACAAAGAAACCCATTTGAAAAAACGAACTGCCAGCTATTACCCAGAAAGTCTCTGGTCCGTGTTCGAATCATTTGGCTCATGGGGGGTCACTGGCAAACAAACAATTATGCCAAAAAATCATTGACTGCTTCATAAACAAGGACGACGGGCTAAGTCTGGCAGTCCACCAATTTAATTGGCCTCTCCTTTAATTATGGCCATCCCCTATCAGGCTGCTCAAAGGAACTACAGAGGGAGCCAAATTGTCATGAGGGCCAATTACAGCTGAAACGGGAACATCTGCTGCCACCAAAAAGCCTCCTGCGTGCATGTTAACCTGCTGTGCTTTAAGACACAGGCTCAGACCGCCTAGCCTGAACCCAAATGCAAAACGGTACATATATGACTGCCTAACATAAAGAAAAAGCCACTGCCAGTGCTCTGAAAAAAGAAGACATGAATTGAATATGATTTTTAGGTGAAAGGTATTCTGGATATAATGATATTCAAATACCAGCACAGATTGAGTCACGCTAATTAAAGTCTGTTTGTTGAATAACAAGATAAAGGTCACTTGTTTATCCTGCTTCCTGTCGTCCTGTCTAGGCTCAGTTCCTCCAAGCCTGGATGACTTGAGTATGAGCAACTCACTTGTTCTTTACTTTGAATAAAATGTGTGTTTTAAAATATAGAGGCACTTCAAATGTGTATAAATAAATAAAGCCTCTAGACTTTAAACCACATATTTGTAACCATTCATGAGTCCATAAAAATCGTGACTGAAAAAATTCAGGAGAGACACAAACAATTTTGCTGTGTAAAGCTTTGTTTCCTCATTTGTCTGAAAAGAAAGCTCTTTCATTTGTTAAAGCAAAAAGCAGCTTACTAACAAAAGATACACAGTCTTATTGAAACTTATACTCCACCAACAAGCCATTTTATTTATTCATTCATACATTTATCTATCTTCTATACCCGCTTATTCTGTTGTGCCTATTTCAGCGCACATAGGGCGAAAGGCGGGGGTACACCCTGGACAGGTCACCAGTCTATTGCAGGGCCACACATAGACGAACAACTACAAACACTCACACTTACTCTTATGGGCAATTAAGAGTCACCAATAAATTTGGTCACCTATAATTCTAACTATGATTCTTTATTTAAAAAAATGCCAAAATGCTCCAGCACAGCTACCTGGTTCGTCTCATCAAAGGTTTGTCAAAAAAGGAGTCAACAATGCTGTTTGCTTGTAGCAGATCTTTGTTTCGACATATTACAGAGAATATTCTCACTAAATTCAGCATCATTTTTGGTGCCAAGGACCATCACAAAACATACGGTAAAAAAACTGACCAATCAGGTTATGAATTTATTACCATGTTTTTAGGTTCCAGTGTGAACACCAAGGACCAAATGTATCCTTTTCCTTTCGGTTCAGATAAATGAAGCCAACCAAAGTACAGTTTAAACAGTCTTAAACCTTCTTTGGCAAGGGACACCTATAAAAAGTTTAAGCCATACTAATAATTCATCCATCTTCTATACCCGCTTTTTCCCGAACTCAGGGTCACGGGGGTCTGCTGAAGCGTGTGTGTGTGTGGTTGTTTATGTGTCTGGCCCGTGACTCTGAGCTAGGGAATAAGCAGGTTAGAAGATGAATGAATGAATTCTTTGCCTCAGATTCTCATAGATTTCTTTGCCGTGAGGTGCCCATGTTGAACTTCCATTGACCAGCATGAATAAGAGAATTAACACCAAATGTAACACACCTCCCAGTCACACCTGAGACCTTGTAACACTGATGAGTTTCTTGACAACAAGGAGGGAAAATGGCTACTTGGACCCAATGTGGAAGTTTCCTGTATCACTTTTGTTGCCAGCGGTTAAGACATTAATGGCTGTGTGTTAAGTTGTTGATGGGACAGCAAATTTACAGTTAAACAAGCTGTACATTCACTACTTTGAATAGTTTTAACAAAATAAATATTTACAGGCATTTTATCTACACCCATTATATTTTAACCCTCTTCCCAATCTTGAGACATAGTTTTAAATAGTATTATTCACATGTTAATCTAACCTCCAAAATCAAAGCAAAAGGAATAACCTGACAGTTTTTTAGGACAGAGATATTAAAATACACACATTCCCAAACAGCTTTCTTTACTTAACAACGTGAACTCACAGTGCCAAGCGTATTGATTGATAGAGCTGTGAAAGGCTCTGCTGTACATCTCACGGCTGTCTCTCTCCACTCAGACAGATGCATTTCCTCATCAGAGCCTGAGCTCATCCCCCTACGACTGCTGATTTAAGAGGTGGGAGCCTTTTAGTGAGCTAACACCGACAGAAAGCCTTGGCATGAACAGTGGAGGATGGGGTGTGCTGCAATGGGGTGGGGGAATTAAGCAGAATGTTTTTTTTTTTTTATTTCTATTCATTCAGTATAAATGGATAAATATTTCAATAGTAGCATTAAACTAGATATGAATATTATTTTATTACTTTGTGCAATATATTAAAAGGGCCACTGTTTGTTCTCTGAAAACTAGTCTTTAAGCAGCATGTTTTTACTACTTTTTTGCCATAGAAAAAGTAACACCTTTCCCTGTGGAGCAGACCGGCACCAGTTCGTCTCTGTGGGCTTCGACATCAAGCGAAACACTGCAACGACAAACCAATCGGATGACTAGGCTACTCCCTGGCACTGCTTCCCACTTGCAAAAAAGGGATAAAAATAAACACGTGTAGGGCAGGCATCTTGGTCCTAACTCCCCACGCAAGAGGGAGGAAAGATAGATCATCAAAAATTTTATTCAAGTAAGAAGAAATAATATATGAGAGAGAGAGAGAGATGTCAGCACTGTTTTATATTTCACTAAACTTTCAAATGAATCTAGACCTGTGGCATGGAAAGTAAAATATTTTATTTTTCCAAAAGAATTTAAATTCTGTCTTTTTGTAAAGTTGCTTTGGATCCATGTCTTAAAACACTATACAAATAAAACTAAGTTCATTCATTTATCTTCTATACCCGCTTATTTCTGAGCTCTGGGTTCAGAGCACATAGAGGGGTACACCTTGAACACACACACACACAAACACACACACACAGTCACACACACTCACACTTACTCCTATGGGAAATTTGGAATCACCAATCAACCTAAGGGGGCGGTCCGGTGGCGTAGTGGTTAGCACAGTCGCCTCACAACAAGAAGGTCCTGGGTTCGAATCATGTTATTATGGATTAAAAATGCCCATGATTTTAGTAAACGTTAAAAATTGCTGAAAAAATATTGGTAATAATTGTGACTTATTCTATTTGTTAGATTTTTTATTGGCTCTACATAAATAAAATATAAACTGAAAACGGTATACCATTTTACCAAGTGGTAGTTTTTTCAACCAATAGCCCCATACTGGGGTAAAAGGATCTAGGCATTTATGTTAACGTCTTGTTTTTATTATTTTGCTACAAACTGTAAAGCTTTAGATTTTCACTAAATACACATATACAGTGGTGTGAAAAAGTGTTGGCCCCCTCCCTGATTTCCAATCTTTTTGCATGTTTGTCCCACTTTAATGTTTCAGATCATCAGACAAATTTAAATATTAGTCAAAGATAGCATGAGGAAACACAAAACACAGTTTATAAATTAAGGTTTTTATTATTGAGGGAAAACAAAAACTACATGACCCTGTGTGAGAAAGTGTTTGCCCCTCTGTTAAACCATAACTTTGGTTTATCACAACTAGGTTCAATTTCTCTAGCCACACTCAGGCCTGATTACTGCCACACACGTTTGCAATAAAGAAATCACATAAATAGCCTGACAACATGACAAGATTCTCAAAATCTAGACATCATGCCGAGATCCAAAGAAATTCAGAAACAAATGAGAAAAATAGTGATTGAGATCTATCAGTCTGGTAAAGGTTCTAAAGCCATTTCTAAAGCTTTGGGACTCCAGCAAACCACAGTGAGAGCTATTATCCACAAATGGGAAAAAACATGGAACAGTAAAGAACCTTCTTAGGAGTGGCCGGAAGGGAAGGAAGCCAACACGTATTTACACCACTGTTCATACATACATACATACATACATACATACATACATACATACATACATACATACATATTCTACACCTGCTTATTTCCTAACTTGGTGGGGGGGGGTCTGCTGGAGCCTATCCCAGCGCACAAAAGGCGGGAGGTAGGGGCAGACCCTGGACAGATCGCCAGTCCATTGCAGGGCCACACATAGATAAACAATCACACACACATTCATTGTCACTCCTATAGGCAATTTACAATCACCAATCAACCTAATGTACATCTTTCTGGACTGTGGGAGAAAACCAGAGTACCCGGAAGAAACCCACACAAGAAAATTAAAACCTTTGCCCAGGAATCGAACCCGGGACCTTCTTGTTAACCAACTATCAAAATAGTAAAAAGTAAATATTTGCTTTGGTGTGTATTTTTCTTGTTCTACCCTTTCACAATTCACACTTTAAACAACAAAACAATTGAATATTTAACCCTGCAGACATGTGTATGAGATTTACTCGCACATTATGGAAATAAAAAAGAGGAAATCGTATTTAACGGCTCCTGAGTGTCTAATGTGTTTTTCAAGGAGAAAGTGCATGCTTAATTAACACAGAAGACATGCGGTGGTTCTGCCACAAATTGCCGCCCCCGACCTCACATTCAGAATAAAAAGTGCAGGTGTTCAGCATCACACCGTCTCCTGAGTGGCCTTGATTTTATCTTTCTGTGTGTTTAATCTTGACTTTTTCTGTTAAAATGAATTAAAAAGGAAGCACCTTATAGCATAATTATATTCTAACCGCATGAAATCTTTCATCCTTCGTCACAGGAGTCTCATTTAGGTGTTACAGTTACTTCACATTAAATTCTGTAGTAAAATGTGAAACCAGTTTAAGTCTCTTAATGCCAATGAATAAACATCAAGTATAGAATCATATTAGAATCCAAGTAATCCACTGTACTAACTCTACAGGATTATTTTATATCATATGGTTTGCTTGGGCGGAGTTGTTTTGCCTGTTCATCAGTATTATAATGATTTGTTTAAGGATTATTTCTTAAAAATATGTTCGGAAAAAAAAATACTTGTGTCCCAGAGTTGCTGTTAAAGCAACCCCACTTTCAAAGATATACTTTCTGCATTAAGGTCACAAAGAAAGACACATGCACTCACGCACTAATTTTAGCAGTAGAAGCTCTAATCAGAGCCACCATGCAAAAAGCATTTTACTCTCTCTCACTCTCTCTACCGCTCTCTCTATCTTCCCTCGCTCTCTTTCTGTCTCTCTCTCTCTCTCTCACTCTCTACCTCTCTCTTTTGCCTCCACTTTTTCAAGACGTACCTTCAAATTCTTTAAATGGTTTAAGTCTTTAGGTGACCTTGTTTTTTCCAGCTATAAAACGGTTGGCACCAAGTTTTCATGATTAAATTAGATTTCCGTCGGACAGGCCTGCTATCTGACAGCACTTGGGGAATGGAGAAAACATCTACCTCTGAGAGTGTCAAATAAGATCAGATGAGTGTTTCTGCTGAGACTGGCAGCAACCCAAAAGGAGCTCAGGAGCCCCAGCGAGGCACAGCTATCGAGGGAGAAATCGCATCTACTGTATCATGCCTCTATACGTGCATCGGAATATCTAACACTGTGTAGGAGTGTGAGCTAAATGTATCTGGATGAGGAGTGCAAACAGGCTTGAACCAGAATAAAAAAAGAGTGTACAATATAAGACACTAAAATTAAATTTGCTTTAATCAATCAATCAACCAGAACAAGCAGGATCACATATCAATAAATCTTGAATAATTTGACTGAGCAGTTAAAAAAAAGCATCTCTCTTTCTCTCTCTCTTCCTCGTCTCATTAAACGGAGTTGTTAAAATATCTGGTGTCTCCAGCTCAGTGCATACAGGGAAAAAAAAGTAAGACAACTAAAGCAGAGCTGAGAAGACTAGACAGGAAGTGACCGTCTGGACTCTTGCATAATTATTGATCTGTCCTTCATTTTCAAATACCAGTGGAATTCACAAACCTTTCTGACACATTATTAACACAAGCAAATGGTCCCCAAATGGACCATGGCCAAAAATACTATACCCGTATCTGTCGACGTGCACACACTACAAGGGCATACAGCATCTCAAAATCAACTACCTTCTTTCACTGCATTTATATTTTCCATTGTTTGTGTGTATGAATCTAGATCGCTGTGCCCTAATTTTTTTTTGTTTTAGACTAATGCTAACACAATGTCCTGGACTACTTTACCGCACAAGGAACATAAAGTATCTATGACACAATAGATGATATAGGAGTGGCGCCACTGCAGCTGAAAAGTTATATGAGATTGATCTGGAGATGTTGGGCTCCTTATGCTGCGCCACATGATGCTTTTTGATCTGTTTAGATTTGCAACTTTTGTATAAACCAGTTAGATTTCAGCGTCATAAATCCGAATATGGATTTATCTAAAATGGCAAGAATAAAACCTATCTAAGACAACATAAGGAAGAACTCATTACATCATTCATTTGGCAGATGCCCTTATCCAGAGCAACTTACGACTGAGCAATCGGGGGTTATGGGCCTTGCTCAGGAGCCCACAGCGGGGGTTTGGTGGTGCTTGGAATCGAAGCCTGGTCTGTCTGCTATCAGTCAAACAACTTAACCCCTAGGCCACCTCTTCTCTCTTTCGTTAAGATATCCCCATTGGCCAATCCCATGACTCCTTAAATGTTTTCTTTTTCCAAGCCCATTGCACCATGCCTGACCTTGCCAATGCCTTCTGCATTTCCTTTCAAGGAAATGTACAGCATTTTAAACTTGAAAATGTGTGCAACTTTACAAACATAGCATATCAAGGTAGCATATAAAACACGTCCAAACAAGTTTATAAAGTGGAGCATTACAGCTAAGCTCCTTCTGTCAGATTTAAGCCTACAGCCATAGCCTAAGAAATCATCTCCTCACATGCCTGTCTGTGTCTTCACCCCATGGATCATCAGCTCCATCTGTGCTGAACCGGTCCCAGTCCGCGGCCCAACTGTACAATAAACCACATTGTTTGGCTCATGGGGAAAAATGCAAGACAACTATGGGACAAAAGTTATAATCTGAGGCTTTGACAGGAGGGACAAATGTGAAAAAATAATAAGGGTGACACATTTAGGGAAAAAATCATATATTTATTCATTTATTCATCTTCTATACCCGCTTATTCCCGAACTCGGGGTCACGGGGGT
>JAOTQW010000014.1:8036251-8066550 GCA_026260075.1 Sisor rabdophorus
GACACATTTCTCCACCCATTCCAACCTGCTTGCACTCGCTTCTTCACCTCTTTTAAACACTTTCCAAAAGTACCAAAAACATTTATAAAAAATAGCATAATAATGAGCAAGCATCTTAATTCAAACCCTTTCTACCATTGGTACGATAATCACAATTGCCAGTAATTATGCCTATAAATGGCCACAGATTTATATTAATGAGAGCTATGCATTCTATGGCTAGTTCTTGCTGCACATCTAAAGAAAAATAAAGACTGAGCAAACTTTCACCCAGTTATTTTTGTTTTGTATTTCTACTCAGCGTTTTTCAATTAACGTATTTGCTAGTTTTCCAAAGCACAACTATACACAATGCAGCAAAAATAGAAACTCATGGAGTTAATCTAGAGCTTCCTATCTGGGTCTAATTCATGTTGGGTTCAGCAGGGGCTCAGTCCCTATGCACAATTTATGAGGTCTTGAGGTTTTTGTCATGGTTGGCCCTGTAACTTTTTAATAATAGAATAAAGATCGCATCAAAGCAGATTTACAGAATCATCTGATAAAACACTTAAAACGCTTAGGTCTGTGCAACTAGAATCTGTAAATCAGAAAGCCAAAGGCGACAGCGGAAATCGCCCAAAACTCCATCGGTGACCAGTTTATCTGCAAACCCGCAGGTTACTTCCTGCTGCAGCAAAGTTTTTATGTTTTCGTCTGTACGGTTGTATAAAAGAAAAGATCATCACTGGGCCTCTGGGGATTATTGTCTTTAAATGCTGATCCACTGACTGAAAATGAAAACAGAGGTAAAGGATCTGCCGGCCATGGTTGTTTTTGTTTTTCTAGGTATTATCAAAGTTTTGAGAGTGCACTGGATATGGAGGACTATAATAGAATTGGTCACTTAAAAAAACATGCTACATTAACATTAAAGGAACAATAGCTTAGCAATACTATATAGTTTTCTGTTTTCTTTTATGAATACTAAGAGAAATATACATTTTATGTAACAGATCAACGCTAGTCAGGCGTTCTGGAATTCCTAAGAGATTTTTTCCATATATCACAGTCTGTTTTATATTAGACGCAAATACAAATGCCATGGTTATTGGAGATATAAAAGGGATCAACTTTAGCGATACATTAATCAAGAAAAATTAAATCAACAATAATAAAAGAAATTTGTAGAAATATCATGTGTTTATCAACCAAAGTTCAACATGGTACAAGTGGAGGGGGAGGAAAGCTATAAAGAAATAGATACATAAAAAAAAGTCTTACAAGTCCAGCTATCAATAATGTCTCGTTTCAGCTCCTAGAAATCCTACAGAGGATCTGAAGTACAAAGCAAAGACCAAGCATGAACTTGGTCATGCAGATATTAATCAAGGTTGTGAAACTAAAGGAAAGAACACCTTCTAGTCAAACAGAACAAGCCTTTGTGTGAACTCTCTGCTAGCCACTGCACCAGACAACATACAGTTTACTGTTACAGGTTACAGCTTAGGCTAAGAACCTTGCTCTGGGGTTCATCAGCGACAGCTGCTGCTGGGGAAGTGGCAGGGCAGTGGTTATGGTTTTGGACTGCTAATCGGAAGATGAGCTTCTGACCAAGGCCCTTAATCCCCAATTGTAGGCTGCTTTCTGTGCAGAGTTTGCATGTTTACTGGCATCCTGTCCAGGGTGTACCCCTGCCTTTCTCCACATGTGTGCTGGGATAGGCTCCAGCAAACCCCTTAGGGAAGAAGATGAATGAATTACTTTAAATAAAAGCATATGCCAAATGCAATAAATGTAAATGCTGGTACTGCAGTCGGAGATCACTACATCCGCCAAGCTCCCACTTCTCAGTGTAGATCCACCTAGTGACGTTTGATACTGCTTTGGTGTGCTACAATCTGGCACCTAGACATCCGCAGATGATTTCTTAAGTTAGGACCTGAATGGATCAGACTTTTGTTTTGTTTGTCTCACCCATCCAAAAGTTTTCCAACCCTTTTGTAATTTAATTGTTTCTAAACAAGTTTTAACTAAGTTTATAACTGTGAACTGCCCCCCTTTCTTTGAGAAATACAGGTGCCATCAAAATTGCACTTGATCTGTAAAAATCTTCAAAAGCACAAATGTCAAAGTAACAATGACGGGAATGCTGGACTCAAGAAGTGCATCCCAGCGACTATTTCCTCGTCACCTGGTGCCATTTATTCCCCAAGCAAAGCAACATACACAGATACAGCTAGCCAAATGTATGATCTAATTCTGATTTATTTTACATTTGAATCACATTATGTTGGTTTCTGCCACATAGCTTTTTATGCTTCCTTGGCGATCACAGTTTAAGAATTATGTAATTATCGAGCAGCATTGAACTCGCAGAGATATTAAACAAGTGCAACAAGAAAAAGATTTCAGTAATTTACTAAAGCAACTTGCTTTGGTTGCCAGTTCCTTGTGTCTCAACAGATTTTTAGAATTTAAATAACTTTCCATTACATCATCAAGAATAATAAGAACTCTAATCTGTTCCATGAAAAAGAATAGACAAATGAGAATATAGGAAAAAAGAAAAACAACAGCTTTGTGATTTGGCTTTTTAAACCCATATGTTTATATAAATATAAGCTGCCATTGCTGGGCTGCTGAGCGAGGTGCCTAACTTCAACCACTACGGGGTTAACGGTCACTTCAGCAAGACTGGATTAGTCTAAAAGGTACTAAAATAGCCTGTTAATGGTCATATCGATAACTATTATACATCAATTGAAGTATTAGTGTTATTTTTTGGGCGCATTCACAATAAAACTAAACGTTTCTGTTTTTATTCCCCCCAAATGCGTGTTTAAAATGCTGAGAGTCAAATCGAACGCAAATAGGAAACCATGGGCATGTAGTTTCCCCATCAACACGTGTACCAAGACAAGTCCATCTTAGTTAAATATTATTGTAGCACAGATTGTACTGAATACAAAACAACATGCATGTTAACAAATAGAATGTGGCAAAAATTAACACTAATGTCAGGACATGTCAGAACATCTCAAGGGGGCCCCAAAATTACCTCAGAATAACTGCTTTGCTAGATAGTAAGATTTAATAGATTGTAAATTGCTTTATATAAAGGCAGCTGCCAAATACAGAAAAATATAAAATAAATAAAAAGCGACAATTGTGCTATCTACTGAACATCTAAGTAAAACTTTTGTTCGTGTGTAGTGAACTGGATGTGATGCATTCTACATGATTAGATTAGGTAGGACAGTCAGATATCGCTCTACTATCTGGGTGTTCTAGTGGGTGTGCAAATAAGCTACAGTTAGTTCAGAATACAACAGCAGGAGTCCTTACTAGAATGCCATATTGAGTATAAATACTACTGCCATATAAAGCACTTACTGGTCTCATACCCCAGAAGTGACCTTCTGCACCGTTAAGATCCCTCCAAGCCTACTACGATCATATAAAGGTGCATTATTTGTCTCTCAAATAATGATGACTCGAGTAGGAGACAAAGCCCCACAGTTATGAAGCAACTTTCCAACCTCTAAGGTACCAGCCAGCAGTGTTACTGCCCTTTTTCCTTGGATTTGTCCGATTATGCCCCTTTGGATTGGAGTTTTCTCTGCCGGGGATGTTTTTCATCTATGGTTCAGGGAGCCATGAAATTCTGGAGCCACACAGGGGCTTTGATGATTGATTGCGACTAAGTCTGCTCCACTGACCCAAGGCTACAGGTTAAATTGCATTTAATCACCATCACCACCACAACAGCGTTTAGCTTTAATAAACAGACATTCTGTGTCACCCAGATGAGGATGGATCCCTCTCAGTTTCTTTCTTATTTCATCCTAGGCCTCCGGCTGGCTCATTGGGGACAAACTTACACTTGTAACCAATGATCTTTCAGTCTGACTGCATTATCTGTCTGTATAAAGTTGCTTTGAGACAATGTTAAATGTGTTATACAAATCAAAATGAATTGAAGCACAACAATGTTTATACAAGGTTAAAAGCTTACAGTCCTTAAAACTCATGCTCATTTCTAAGTGCATGCTGTTGAAATCCATTGGGCCACATGATTTCAACAGCATGCGCTAAAAGGCTTTTAACGACGTGGCTGCACATTGAAACTGCTCTGCTGTTGCAAACCAGCCAACAAATACTTCAAGGAAACATTGAGTTCCTGTATCTTAAACAGGAACGGATGATCAATGACAAGTCAAGTCTTGTGAAAGTCATATTGAAACTAACGCCTGCTTGCACTGCAATATAGGATATACAATATGAATGTTACATGAAAAACAAAACATCAGAAAATATGTTGGGACATAAGGAAATACCATTTACATAATCATGTTTTCATATTTAAAAGTTTTTTTGTGTGCATGTGTGTGTGTGTAGGGGGGGGTGATTTTTGCTCTTATTGATAAAACAGAGGGATGAAATGGGGGATAAAGACAGGAAGGTGAGCCCTGAAAGGAATCGAACACCAGTCGCTGGAGCGCAACAGCTTGCACATGCGGGTGCCAGGGCCTTAAATCACTGCACCACGGTGACGGCCATATTTAAGATTTTTACATACGGTTTGTACACAGAACTGTAAAATATACATTTACAGCATTGTGTAGACGTCCTTATCCAAAGCGACTTACATTTATCTATTTATACAACTGAGCAATTGGAGGTTAAGGGCGTTGCCCAGAGGTCCACAGTGGTGATCATCGAACCTTAATCTTCCGTGGCAATTCAACACCGCTTATCCAATTGAAATATTATAGTAAAGTTAACCCAAGTTCATATTTCATTCACTATAGATTCAACTAACCTAATAAAATGAAAAAAAAAATGAAATATGGTAAAGTCCCTTCCAATTTTTTATTTTATTTATTATATGAACCCAATTTGAAAGAGAATTTCCCAGGATAAATATACTAATTTGAATATCCACATGTATCATAAAATTAATTAATTTTTCCATAAGACAAAATTACTGGTACCGCAAAATAGATTTTTGGTCACACTGCTCGTCCCTGTCTGCAACAGATGTGTTCGATTGGAAGTAAACTCTGCAAGAATGCAATCTTTTTTTCTTTCTTTCTACAAGTAAAAACTTTGGTAATTATTGCCATAAAATGGGATTGCAGTTACAGTATATATATAACAATGCCCCTCTGATCCACCAGACATATGGAACAAGGAAAAGTAACAGCTGATAAATTACAGGCCCTGCATCCATTACCAGTGTTCCTTCCTCATGCATCAATGAAGTGGGTTATTGAAGCTCCTAAAGGAACAGAAAAGAACACTGGCACTGAACCAGAGAATTAAACAAGCGTCCGCAATATATAAAACAGTGCAGACATCCGGGGTGGTCATCAATTATTATGAATAATAATAGGAAAAATTTTCATACGTTCATTCTTCTGAAGATGATGCTTGCTCCTTGTTAGGGTTTTTATTGAATCCAACTCTGCATATCAGATTCAGAACTTTATTGCAAAGTGTGTTTATACATTACAGAGGAATTAGCCTCTGTGTCAGCAGCTGCCACTGGGAAATCAGCAAACATATAGCAGACAGAGAAAATATAAGGTAATAAACATTAATAACAAAGAGCATGATAGTAAATAAAATAATATCAATAGACAGAAAAAAATATCTCTAAGGGAAGTGGTAGTTTAGTAGTTATGGTGTTGAACATTTACATGTGAGTTTTAAACCCAGCACCACCAAGTTACCACTGTGCAAGGCCTCTGCTACTGCCCTGTGGTGTGTCGTTTCTGGTGTTCCGTGCTGGCCAGAGGGCAACAGTATAAAAAGAATGGGTGGGTCTGTAGAGGCCAGAGTAACCCTTTTGTAGCCCTTTGCCCCACTCATCACAGTGTACTGATGTTAGAGGTTGGGTGGGGGATAAATATAATTTTAGCAGTGCAGATTGTTCATTGTTGTCTTGATATTTGATTGGGTAGCTTAGCCAAAGCAAATGGTTACACGGGACATACTCAATGATGGAAGTGTACCGGTTGTACCTTTGTCAAGCAGTCTTTCAGGGCTGAAACACACACACACACACAAACTATTTAACCCCAGGGAAATTTATTGCAGTGGATCTTTACACTGATGCTTTTGGGAGGTTAGAGAAACCCCACACAGTCATCTAAATTCGGGATCAAGATTGAAAGCTCCAAAGAACTCTTAGTCTCTTTTTAACTTAATGACAAAGCTGTAGATTTTGGTGCCTTAGTTTACAAAAGAGAATCTGATGATTTGGGTCTCTATTTAAAGGTTTCTTGCTGTTGCTTGTCTCTCATCACAAGTCCCACTAACAAGTTTACACTATACTAGAAAAGCGACTCACAATTGGCATCTGTTTCAACAAGTTGCTTAGGTTTCCTTTAAAGAAGGCTGTATGGGATTAGATTCTTTATAGCACTAAAAGCATGTCACAGCCCAGAGCATATCGCAATGCCCTCAGCAAGCCCCCCCCCCCCCACTGAATCCTGGTGCATTTTAATCCTCAACTTTACACACAGTCAGCCATGAGGAAGCGTCAATTAGACCACACCAACAGTGCCATTGATCCATGATGCTGATGAGCTAACCAGGGGGGCTTTTGGTGGTGGACCGAGGCCAGATCTTAGGCTCTCTGACAGATTTGTTGCTATGCAGCTCTTAATGCAACAAGACAAGATAAACCGTGTTTAGACACATTATATAATCATATCCCAAATGATTTTTTAACAGTTTATGATTTCTGTGGAATCAGACCTAGCATGTTACTTCTGCTGAATATTTGCATCAAAGAACTTTGGCCACACATGATCCTGTTGCCAATTTTAATGGTCGTCTTTACTGGTATCACTTAATGGTATCACCAGGAGTCTTAATGACAATACCTACTCACCAATTCACCCCCCCTCTTAACACACACACACACACACTATAATGCTACTTCCTAAAAGGTGCCAGTGTTAAAAGATAATAATGGTTATTTGCTTCACCTGTAAGTAGTTTCAGTGTTATGACTGAACAGTGTAGAGTCCCACAGGGTTCTCTGTTAGGCTCAGTGTTGATCTATGTTCAGAGTATTCTACCCTTTGATGTTATTCCTTAGCTGCATACTTCAAAGATTCCTCTCTAACCTTTTAAGCAATGATAGCTTAGCACTAGGCCATCTTGCTGATTTTAGTAAGTTAGGTCCCTTCCTTTAAAGCTGGGAGGGGGCTAAATATTTGGTGTCTATAAATCACTATTTTCATGTCTTCCCAAAGATATTGTATATAATAAGATTAAAGGTCAGACTTTGGCATGGACAATTCAATACTATAAAAAAGTGTCCTGACATAGGTCCTGCATTGTCCTGGCTGAGGGTTTGATCTAACCTTGACGAATGACCAACGGATCATATGCGTGTTGCTAGAATCTTATTCCATCTTAAAAATTTGACTGTAACCTAATTGGACTTGAAAATGCCTAATCTTGCAACCGGAACCTTTCGTATCTGTGTTAACAGGGGGCATAGAGGTAAAAAATTAAATGTTTTGATTGTATAAAAATTTGCTGTTTCACAGATTATAGGAATACATACAAAACATTTAGACTACATAACATAAGAAATGCGATTAGAGTAAGAAGTCATAAAAAGGTACTTATTCATCTACCCTGCCCTTGCAGAGCAAACTGGTTGAGGATTTTCTTTTAAAATATGACAACCTGTTTTTTTTTTTTATTAACACAAACAAGCACGATCTGACCATTGAATTGGGGAAAAAAAAGAAAAAGAAATTGAACATTTGGAACCCATTTTATTTTAGGCTCTTTTTTCAATAGATAGGTATGAATTTAGGAAACAGTTTACATAATACCTTTTTAAATCAACATGCAGTTGTCAACATCAAGAGAAGTTTATAAACGTTAGGGAAAAAAAGGAAACACGGCTAGAAACCATTGTAGCATAAGGCCGTACACTTCGATTATTCACAGTGACTGGTGTGTTTTCACGCATTCTTTACAAAAATACAAAAGAAGGACTTTGTTCTGACACAGAACAAACTTTAGGAATAAGTAATAACCCTGTAAAAAATTGACTATTATTGTAATTAGATGTTTTTAGGTTAACAACTGTATTTCAAAACATTGCAAAATCTTTTGGATGGAAAAGCTATCCTGATGCTGTAATATGTACCACAAGCCAGTTTCAAACCGGTGTAAAATCATAGTATGCTGATTTCTTGCTGATTTCTTCCTGATTAACAGTATCAGAATTATACTTTAGCTCATTAAAAAATATTTAGCACGGTACAAGTACCAGCAGGAGGACAAACATTAATCCATATGCATATTCTGTCACACATTGTCCGCTTCTTTTTTTTTTTAGATTTAACACAGTGGAGACTGTTCCTCTCACTGAAGACTTAAAAACAACAAGCAACTCGTCCAAGCAAGCAGTGTCTGAAAAAAAAAAAAAATCAGACAGTAACAAGCTGAAAAACGTTCTTTGCTGAAAGGGACAAAAGATTTGTGAACACATTCCCATTGCGAGGGAAATGTGTGCACTGTGATGAGGCCATAGAAACTGGTCTTCAACAGTAAACATGTGTAAAGGAGAAAAAGGGTGACCTCTCTAAAAAGCAGAAAAAGTCTTAAAGCCTCATAACATGCAGACTTGTTTTTCTTTTTAGTCAGGTGCTGTTTTTTTCCATGTTGTGGAATAGTGCTGGTCAATTACCAAGAGCACAGTACAAAAATCAGAGACTGGAGTTTAAACATAGGCACCTAAAGCGGCATGGAACTCTGTAAGACACTGGACAAGCTGCTGGAACTTTGGCCTCTCTTCTGGATCCAGTGCCCAGCAACACGCCATCACAGCGAACCTGAAACCCCACAGACAAACACCACTCAGATACAGAGTACTTAGATACTCAGAGTTCAAACTAGCACATTATATATATATATATCTCACAATATATTTTTACTAATGTCATCAGATAATACACAAATATATACACAATTGATAATCATAGATAAATACAATAGAACAAAGATGTAAATGAAATAAACAGTTATGTTATTTTAAAAATTATGTAAGGAAAATGTAAAAATCAGACCTTATAGTCTTTATTGCATTAAAAACTAAAATAAATCTTTGTTAAAGTTAAAAAACGAAAGGTTTTAAACTTGTTTAAAAGGTTTACACAGTAACAGTAACCTTAAAGGTGTGTGCAAATGTTAATCTTTCAAACAGTTAATAAACATTACAGGATGTGCAATATCACATCTGGATTATAATTGACTGCACCACAGTTCACAACACACCTGATTTGTAGATCAACTGCAATGTAACTATTGCAGAAACACACATTACCCTGTCAATGTTAAAACTAAATATTGTGCAGCCCTACAGCAAACATAATGGTACAATTTAACACGGATCGAAGTTTAAAACTTCTAATTAGTTTTGCCTATGTTACATACTTATGACATGGTTGAGTTTATGCCCAAGCCTACCATATTATTGCTTTTTTAGAAAAACACTGAGTTTTGCTGAATAACAGCACCAAGTCCATTTCAGGGCTATGCAGAAAAGATTAACCAACTGGCTGTATGTGTGATCACTGACTAACTTTGATTGAGGAGTTGTAATAAACAATTTAATTATATACTTACAGCTCATCAGGGCAGTTTATAGGCTGTGCTATTCTGTAGCCATCCTTTAAGTAGGCAGCCATCTCGAATGGGTCAATGTCGACATATGGAGTCTGGCCCAGTGTCATCAGTTCCCACAGAGTTACTCCGAAAGCCCACTGTAAGGATAGGACAGAACGAGGCTGTAATGCTGTGTTTGTGATTTACTTCATCTATGTGAGAAAATAATTAAAACTACAGAGTCACTTACTTATTTAAAAAAATACGCAAACATTAAATTTACTCTATACAATTATTTCCTGTCTTTTAAGCAAATTTTACAGCAAAGCTAGTTGTTTAGAGCGTAGGTCTTTTTGTACGGAGGACCCGAGAACCTTTTAGGTTCTCATATAACATAAGATGTTACATTAAATACCACTGATAAAATTCATCCAGAAAAGATAAATACCCATCGGTTTGGAGAGTGATTTCAACTGATGGACTGCTTATAAAATACATTTCATTTAGACCACTATTTCATCAAGTAGTGTTGAGTATTCAACATTTTTGCATCAGCTAAAATTCTCAAAAGAACCAAAGTTTAGCAGCTCCTGTTCAGTGAACTGAATGTACAGCTCTAGTTTGGCTGTAGAAATGAAGAAGCTCTGAGATTTACAGCATTTGGCAGACGCCAATTCAACTATCAGTCCTTTTTATCTAGCCTCAGGGGCCAATCAGTGAAATCTTATATCAATCAATAGTCCAACAGCTATCCACAGAGTTTCTCAGTTCTCCCTACCTAATAAGCTGAACTGGTTTTCATGCAAACTACAACATTAAGACTTTCAACTTGGGGAAATGTCTCTATTGCATGTTAAGACCAAAAAAATAATCCCTTGTTCTTATTAGACCCAGCAGTTTAAAGCCTTAAGTAGAAAGCTTTTTAAACAATTGTGGCCTGTCTTTATTGCATGCTCTTTCTATGTTTCTAGCACTTTTACATTTCTGGCAACTTTCACCTTTATCTTGCGCATATTCTATCTGAGCAGCAGAGGGGTTAAGGGCCTTGCTTCGGTACCCAAGCAGAAAGGTTGTGATGAAAATAACACATGCATGATTATCTGATCTGCAGTCCAACAACCTAATCTATAGCTTAGGCCTGATCATACACATTTCTGTACTTTCATTATGCAGATTTGACCTAGCTCATGATTACTCAAAGAACATTTAAGCCTTTTTGGATCAAGTAATATGCCTACTAAAAGTACTCCCTTTTTTTAAAAATTCCAGATGGGCATGTTCAGCTTTCAAACTGTCAAATACATAAAAACCCCTGCCTATTTAGGAATTATTACAAACAAAATAATCTATAATAATTTATTTTATTCTTTTTTTAAAATAAATATTTACGCTTCAATGTCTCAATGTTTTTTGCACTTATTTTTGCAATAATTTTATTCAGCTGGTAAACACGTGACCCGAAAATTTCCACAATTAAATAATTAAAGGCTTAAAAAAATGTAAAAATAAATAAATAAATAATTAAAAAAATAAAAATCAACCTGTACACGTGTCAATTTATGCAATTCTAAAACACTGTCCTTTTAATAAGTCCTGAAAAACCTCTGTTGGTGACAGTTGGTGCATGGGTGGCAACCATGACTGATAGGATCTGAATTAAACACCGAGAAAATTTTCCTCATCGGCGCTACTGCAAACTAATAATCCTCTTAACCATGTCTGAGTACTGCCAAGCACCGTTCTTTTTATTGTTCCCTCATCTCCCCTGGGCTCCAGAGGTCATGTGGGCAGCAAGCTGGTTGTGTGTGCATTCTTTTTAACTTTTCATTTACCGTCTACAGCCCATTTCCTTTGGAAAGACAACTAACCAGAAAGGAACTGGAACAGAATGTTGTTCCACACCCAGAGATGTACACTTTAGTGTACAGCCAATCTCTTGCAGTAGAACAAGAATGCATCATAGGCTGTGTGGTAGCTACTGAGAGGGACTGCTGCACTACTTCACAGTATACATGTGTATACTAACGAAGACAGTCTGTAAACACCACTGAAAAGGAACCCTGTGAAATCCCCCAGCCGCTGGAGTAAGGCTGGGTCAGGTCTCAACCTGCTTATGAGTCTTTGTGTGCTGATTACGCTTCGTAATGTGAATAACAGCGCGACGTTGTACGTCTAAACCAAATGAACCGACTTGAACTAATTTTCACAGAGACAAGGACATGTGCCAAATGTTCACATTTTTTAGAAGCTATATTGTTTTTAACTACTTTTAAATAATCCTGTTTTTTTTGTATCTTTAAGCAATATATGGAATATGGAAGTAGAAAATGGAAAAAAAAAAATTCCCCCACTTTTTAATGGAAATCGTTCTGATGCCTTTTACAAACAAACCAACAGTTTTAAACTACAGAACATACTTCAGTAGAAGCAGGAGGTATGCCCAAAATTCCATAACATAGTTATGACGGATTTTATTTTACAGTAACAATTTTTAGTAGCAGGCCCAAGCAGACCCCCGTGACCCCGGGTTTGGGAATAAACGGGTATAGAAGATAAATAATTCAAATAGGTAATTTAAATAGGTGGTCAAAAATTAACAGTAAGGGCTTTATATCATAAATTAAATACTTTAGAAATGAAAAGGGCTTTACTGATTTTACTGTCTGTCTTTCTCCTTGGGGTTATTATACTTACTTGCATATTAAGTAAACACTAAACTATTTGTCGTTCATTCTCCATGTTTTTGGGTTGAAATAAAATAAGAAATGGTGTAATTTAACCTGATTCCTACACCTATTCCCAGCATAAAAAGCAAAAAAACCCATTGTAATTGCTAACTGTCCAGATAGGAGATTTTTTTTTATCACATTCCATTACAGATGGCACCCTCGATCCTGCATGTAAATAGTTTAGCTTAGAGAAACAAATAACAGTTTAGAGCTTGATTCTCCCACCCTTGAAATGAGAAGGAGAGCATGTACAATGACAGTTTAGTGAACTGTACATTACGGGTGTATAGGGAGAAAACGATGCACAATCAAACGCTGAGACTCTTACCACATCACTGGCACTGGAGAAATCATTGTTGAGCAGACTCTCCAGGGCCATCCAGCGCACAGGCCTGTTCTCGTTATCCCCCAGACAGTGGTAGTCCATGGGGAAGAGGTCTCGAGCCAGCGCATTATCTGTGATCTTCACCTGCATGCCGTCATCAATGCTGCGGGCGGCACAACAGAAAGCCGGTCAGTCAGTGTACGTATGTAAACAATTATATAATGGTAAAGTTCATGTGCTTAGCTGATGTCTTCAGTACAGAGAGGGTTCAAACAAACCGCATGTGTCAGACTACTAACAAAGCCTCTGGTCCTGCAGCAGGACGCAATTATCGACTATGATCCACACTGCACAAGTCAGGTAAGAAATAAGTGTGCTTTGGTATAAATGTTCCATGTTAATAGGGTAACTTACACACAGTTCCTAGCAGCCAGATCTTTGTGGATGACTTCTCGTCGCGCCAGGTAGCTCATACCGCAGGCGATTTGGATAGCCATGTGTACAAGGTCCTGCTGGGAGATGGCCTGTTCAGAGATGGCGAAAGATAAAGATAGTTTATTTATATCTGTTAGCTTCCTCTGCTTACTGGCAATGAAGAGTGAATGTGTGCAAGGAAATAACTTGCATTGTGCAAAAGGAAATAAGTCACTAGAACAATAATAACTTAAACTCTTAAAAAGCTATGCCACCTAACAAATTTTTAGCAGTTATTTTACATAAATTTTTATCTTTGTGTATTGCCTGAATACACACAGTCTAGCATTTGAGTTGAAACTTGGATCTTGTGGGGGTCCAACAGTAAAATGGCAGCTGATGATTAGTCATTAGCAGTTTTCATTGTAAAAGGCTCTGTCTGATGCTCAGTAGTAAATTAGTGGATCTTTTAACACTTTACACCAGGGGTGTCCAATATTGGTACTGAAAGGCCCATAATCCTGCTCCAACCCTAATCAAACAGACCTGAACCAACTAATGCTAGGTAGACTTGAAACTTACAGGTAAGAAAGAAAAATATATTTCCAGCTTTTATTTTATTAGCATGGTATTGTATAGATGATTGTCTTTTGTTGTATTTAAAGTGTATTGACTAATACAGTTGTGTTTACCTTTGTGCAAACCTTATGTTTTCCAAACAACCAGTAAAAAGGCCAAATGATGAAAAAAGAATATCTAACATTTTTTGTTTTAAAGGCTTTTAGAGAAAGGTTTAAAAACCTAAAGAAGTTAATTTTATACCTTTCGGGTTTCATGCTGAGCCAAATGTCTAAACCATTGATAAATTTTAAGATAAGACATCTGTAACTACTTGTAGGACTTCTTAACTGATGCTACCCTGCGTATTTCGCGGACTTGACGATTTACGTTTTGAGCCTGCTCAGACAAATTCCCTTAGCATAAAGGGGGCGGGGTGGGGGTTGGCTGCTGGAGTGATTTTATAAACTGCTAGCATGTACAGTCTTGCTTCGGGGAAATTGTTAGCTCGAAGTGCGACTTAAGGAATGGCATTAGTGAGTGCGCTGATCAAATCAACAGCATTCTATCCTGTACCTGGGAAAGGTGTGAGATGCCATCTGGATTCAAGCCACTTAAAGTTTACTAGCACAAAGCGCTCATTGTGCTCTCCTGCACCCCAGTGGAGCACAGCCTCCTTTAAACCACACTCTGATACTTCAGATCAAGCAGACCTCAGCACAACGCTTTCATTGTTCCACAGAATCCAATTAAAGAGACTGTTTCTCAGATGTTATGCTGGAGGGTCAAGAGTTTCGGCATCCTTTAATAGTAACATTACGGCGGCTTTATCCAGTCTATCATTCTGAAAGACCTGCTTTTTCAAACCTTTACATTGGAATGTTTTTAAGACGGCGTTCATTAGCTTATACAGAAGCTGCTTTGTTTGCTTTATAAACCTGAAGTAAAACCTCGGCATGCATCACGGGATTGAAGGTGAGGATTAAAGTTGTAGACTCACCTGAGGATTGTTGGCCTCAGCAAGCTTGCACTGGCGAAGGAAAAGCTTGAGGTTGCCCCAATTCATGTAGGGCAGCAGGACCATAGGCTTCTCTCCGTCCTCTGTGCACACGTGACTGATGGGCAACAGGTTCCTAAGAGAGTGGAAGCAAAAAGGTGTTGAAAATGCACGTATAAAAAAACAATAAAAATGTATTTAGTAATGTACCCGAAGAACAAACAAATCCAATTTTAAACAATCTGCATGGCATTGCATTGTACAACACACCTTAACCATAAATAGACCAAATCATTTAATTTCATTCATATGAGGAATGTTATTTCTCTGTGCATCAGAAAGGCTCTAAGGCAATAGGCAGATGCACCGATTTATTTTAAAAAAAAGGGGGGGTTAGGCCTTTATTGCACCATGGACTAGTTTTATAATCAGACAATATTTTTACAGACGGGCCTTTAAGGTGTGGCAGATAAACACAAAAAAATAAAATTATACAACCAGAATAAATACTGTGGTATTTACTAAATATAATAATGAAACTGAAACCATTATGCACTTATATACAACTTTATTAGCAGCGTCATAAAATCACCCAAAAACATGAGTAACATCCTCTCTGCCCCATAACGCTCTCTAATCTCTGTTTAAGCATGCCTTCTAAATTAGATACCCCACAAAAACAAATGTAAATTTTATGAAAACTACAACTCCCTATAACGCAGCGGTAACGCATCACATGACTGAGACAAGCGTTTTGACTTCGTCAAGGGTGAGTCACAGACACAGATGGAGGTAACTGATAGAATTTGTCATTTAAAAAAAAACATTGTTCAGACACAAAATAAATAAAACTGAACCAAAGTTATTTGTTCTTTCTGTGTGGTCCAGTACCAAATGACCCACAGACCGGTACCCGTCTACAGTCCAGCGGTTGGGGACCGAGGGTGAGGCACCAGGTTTGATTCTTGGCTCGGGTTCTTTTCAGTCCCACCTCTCTCTCTCTCTCTACTCAATTCTGCACTGAAACAAAATTTTACATCTCACTCATGAACAGGGCTGCTAGATATAATAAAAAAAATTACCAAACCAACTAGAGTAAAACCTGCCTTTGAAAAAGATATCAGCCAAAACACAGTACAACCTGACCCCAAACAATAGTTGGTGTAGCAGTTGTCTTATCTCCAAGGTAAATGCTGTACATTGTACTTAAAAAAACAGTACATTACATTGTATTGTTTTTCAGCAAGGTATTTATAGGTTCATTATTCTTATTTAAAACCATGTAAAAAATAATTTAATTCCAAAGTCAAGGCACTACTGTAATTGAAATGAAAAAACAAATACATAAAATCCTGCCTGGTGTATTAAATAGCAGTCCAAAGTTTAACACCCAGCCCAATGCATTTGGTTTTTCGGGGGAAACCCGGCAATATCTGGCAACACTGATCGGGCCAAGTCTATGGTAAAATGGCAATGCCTGGATCGTGTCAATCAATAACCACTTTAGTCTGTGCAACATCACAAAAACAGGCATCTGAAAATGGCTTAATTAAAAAAAAAGTAACTATTTAACAAGATTTAAATGGTCTTTTTAATTATGTGGTCGTTGTGAACACATTAGGGTACAACAATATTGTCAGCTGATGAGCCCTATAAGGAGGAAATGCTTCTTGAAAACCACACTACACATCTTCCTCCCAATACTCTGGAAAGGATGTGGACCATCTGCCCGGCAACCAGGTGCCAGAGCAAACAAACAAGAAGAGCCATTGGCACCCTTACTATAGAAATATCTACACAAATCTGGTGTATCCCAAGAGTAAAGAACTGAATGCATTTAATTATAGGTTAATATTTTTTAAATATACAGAACAGATTCAATCATTTTCTAACACAGATCATTTGTTAAGAAATAGATCAGTTCAACATTTCTGCAACTAATTCAGAAAAAGGAAAGCATGTGGAAAGCGCCACAGCTTAAATCTCTCTGCAGAGGAAATGTAGAGGTCACTTCTGGTAAAAAGCTCTTACTCCACTCTCACGATATTCTGTCATTAAGTAGCATGGCCAAACAAGTGTTTCCAACATTAGCATACATTGCACTTGTGTTTTTTAATTCATAGGACTCAAAGGGCATGAAGAGGATACCCTTTATTTATAGTGCACCTTCATGGCGCCTTCCTGCCCTCTTTCCTTATTCTTTAGTATATCTCTATTCCTGAATTCACTGATCTTGTCTTGGGTTATCACGACAGCCCTGGGGGCTATGTTTCCAATAAATGGCCAAAGTGCAGTCCCAGTCCCAGTTTTACTTAATACACCTACTTCAGTTGCTTGCTCATTGTTAAACATTTTTGTCAGGCGGATAAATCTGTAATATCACATTTTTCAAACTCCTCATGTAAGGTTCAAGCCTATTAACCAAGGAGTTATAAAACGGATGACTACCAAATGTTTCAAACATGAAAAACACTTTATGGCTATGCAAAAATATAGCGAACCAAGACTAGTTTCTATTCTTTTCTAGTTAGGAAAACAAATAAAAATTAGCAACACATTATTTATACACAGTCAAAAACACAATCAGTGACACTTTTGGTAAAAATGGGCAAGAAAAAGTTAGAAAGTATAAATGATCATTTGATCTCACACTTAAACAATAAGATGGCCCATTGTTAATTAAAACAAATTGATTCTTTTTCTTAACACATGCACTTCTTGCTAATGTGCATTTCAGACCTCAGTGTTATTTTCTACAAGGCTGGGACAATATATCAATAAAATAACCCCAGCAAAAATAAAAGTTTAATGTTTTGTAAATTATGAGTGATTTTTTATTAAATCTTCACAGAAGTGTGTAAAAAAAAAGCAAAAGAGGAAGTCAGAGATGAGTCCAGCAATATCTAGCTGATGTAAAACATAAAAGATGACACTTTAGTAAACTTAACAAATCAGATTTTGTGTGCGCAAGTGTGTTTCTTCAGTTCTTTTACATATTTAGTGTTAAATTAAGATAAACACAAACATATTTATGTTCTGTTTATTATAGGGTGCCAATAATTCCAGACTGACTAAATCTATTATATGAACAAGTTAAAAACAACGCACAACTTAGGAACAAACGCTAAATTAACAGCAGTGACTCACCTGTGATGAAGCCCTCGCAGTTTACAGCTCTCTGTCAGCATCATCGTCACTTGTACCTCCGAGGCATGATCTGCAAAAACAAATGGCAGAACGAAAGAGGATTTACACTGTGTGAGTAGTTAGTCATCATTTCTAAACACACGGTGAAAAGAGAGATGGGTTTTGACAAGTTAATTCTACATTAATTCAGCTGGGCTTTGGTGAAGATTTAGAGGGAAGTGCAGACAAACATTTCAGCTTGGAAACCTACAGAAGTCGCAATGCACTACATAGTAATTGCCCTCTAAGATTTCTTACGAGTCTGGTAGAGACTGTGTGGCCTAGAAGGCTTTGTCAAGTTCAATGAGCTCTAGGTTTATCTTGACGTGCAGATTTTAGCGGGTGCTATGCATTAGCAGCAATACGACATTGTGTTCTGCCCCATGGGTACAGTCTGGGGAAGTTAAAGGGTTTATTGCATACTCAGACTGCCATGGAGCATTGTTTAGTTGCAGGCACCAGCCCTGTCCGGGGCAAGAGGGCAACAGAAATGTTTATAACCACTAAAGCCCAACATTTTCATACGACATAACTACATGTCCTGTTTTATTAAGTTTATTTTGATATGCTTTAAGCAGATGACCAGGGACCTGCCAGAATCACTTCAAAATTGCTCAGCAAGTTAGATGTCTTATAAAATCCTCCCAGCTAGGAGGCAAAGGGATAGATACGCTAAAACACATGCTTTAGGATGTAGATGTTCGTTCACAACCCAGCAATATTTTTATTTTTGTTTGTGATGACACACAGTGTAAACATACCCATGCCACCACACTGAAACGCCACACTCCATTGCCACCTAGACATCCTTTTATTTTGTCATGTTACAGCTGTGGCCATACAGCTGTGCATGGTACAGACATGCTCACTGCTAAATTGCTAGGACACTTCTTAATGCTATATATAAATAATCTGTGTTTATTATTGTTATAAACTTTGCTGATGATACTTTTAAAGCTGTGCTGTTATACGGATAAAATGCGTACTAAAATAAACAATTTTAAACGAGAACAATTAAATAGCATTTGTACCTTTAACAGTTTTTACAAACACTTGTTTTTCTTTAGTTGGGTCCTTCTCATCCAGCAAGACACCATGGAATATCCGTCCAAAAGTACCTTGAAAAAAAAAAAAAAAAGCAGTCCAGCGATTAACACAATAAAGAAACAGGACTAACAAACACATCCACCCACACCCACGTTATAAAAACGGGCATTTATTGTTTACCACAGGGCAAGAGGAGCACCACTGGGGCAGACTCGATGAACTCCACTTTGAAAACATTCTGCCTATATAAGAACACATCTTTCTACATAGTCCTGCAGTTAATATTCTTACATCACTTACAGACCTCATTAACAAAGCAAAGTATGCACAAACTCTACAAGACACACCCTAGATACAATAGATAGATTATCTGTTATGTATGTTTATGCATGCTTAGATGTAGTTATATTGTTCATTTATTGTGTATTAATTATATACCCACACATACCACACATCATAGATTGTTGCTTCATATATTGATTGCCTCATGCATTGTGTGACATGTACAATTATCCTTGTGAGCTGGGGGGGGGGGGTAATGTGGTGTGAGTTTGTTTATAATTGTGACTGCATTGGGTGAGAAACCGCTACTGAACTGGAAGGGGTGAGCTTATTATCTGATTCTCTTATTAGACAACATGAACTGCAGATGCAGATGGGTACCGGTAATGTACAAGCCAATTAACAATACCAAAAAATAAATAAAGTGCAGAAATTCTTGATACCATAACCAAAAATAAATACATAAATCAAAAGAGACACTCTGCTTTTCTCTGTAGAGGTCACACCCTCCCCAATAGACAACGCTACCCAACTGTGATCGTGTGATCAGAAAAAAAAAGGTCTGGGAGGTAGATACGAGAATTTTCTTATCTACTGTATTTTTAATGCACTGTGCAGTATCTATGTAATCACTGAAACAGTTTCCTGCTATCTGACTGATGAAAGGTGTGTGAACTGGAGCTACAGGAGTACTGGCTCCAAGGACGATAGTGGTTTTGACCAAGAGATTATGTGCTGCGGATCTGGGGTTGTGTGTCTCCTGATGTGCAGCCCAATTCGGGGATCAGGAAAAAGGCTTGCATAAAGCTTAAATATAATTTGGCTGAGTAGTCTGTTGACGTATATGAATGATGTCATGCAGTTTGGTCAGGACTAAGCGTGCCAGGTGTTATTACAAAAATACAACATGGATTTATCCTCTCAGACGGGAATAGTTCTTACTGAGAACAACGGGGATTAAACTGGACTAATATACTTTAACGTACAACTTTTCTTGCAATGAAATGCGTGTGTGTATGTTCAAGTGGGGGAAAGAGGACTCACCTTCATGTAAAACATCTCGGAGTGTGACTCTCTCTCTTGAGATGGCGATGTCCTTAACCTTTGCCTTGGCCTCATGCAAGGTTACGCTTCTCAGGTCATTCTTCTCTATCCGTAATGAAGGATATGCTACACACACACACACACACACACACACACACACAGGACTGAATATAAGACTCGTAAACACATGAATTAAAATAACTTGCAGATCTTTGCCAAATCAACCTATTACTGTGGTTGCATAACGTGTTTTTAAACATTACCGATTTAATCGCTCTATTCGACTTTTGACCGTTTGCAGTGTTTAAACAGGATCTGAGAAATCCTATCATATGGGTCTTATGCAAAGCTATTCCACAGCACTGCTCTTAGTGTTACTCTTAGTGTTCTGTGCATGCCACATAAAAGCACATCCTGTAGGTCCAAGCTGGTTTTTGTAACACCGTCACTTCAATATAGTTTGTGCAACACTAGCATATTTATACATACGAGTTTCAAATGGTAAAAATAGGAATGTTATTTAAATTCATACACAACACGTACATACTAACACAACAGAAATATATCGCTATGCTATCGGTACGAACGGCTGAATACAGAAGACTAGATAGCAGTTGGTTTCATGTCAGAGGCATAACAGTGCCTCCAAGTGGTGAAACTAAAAAATTTGCTCCACAGGGGTAGTGAGGCAGTGGTGGCTTAAATGATCAAGATGCGGGGTTGTTGACTGGAAGACCTAGGTTTAAGCCACACCAAGTCTGCCAAGGTTCGGTCTTTGAGCAAGATCCTTAACCCTTCCTGCTCCAAGGGTGCTGTCCCCAAGCGTCCAAAGTGGGATATTGGAAGTAAAATATTATATCTTGTATGGTGTGTAACCATGTCACAAAATAGAAATTAAATTTTATTTCCACTTATTAAAAACAAAGACTGTATCAAAAACAAAATATTTCTAATTTATTCATTTAGCGTTTACGAATGATTAGTATCAACATGTATATTTAATTAAAATAATATCTAATATTAATTATGATTTTTGCCTTCATTATCTTTGCCTAAATAATGAAGCATAATTTCGGGCAATATCAGAATACTGAGATCAGTTATTTTAAGTTATTTTTCGAAGCCCAACACTAGAAATAGTTAGAAAGGAGCTGACACAAGGCTGTGGAGACAGACATAATGGTGGTGATGAGGGTGATGGTGGTTAGAAAGGCAGCATGAGACTGACCATGTGATCATTCAGGCTCTCTAGTGCTTTGCAAGTGCGAAGCAGGACTTACTTTTGCCTTCATGGGTAGGAGCACCAGGGTGAGGGAAAGAGGCACCTGAGAGCTGCAGCATGGGAGCAGAGCCAGCGTGAACGTCTGATGGAAGGATGAATAAAGAGACAGAAGGTATTGGGGAAAAATATATGAGAAGTAAGGGGAGGATACGAGAAAAGAATAGGTAACTATGATAAGTAAATAGCATTTAACATGTGAAAGCAAATGCTGGTGACGTGGAGAAAAAAAAATTAAAGAAGGACATGTGCAACATGGTAAATTAAACACGCACAGACACAGAAACACACAGACGTTCAAAGGGAAGCGCTAATAAGATAGAGATGCAGTCTAGACTTAATGGGGGAAAAAAACTCTGACATTAAAATGTGAACTGTGATTGGTGGGTTTTGTTTGTTTGCTTTTTTCCCATTGCTTTTCATTACTATATGAAAATACTAGCATCAGTTACTTTATTGGGTTACCACCTACCAAAAGTCTTAAGTTCAATTAAGTCTATTTAAAGAAATGTTAACACAAAAAAAGCAGGGGCATCGCTAAAAGGGAGAAAGGTAGTCCATAAAAAATTTTCACAGAAATGGTGCTTTTTTTTTTTTCTATAATCACTATCTGTGTCTCTGCATGAAATTACATCCTGTAAACGTCCTAGCTTTGTTCTTTACAGACTAAATTTTGTTAATTATAATTAAGTTTAAGAAGTTTGCATTGGGTGGAATTTTAGCTTTTAAAAAATCTAAATCAAATTTAACCTGACTTACAAAAAATGTCTGCAATCCACAAATAGATTTTTGTTTCTTTGAAGCTGCTATTTATTTATTTATTTTTATACTTGGTTTACAGACAAAAGGTTCCCTGTTTCCTATTTTGAAGTTCATAGTGGAAATCACTTACTAAAGCCCACGGGCGGTGAAATTTTTTGGTAGTACAACAAAGACTTAGTGATAAAAAAACTTGCTTTGAAATACATTTAGATGAAAGTCTTCAGCAAACATCTATGAAAGACAAGGAGGCAGTGTATGCAATAACACAGGGTAATGAAATCTTAACATGTTTGCAGCTAAGTAAATTTGTTAAAGTGTAGCTTTATATTAAAATCCATCTCTTTAATTTTCTAGATATTTTAGATCTTGTTTTCTAACAACAGTTTGTCTACAACTTTTCAGAGCAGTTAGTGCTGCTACTCTTGGTACAGTACAGTTCTACTATTACAGGGTTCAGACTTATGGGCAAGTTTTGGGTGTTTTTTTTTTTAAAACAAATATAGTAGCAAGTGTGCATGACCTCAAGATACAGTAGTTGGGTTTTAAGTGATTACATGCAAACTGAAGTGCTATGTAGACCCTGTAAATCTTGATTGGCAACGTAAAGGGGAAATGCTACAAAGCTTTACAATGACCTCTAAATCAAACAACTTGTATCAGCTCTGCGCAGCAAAAAAATATTCAAACATAGGGGAATGTATTTAAAGAAATCAATGTTATATATATATATATATATATATTTTTTTAAATACTATATTGGATATTAAATATTGCACTATTTAGCATATCACATTTTCCCCCTCAGTATCATGCAGCCTTACTAGCTACTATGTCCTAGCCTGACTTTGAACTATGATGTTTGAACTATGTAGAGGGCAAATTGTACAAACTATTAAGAGCATATTCGTTATGTTTGTACAATGCACATAATCTTGCACTACTATAACTTATTCAATTTTATGTTTACACCCCTTCTCATGCTCTCATGTCCTCATGTCTTAATTTAGATTCTGATTTAGATTTTGTGGTTCCTCGTTCCACTAACTAATGTGGTTGCCAGATCCTTCAGTTATGCTGCCCTTTGTCTTTGGAAATTGACTGCTTATATTAAAACAAGCAATTTTTTAAAAATGCTTTATAATACTGAGTTTCTACTGCACGCAAGTTGCATATACTAAGAGTTTGTGTGCTTTGTCTTATATGGTCATTTGTATTTTATCTGTTATTTTTGTTTTGTGTTTTGAAAGGCGCCATTTACTAAAATGCATTATTGGTATTATTATGGTTATTATTAGAATATCATCATTATTACACCAGTATATAATGACAATGGCTAAAGAGTGTGCCGCTGTTAATCTTACTGGTGATGGAGGTGGCGTTGTTTGGTGTGTCAGCTCTCAGATACTGTGTGGTCTGAGTCGAAGGTTGAGAAAGACCCTGTGAGCTTCCACTGTCACTCTCACTAGAAGAAAACAGAAAAAAAATTACAAAATGGTACAATATCCTCAAAAGTGTGTGTATTAATCTCCTGGGTATTGATTAATCCCCCCACAGCAGTCACTTAATCTACATTTTACATTTACAGCATCTCGTTGACGCCTTTATCCAGAGCGACTTACAATTAAACTGCAATCTTTCAATAAGCAGTCCAAGACCTTAACCACTGAGCTACCACGCCTCCCCAAAACTATTATTTCAACGTAAACCCTCGGCAATAAAAAATAACAGCAATGTTAGCAAGTAAGAAACCCAGAAAGGGGCAAGCCAACATGGTCATTTAACATTTCACCGTTTTTGGATGAACAGAATTACAGCTCTAGCAATACAATTATTTTGGCCTGCTTTGAACCAATTATTGCACAGTTCTTAATAAATCACACAGCATTAACACCACAAGTATAAAGCTGTGCACCCGATTTTATTTTGTGTGTGCTGTTCTCTGTAACATGCTTCAAATTTATGAAGCAAGAATGAAGAAGAAAAATAGTACAGACTTATTTAGAAAAAAAGGACATGCATATAAGCTGGGCCAAAACACTCTATATAATTCCATTGATTCCACAATCATGTCTCTTCTTAACTTCTAACCTTGTGCTGTATAATGGGTCCAATTAATGAAATTATCTTTGAGTTTAATGGGTAAATCAACAGAAGCACCTGTCAGGAGCAAACATTGTGGAACCAACTGAGCTTAGTAATGCACTCATGTCATTAACTTGATATAAGGACCATCAAAGAACTGCCGTGTGCTGTTTTTTTTTTTACATTCTCATGCTGTCAGGGACAAAACGGGACATGTCATAGATTGGCAGAAGTCACAAGTTTATGTTCTAATTAAAAAATAATTTCTGCTTCAACCTAAATTAGCAAATAGGATAATAATACCAATTTTAAGACAAGTTAAGACAAGTCAATCATGCAGAACTATTTCATTAGAAGAGTTGCAACAGAACAGATAGACTGGGGAAGATGATTCGTTCTTAAAGACACCAGGCTGCATTTACTTTGCATGCATCAGGTGACCTGATTATGATTTTTTTTCTTCCTCTTCAATGTCTTACAGATGGGATATGGCCCATGACTGGCACATGGATTCTGATATTATTAGATTAGGTTCAGGACCCATTTATATGTGGAAATAAATCGGATATTAATCGAACATGTGCATTAGTGTCAGCTGTGTAACCAGACAAATCAGATTTTCACTTTTGAGTCATACATCATTGAAAAAGGGACGGTAACACATAAGGTCAACTCCTATGTATAACATATCGATCAATTATGCATCTGTTCAGGCCGCAATATGGCCTCTTTGTCGCCTCTGCCATTGTTTCCCCTACCTTTTGTCGCTTTATGTTGCAAAAAGCAAAACAATAACATTGCCTTTGTCCATTATGTTCAGTTCACGTTAGTACGTCCACCGCAGGATGTTTTGCAATGCATAATGTAAATTCAGATATTGAATACAGGTCAGTTTTAAAAGCTCATGTAAGCAAAAAGATCGGATATATTCACAAAATCTAAATTTGTCATCAAAGCCTGCAGCATAAATGCAGGCCCAAGATGCAAATGATCAAAACAACAGTTACACATATGTAAAAAAACAGCAGTACACCACTTAGAAATAAGATGATTCAAATCATTCAAATCTCTGTCTTTGTTCTGCTGCTTTTTAAAGTCGCCTAAATGCCAGCACTCAGGGGTGGAGGTGGTGGGGGGGACCCACCTGTCATCCACCTCGACTCTCTTCAAGCTGTGCAGGTGTAAGACGGCGAGGATAATTGCCACGAGGAAAATGACGGCACAACACACACCAACACTGATGTAGAAGACTCTGGTGGATGTTGTAGGGGCGCTGTCTACTGAGAGAATCACACATAGGTCAACGCTCAGGGAATCCAACAAAACTAAACATCTACAACAATAACAACAACAAATAAGCCTCAAATCACACTTAAATCCATACTGCATCATGCTATAACTTTAAAGTGCCGAACTATTTAAATAGACAGTAGTGAAAAGTACTTACAGTCCGGTCCTGTTTTGTTGGAGAATGGAAGATTGATTCGGTGGGAATCTGGTTGCTCAATTCCTTGATAACATAAAAATAGGATATAGATAAAAGACTTGAATGGCCTCGAAGAATTGAACAATTTTTTAAGGAGATGCATACACAAATAAAATGAACTAATAAATATAATGTATACAGCAGAATAAATGAGCGTAGTCCAGTAAAGTGTTTGTTGCCTTAGCGGCAATGTGGTGAAGAGGGAACAAATAGAGTGGATTAGCAGTTCAAATTGTCAGCAGCAGAATGTGTGGATTGGGGGGGGGGGGGTTGCTACAGCATTGAGGAAGAAGCCTTGTTTCAGTCTGTTTGCCTTAAATGTGTGTATTGGTTACATGTTGCATATCAAAAGATACTTCTGACTACTAATAACTGTCAAAGGAAAAATCGCTGAGAACAATGTAAACATTTCATTAAATTAGCCCAGCAAGATATTAGCCTTTATTTTCCACAGGGGTGCAAATGCCTATCACTATTGTCACTGCGTATTGTCTACAGTTTCAGCCTTGCAGAGTGAAAGCAATGCCAATTTAAAGACTTTTTACACCTCATATTTCACAGTAGAGTGACAAGACAAGGCCAGATAGGCAAGCGCTGCGATTATGTTACAGGCCTTACTTCTGTAGCACATTTTCCGGCGCTTGAAGTTGAGAACTGTGAAGTTGTTGGCATGGATGGTCAAATTCAGCTGTATCGTCAGAATAGCCTCACCATCCATTTTCCCAGAACAGAAAAGGTCTACTCTAAAAACTAGAAACAGGAAATGACAAAACAAAATAGACACCCTAATTATATTTTACTCAACGTTCATAATGACGGTATCTGTAAGTTAAACGAGGCTTTCATTTTAAAGAAAGAAAAAGAAATCAGCTTTAAAGTAAAAAAAAACCCAAACTTTTAGAAGTTCTAAGAGAGATACCTGAGCGTGTAAGTGGGACTATGCCGACTAATGAAACGTTGCTATGAGGCTGGTCCATTGCTGCAGTGTTCTCCACCTGGAACCCCAGCCTGTAGTCCACCTGCACAAAGTAGATAAAACAACGGTTTCTGCTGTTTACTTTTATTTCAATTCTGCATCCTCATCACCAGATGGCAGTAAAAAGATGGACTTAATGTCTAATACAAAATAATATCTAGCACTCAGTCACAAAGACAAATTGACAATCAATCCTTCACAATCATTACAATACGTTTTTATACATAACACTTAAAAGTCCAAAACTATGCCACAAAACTGTGAAATTAAGTTTTTGATCCGAATTTCCATTGCTGAGTGAGGTCAATGTAACAAAATCTTTTGTAAGTTTAATGATATATAGTGCATCTAGTTTGAAACAATGTCATTATCAACATTGTCAGCATGCAGTCATCAAATATTATAAATATATACACTACATTTACTTTTACAGCATTTGACTTACAACTGAGCAATTAAGGGTTAAGGGTCTTGCTCAGGAACCCACGGTGGTGGCTTGGTGGTGCTGGGAATCGAACCCTGGTCTTTCTGGTATCAGTCCAACACCTTAACCACTAGGCCACCCCTTCCCCTATATTGCCAAAAGTATTCGTTCACCCATCCAAAGAAAGTTCCAAATCACTTTCATGGCCACGAGTGTATAAAATCAAGCACCTAGGCATGCAGACGGTTTTTTTGTTTTTTGTTTTTACAAACGTTTGTAAAAGAATGGGCCGCTTTCAGAAGCTCAGTGAATTTCAGCGTGGAACTGTGATAGGATGCCACCTGTGCAACAAATACAGTCATGAAATTTCCTCCTTCCTGAATATTCCACAGTCAACTGTCAACCGTATTGTAAAAACATAAAAGTGTTTGGGAACTAAAGCAACACAGCCACAAAATGGTGGGCAACGTAAAATGACGGAGCGGGGTCAGTGGATGCTGAGATTATCTGTTGAGTCAATTGCTCCGGACCTCCAAACTTCATGTGGCCTTCGAATTAGTTCAAGAACAGTGCGCAGAGAGCTTCATGGAATCGGCTTACATGGTAGTGCAGCAGCATCCAAGCCACACATAACTGTATCCCAGAGAAAAATGGAATCCAGAGCAATGCAGAGTGGCGTGACAAATCGCGCTTTTCCATCTAGCAATCTGATCTTCAGATTGAGGAAGCGACAGAGTCGTGTGTGGATGAACTTGACTGGCCTGACCTCTACTTAATAGCACACCTTTGGGATGAATTATAGTGGAGACTGAGAGCCAAGCCTTCTTGTCCAACATCAGTGTGTGACCTTACAAACGCACGTCTGGAAGAATGGTCAAAAATTCCCATAAACACAATACTAAACCTTGTGGACAGCCTTCCCATAAGAGTTGAAGCTGTTATAGCTGCAATGGGTGGACAGATCTCATATTGACCCCTATGGATTAGAAATGGGATGTTACTCAAGTTTATATGCGAGTCAGGGCAGGTGAGCGAATATTTTCGGCCATATAATATATATAAAAAGGCCACAGAGATGAGATTTGCAGTTGTTGTTCTCTGTGTAACTGCAATGGCTGGGTTGAGAAAAGGCTCTGGAGCTGTATTTTTCCTTTGGTTCTGCTTACTCCATTTATCAAACAGCAAGAAATGTAACTGTAAAATATATTTTTTAATACTTTTCCATTAAATACCATGCATTAATTCCTGATTCAGACTCGGTGTTCTTTGGAGCACAATAACCTGATTTAAGTACTGTTCTGCTTTCAGATTTATTTTACTAGCAATACTGTCAGTTTCCATGTCCATACGCCAGCTGGAATTTTTTAACCAAAACGCCAGTTTTAAACAGGAAACATCATCTATAATTTTACTCATTAATACAAAACCACTAATTTCTGTCTTCAGTAACAGAACAGTATTCATTACATCCGCCTGTTTCTATAAACACTTTTATAATAGAACCTTTAAGATAAAAAACAATCATTGATTCAAACATTGAACTACCCATTAAAAACAACAACAAACCAATCAAAATAAAAGCCTAGAGCATGCTAAATTCAGCATTTGTATTATGCTAATTGACTGTTATGGCTGCATTGTTGTATGTCACATTTCAGACCTACTGCCTAGTTACAGTACATGTGTACCATCAAGTCCCTCTGGAATTTCACAGCTTCCTGGCACATTTTCAACACTTTTTGTGACCTGGTTGTGTTACTCATGCACTATAAATCTGAAAACAGACTAGAAGTGTTACAAGGTCTAAGTAATAAAAACCCCACAAACAAGCACAAATAATTTAACCATCGCTTAAAAAAAACGTGTTGAAATACATGAATTATGTTACATATAAACATTTTTTCTAATAGTTAATTTAAAAAAATGAGTACCAACATTGACCACGATTTCATTATACAATTTTTTTTATTATACAATAAATTTTTAAGCAGATGATTATATAGACAAATAGTTAAAGTGCCTTTGGTGTCCCATGTGCTTAACTTAGTCATCATAAACATAAAAGTTTATGAAATTATGAGGTATTATTATAAATATTATTACAAATATTTACACATAAATAATGACAAATTCAATACATTTTTTGAATGTTAAATTGTATAATTTTTTTTTTATTGAATGCATGTGATTTTGGCATAACCCACACTTTCCCAATACTTTATTGGGGAAGAAATATTTATTTTAAAAGTTTTTAAGTCTCAAAGGCAGTTCGTAGTGATAAACCTGACAATTTCACTTTTCATAACTGCATCAGTCCTTCAGTGCTGCATGTTTATCTTAGTGTATTTTGGCATGAGGTTATGAAGTGAGTTTCTATTAATATGGTTTAAACATTTAAAATATTTTTGCTAACAAAATAAAAGTGGGTAAAAATATGCATGCTATTATAGGGATAAAAAATTATTTATACATTTTGGTAGAACCCCCCCTTACATTTTTGCATAAGACTGTTGATCCAAGTGTGCATTAAATAATCCTAAATAAACTGTAATGTATGACAAATGTACACATTTCTTCTATGTTAAAACTTTTTTAGCCAAGATCTAAGACTGAAGGTCAAAGTAGCATGGTATACCTTGCTTTTTGAGTGCCAGGTAAAGTGCAGGCTGTTAGTCTCGCTGGGCACTGGCAGTATGAAGGAGAGAGCATAATGATTCACCACATCATCCCTCACATAGTACAGCTCAGCATCCAGACCTGCAAACACACATCAGAGCTGATCAGCAGTGGCAAATGGTGGTATATTTTATATATATATATATATATATATTATATATAAATTAAAAAACCACAAATGCAAATCCATATGCAAATTAATTTTCCCTGAAAACGAACATGACTTTCCTTGACCTCATTAAGTCAGTTAAAATTTATACACTGTAAAAGCTAATGCTGCTGTGTATTAATAAATGTTTATATTTGAGGTCATCCACCATCAATATATTATATATTAGTATAACGGGGGCGGAGCGGTGGCGCAGTGGTTAGCACCGTCGCCTCACAACAAGAAGGTCCTGGGTTCGA
>JAOTQW010000014.1:8090972-8135506 GCA_026260075.1 Sisor rabdophorus
AGACCCCCGTGACCCCGGAAAGTTCGGGAATAAGCGGGTACAGAAGATGAAATGAAATGAAATGATCTTATCACCTGTTGTTTACATGATCATTTGTGTGGTTAATTACGTAATTCTCAACTGCAGTAATCAGATCTAAAACCCATGTGGGATTTTGCTTAAATTCTACTAGATATTGTCTATTTCTAGAGCCGTGTCTAAAATCAATACTTCCACAATAAGTTATTTAATCTTACACTATTTTAATCTAATCTAATAATTCCATGATTATATTAAATCTTCGCTGTGGAATTTGCTTTGGATTCCTTAGCAGTGTCTATGATGTAACTATTTTAACACACCTTAATACCTCACCCTTTAGTACTTTTTTGTTCTTTGGTGCTCGTCTGACTTAAAGATAAAATAGCTTACATTGATTGTAAAATCTAAAGTAAGTGCAGTTTGATCTGTCATGAAAATCAGACAACAATCAAAAATATATATGTGTCAGCTACGATTTCAGTAGAAAGAAAGCAATGTCTTAGGAAAGGTCACAATTTCATAATAAACCTAAATGCTAAATATAAAGTACACAGTAGTGTATTTTCATGTTATAACTGATCTGTTGGATCATACTGGAACCCTGCTCACGTTTTCTGTACATACCAAACTGACAGTAAAGGCCGGTGAAACCAGTTGGACATTCGCAGGTGCCATTGGCATCGATGCAAGTACCTCCATTCTGGCAGAGACACTCTTCTGTAAGGAAGACAGATACTGTGTAAGCAGAACGAATACGAAAGAGACACTTGGGAGATGCACATGCTCTTTCTTTTATTGTTGGAAGAGGTCACCGATTGTTTAACTATAACATAGGAAAACATTTTTAGACATTCCTCTAAATTAATATGGCATCAGGAGTCAATATAGAGCAAGCACATGTGCTGAATTGAAATCGTGTTGCAATAACAAAAATTATTTTGTTTATTTTCTCTTGGGTCACTTTTTCCCACACAGTTCACCGGGTTTAGAAAAACTGTAAGTATTCGGCATCTATCTTTCATACTAACTGCATGACTGTTTTTATTTTCCTCCCCTCTTTGAGAGTAATTGCAAAATGGATCAAAAGACATGGCAGTATCACTGCTGAATGGCTTCCTTTTGAAGTCCAGGGGGGTTGCGTGAGGGTATTATTGTCCTGATAATATAAAACATGCTTTTTGATCGGAATGTACAGGCCCTCGGGCAATTAATAGAATGTTAATTCAGCAGAGCTGTTTCGATAGTCCCACTGTGAGGACGTTCGGCTATGATCTCAGTGGACGATTAGGCGCTTTTGCGTTCTGCCTGCGGGCCGCTGCCTTCTCTTCCATTGAGGACAATGTGCTGCTTTTTCCGTTGAGCCTTCCAACTTCGCCGGTACAGGAAGGTATTCGTGAGATTTAACAGAGTCCATATAAATGTTGATAGTTATTTTAGCTCATGGATTTTAAGTAGTCTAAATCTGCAAAATCTCACTTAGACCTTAAAGTCCCTTAAATAGAATAAATGAGGACAAAAACCCACAGTGGATGACCCAAGCGTGGGAATCTACTTTTATTTATGAATGCATTGAAAAAAAGAATAAATTCCAGTGTAAAATTCATTGAAGGCTAAAATGACACTAGCAGTGATAGCTTTGAGGCAGATATGGCATAGCAAATAGAAAATACAGTCACTGCCCAGAAACAAGGTTTTGCTGACACTATGGTCTCTTGACTTCCTGAAAGGTGGAACCCAAGGCTATGTGCTTAGCTCACTGCTGTTCACACTGCTCACCCATGACTGCACAAAAGAGATGAAGTCCAACCTCATCTTCAGGTTTGCTGATGAAGCTAATGTAATGGGACTTGAGCTAATGTCAAAAACCACATTTCTCTCTTAATGTAAATAAATAAAAAAGATTGTTGCATCATCTGCAAATGGCGGCTAACCACTCCGCTCATGGACAGCTCGGTAATTGAGAGAATCGGGTTTCTTGGTAAAATTCTTGGTAAAATACACATATTTTATGTTCTGACTTGAGCCAGCCTCCAACTGCCCATCCAACTGCCCACCACTATCTACAGAGAACTGCGGAGAGCATTCTGGCCAGCTGCATCACAGTGGTTCAGAGAGGACAGCTTTGTTCAAGCTCCTTCCCTGAAAGTGTCAGAGCCTTAAACACCCTATTGGTACCTAAAAATATCCTTCCACCTGCTTAACAGTGCACTATAGAAATCATGAGAATAATGGCACTCAATGGACACAACAACCACAATTAGTCACTTAACTGTACACCAAATGCACATTAGATATGCAGCAACAGCTCAATTCTGTTACTGGTGTAGAATTTCACATATTGCACAAAGTCAGCTGACTGTACACATTGCACACACATCTGCACACAGTTAAATGTGCACTGTACTTAAACCTTACTTTACTTGTAGAATTTACAGTATATTTTAAGTACTTATCACATCTACCTTATTCATGTTGAAGTAATTTTAATTTATACAAACTATTCATGCAACTTAACCTGTGGTAAGGGCATTTCTTTTTTGCACAATATGTTTGTGGAAAAATGTTACATAGTAAAATTTGACTGAGGTAGCTGAGTTCGAAAAACTTTTAGAACCACAGTTTGCACACCATGCTGACAGATCTGTTCTTTCCAACTCCTCTGAGTCCACTACCTTTCGTTCATAACCACTTTAAATTTATATCTGAATACAGATGCAGACAGATGTGGATAATTGGAGCAATGAATCAAGACAGATTGACAAACTGCAAAAAAAAGTGAGGACATTTATGACAATCGAACCACAGACTTTAAATAACACATTCTTTTTAAAATTATTGGAGAACCAAGCAACCATTCCTACCAAATCTGATCCTGTTAACCAGACACCGCTAGAGCATCAGAAAGTGGTGGCTTAAATAGTTAAGGTGCTGAGTTGATTGGAAGACCAGAAAGGCCTGGGTTAAAGCCCCACCATTACCAAAGAAAACAAGAAAGACATGGGCTCAAGCCCCACCATCGCCAGTGTGAGTCCCTTTCCTGTTCCAGAGCCGATGTTTTTATAGCTGATCCTTCAATTCGAACCCCGCCAAGAAGGTATATGCAGAGCAAAATATTTCACTATATGTTGTACTGTGTATAATCATGTATGTGACGAATAAAATTAGAATTTGTAATTTTGTATTATTGGTCGGTTAGCATGGTTGCCCTATAGCAAGAGGGTCCCAGGTTTGATTCCCTGGCAAGGGGCCTTCGTGTACGTAGTTCCTAATAGCCCATAAGAATAAGTGTGAGTATGTGGTTATTCGTCTATGTGTGGCCCTATCCAGGGTCACCCCTGCCTTTTGCCCTATGTGCAAAAAAAAAAGGCTCCAGCAGATCCTTGTGACCCCAAGTTAGAAAATAGGCATATGAAGAAGATGAATGAATGAATAAATAAATTTGTACTAGGCAGCATATAACATCAAAGTCACATAGCCACAAGACTGGACTTTCACTGACTAGTTCATCCTCAATAAAAAGTCTGGAAAGTGAATTCTAATCGTTGGTGCCATCCCATAAAATCTAGGTGCTTTCAAGTCTAGACAGGAGGCTCTTTCACTTGTTTACTAATAAAACTATTAAAAGGTGCAGTGAAGCAATTATTTTGGAACATCAAGCACTTATCGCTGTGAGGGCTGCATAATAAACAGGGTGAGGCCATGTCGGTTTGGATAATTAAGCTCATCCAACACGACGGCATCGTCTTTATGGGCAGCATTCCAAATTCCTGTGGCATAGCGCTGTCTGACACAAACTCCTGCGCTATGCAGCATTCTTGCCCACCTAAGAAGGTGAAAGTGTGGAAGAAGAGCATTATGCCCACCGTACCTTCACACTGGTCACCGTAGTAGCCTGGCTTGCAGGTGCAGTTGTAATTTCCAAAGCTGATGTGTTTGCAGGTCTTGCAGCCTCCTTGCTCACAGGCAGCTGGGGAATTTCAAGGGTTAATTTTGATTAGAGAATAGAATTAAGAATTAAGATAAAAAATTAAAGATGTTTAGGCTAACCTGTTTGATTAGAAGTTTCAGTACTGGACGAATTGGTGGTAACTTCTAATTCTGTTGGAATAGAGGTGATACGTTTCATTACTAATTTCACCAAACTAAAACTGTTTATAATACAAGCTTAAAGTAAAGGTGCAGTGTATAAAGGAAAGAATAAGGCTGAAATAAATATTCCTGAAAGACCCCCATGACAATTTTGTAACAATAAATCCCATTCAGGTTGTCAGGTTAGATTTGACCAACTTTTCAGAAACATACATCATGTATCATCCTGCATACAATTCGAAGGCAGTGACAGTGATTTTAAGCTAGCTTACAATCTAAAAACCTCAACAGCACATCCAGACTATTCAGATGCTTCAGATTGACTTAACATTGTGTAAGTTTTTAGTTTTCTAACATGAGAGCAGTGTCGTTTTTTTCTTTTTTCTAAGTGTTGTTTATTAGCAATACTAATTTCTTAATTACGCTGTGGCGTAGTGGTTAGCACTGTGTTCTCCCCGCGCTTGTGTGGGTTTCCCTCCTACAGTCCAAAACATGTGCATTAGGTTGACTGGTGATTCTAAATTGCCGATAAGAGTGAATGTGAGTGTTTGTGTGGCCCTGTGATGGACTGGTGACCTGTCCAGGGTGTACCCCCTGCCTTTTGCCCTATGTGTGCTGGGATAGGCTCCAGAAGACCCCTGTGACCCAGTGTTTAGGAATAAGCAGGTATAGAAGATAAATGAATAAATGCATGAATTTCCTAAGAGTCTTTAAACACTGAATTATAAATCTTACATCCAGCAGGTCTAAAATGCTTAAGGTTAGGGTCAGAGTTTGGCCTGTGCTATAATCGTGACCCAGGCTAATCTTAACTCGAACTGAAAACTCAAATGAAATGCATGCAGAAGCTAATATATTTTGGTTAGCGATTCAGACACACATCCAGATGCTGCAGTCATCCCAGCTGGCCTTCTCAGTTTATCCAGCATTTTAATATTAGACAGCGTGCGTCTGTCTGCAACGGAAAAATTTAACAATGGAGGAAAGTAAAAAAATAGAAGAGAAAATAGATCTGGCAGGTTGAGTGATCATTTTCAAGCATTGAAACATTTTTTCCCATTGTGAAGGGAAATAAAAACAAAGATTGGAAAATGCTTAGTGTCTGGAGGTCTGGGACAAGGGAAAAGATTGTAGGATCAGTGTCCAAAAAGGAAGATAAAACACATTCACCTGTCTCACATTGGCTCCCAGTGAAGTTTGCCGTACAGGTGCACGTATAATTATTCACTTTGTCTTCACACACACCTCCGTTAAAACAAGGCATGGACTCGCACTCATTGATGTCTAAATAGACAAAGAAAACACACTTCGGCTTAAAAGAGTTTTTTTTCCTGGAAAAGCTTTTTATTTACTTTATATTAAAATCCTAATTCCTGAGGATGTCTTGCAGGTGCATGGTTACACCACTGAGCAGGTGTCTAGCATTAGGAGTAACTCAGTCTCATGTAGAAACAAGGCGAAACAATATTTGCAGAGCTAACACTTTAATTCTCAGGTGTTTCGCAATCAAGTTTGCATTTCATCAAAAAAAATCTCTGGTCTTGCCAGACCAATTTGTTAAGCCAAGAGATCATGTGACCAGGAAATGTCACGTAAAGCACAGAATTGTGCAGTTTGGATTTGTTGTAACACTACATGACCCAGACTAAAATAAAACTCAGAGGGAAAATACAAAAGTGATAGATTTGGGTGCTGACAGAAAGGGGACGTGTGCCAGATGAACAGTAGCAGAACTAATGTCAAAAGCAGGCTGTGTGCCGTGGGAAATTACACGGCAGATTAGAAGCACTGTTTAATACCACATTTACCTTTCTCACACACTGGTCCGGTGTAACCCGCCTGGCATTGGCAGGTGAAGCTCCCCTTGCCCTCGATGCATCGCCCTTCATTCATGCATGGATTCTCCTGGCACTCATCAACATCTGCAATCAACCCACATCCATGTACACAAACACACACACACACACTCAGGATATTTACTCAGCTGATTAATATCTCCGCCACACCATTCCCCTCACTCTAAAAGTATGTGCTTCTGGCTGTGAAAAGTATTAGAGGTTTGATACATCTCTGCAGGCTGGACTGTGGGAACGAGAAAAAGTCTGAAGCCTGTGTAGCACATCGAGGTGAGCGAGACCACATCATAGTGTAAAGCTTGCATTTATATTTACAGCGTTCGCGAGACTCTTTAATCCAAGGTGACTACCAGAACTGCTTGGTAATCAGCCTGGAAAGCATTTCCTTATGCTAGTTCAACTTGGCATGATGATAATGATACCAACAAGGTGCTGCTGGCGACAGGATGACTGCGCATGCAGAAGAAAAGAAGTAGTTAGTTAGTTAGTGCATGCAGATAGGTCATACCTGAAGTTAAAGCCACCACTTGGAAAGCAGAATATATGAATGTAGTTTTTGGCTGATGCACTGAATATAGCTCGAAGGTTCTAAAGGATACTACCAGTGTTTGTAGTAATGTATTATACTATAAAGTTATTTGCATACACCTGACCTCCACAAGCCTCTTTTGGATGTCACCTGACAGTAAAGTAACAGGATCTATATGATGGTTCTAACAGAGAGGGAAAAAAGTTTTTTCCCCTACTTGGCATGTTTAGTATGACTTTCTAATCACTACATTTAGAAAATATATATATAATATATTCTTTAGTCTCTTTAATGTTCACTAAACATTTTGCAGCACTTTTCTTTACTATATGTTTTTTACCCTGCAAAGAGCTCAAAATTTACATATATTATTGAAGTTGTAGGACTGCTGATTAGAGGGCGTAGTGGTAAGCACAGTCGCCTCACAGCAAGAAGGCTCCGAGTTCGATTCCTGGACGAGGGGTCTTTCTGTGTGGAGTTAGCATGTTCTCCCCACACTTGCGTGGGTTTACTCCGGATACTCTGGTTTCCTCCCACAGTTTAAAAACATGTCCATTAGGTTGATTGGCAAACTAAATTGCCCTTAGGAGGGAATGTCAGTGTGTGTGTGGTTGTTCGTCTATGTGTGGACTGGTGACCTGTCCAGGGTGTATGCCTGCCTTTCGCCCTATGTGCTCTGGAATAGGCTTCAGTAGACCTCTGTGACTCTAGGTTAGCAAATAAGCAGGAATAAAAGATTGGTTGAATGAATGACTGCTGATTGGACCATTGTTGGTTCAATTTTCAACACCACCATATTGCCACTTGCATAGTGCAAGGCCCATAAGCTTCAGTGGAAAATAAAAATAATAATAAAAAGATAAATGCATGCCTTTCTGGATAAGGGAATATACCAAAGGCCAAAAATATACAAACCTTACCAGCACATGCACACAAGTATGTCTTCTTCTCAATGTTGCCACAAGCATAGAAGCACACATGACTTTCTTACACCGGCTCTGTGAGACCTAAACACTGTTTTAACCTGACGGTGTCCCGGTGCACAAAGCCCCTGCACTCCATCAAGACTATCAAACTATGCTGTGCTATAGCTGGAGTAAAAAAAACCTCATTACTACTTTTGCGGCTGAATAGGCAAATCCCTAAAGCTATGCTATATCAACTAATTAAAAGTCTTTCCAGCAGTATGGAGGTTATTACTGGAGTAAGAATGAGTCTAATACATTTTCATTTACTGCATTTTTAGTTTCTAGATTTATATGAACAGTTTAATTACTTTAACATATCTACTGTTGTGCATCTTTTTGTACATAAGTCTGGATTAGAGTTCCTGCCAGATTAAATATAAATCCCATGTGTAGGAAGTTGAAATTATTGTAATAGTTGGTATGGTGGAGTTAATCTATTAAGGAAGAAACAAACTATGAACCATGGACCAAGGACATTGTGAATACATTAGAAGAATTTTAGGAGAAGCATGTAAATGCATGTAAGTACCCGTACATGTACTGGTATTTATATATTTCTAACTTTTGTTTTTGGCCAACATTTTATTTTGAAAAATGACTATTATTATAGTCTGTTGTTGTACGATTCTAGTAATCTAGTAATCTACACTAGTAATTTGAAATTAGTTTTTTTTTACATACCATCTTGGAAAGTTAGGTTCAGCTATGATACAGTGTCCTTTAAGCAAGAAGGGTTAGGGGTCTTGCTCAAGGACCCAACAGTGGCAGATTGGTGGCAGTGGGGCGTAAATCAAGTTCTTTCTGGTCTTCCAATCAACAAGTCAGCAACCACTGCCCTTGTGTTATAGAGCATTAGAATGTTATTGAGACTGCATTTCTCCCACTTAAGAACATTCATACAGGCGTATCTAGCTATGTAAAGGTAAACTAAATGTATATTTGTTTTATATACAGGAGGCTATTATTTCATAGTAGTCTTACCTGTTTCACAGAGGGATCCTGTAAATCCTTGTGGACAGTGGCAGGTAAAGTGGTTTACTCCATCTGTACATGTGCCTCCACTCTGACAGGGATATGAGGAGCACTCGTCAATATCTACTCAAACACACAGAAAAAAAACTTTATACATTACATATGACCACCAATTTTGTGTTCAGGAAATACAAATGTAAGGAAAGTGTGCTAGGGAGCGCTTTCAATATTATTACCTATCTGGCAGGTACGGCCGGTGAAGCCAGCCAGGCATGAGCAAGTGAATGAAGGATTTCCAGTAATGCAGTCATCAATACATCGACCACCATTCAGACAGGGCCTCAGGTGTGGACAGACTGACACTGCCAACCAAAGCAGTTAATATTGAATTAGGTTGTATATTTTCAGATTTGATTTTCTTTTACATTTATCTCATATATCATATAAGATATATCATATCTTACCTGAGTCATTGCAGCTGCCCACCTCCACCTGAGCATCATCAATGCGAAATACCCAGCGCCCGGGATACCCCACATTTGTGGTGGTCTCCACCTCTACTACATCATTAGTCCGAGAACCTGGAATGTTAAAATAACGCCTCCCGTCGCCGGCATTAAAACCTGCCTAGGAAGAGAGTGTAGGGGTGGGACAGTTCTCTTAGCAAAGAGTGAATTTCTTACTTACTTAGTACTTATATTGTTGTATTGCATCATTGTCCAAAATTCACTCTTTTATTCATTTATCTACTTTACCTGCTTATTCCCTAACCCAGGGTTACACGGGTCTGCTGGAGTGTACAGCAGAGCACATAGGACGACATGTCACCGGTCCATAACAGGGCCACACATAGACAAACAATCACACACTCTCACATTCTCTCCTATGGGCAATTTAGAATCACCAATCAACCTAATGTACATGTTTTTGGACTGTGGGAGGAAACCAGAGTAAAGTCACACAAGTGCGGGAATAACATGCAAACTCGAACCCTTCTTGCTGTTAGGCAAAATCTATTACCAACATAAATCATTTGCCTATTTATCAGTTTGGGACCTATATAACAACCTTCATTTATCTTCTAAATCCGCTTATTCCCGAGCTCGGGGTCACAGTGTTCAACTGGAGCCTATCCCAGAGCACATAGGGCAGGAGGCAGGGGACACGGGACAGGTCACCAGGACACACACATAACACTCACAACCCACAACTCACTCGTAACCAAACACTCACACTCACTCCTAGAATCACAAATCAACCAAATCAACCAATCAAACAATCAACTGTGGGAGGAAACCAGAGTACTCGGAGGAAACCCACAAAGAACATGCAACCTCAGCACAGAAAGACCCAGGAATCAAACCCACAACCTTCTTGCTGTGAGGCAAACGTGTTAACCACTACACCACATTTACATTTACAGCATTTAGCAGACGCTCTTATCCAGAGTGATGTACAAAAGTGCCGCCCCTACACCAAACGTTTATATTCTATCTCTGTTTCTTTGTGCATTTAGTCTCATTTGGAGCTTGTATTACTAACACTACTATTTAAATTTCTGTATTGACAGCACAGCTCTTTTAAAAAAGTTATCATCATGCCAAAGAAAGTTTTCAACTTGCATTGGGAGAGAATGAGAGAATATGTCAAATATGCCATGAATGTGACAGATGTTTGTCTGAGAATTTAAAATCCTTCTGAGGTTTTGAACCAACTAGGGCAAATTGTTTGTCAAGAATCTCTTGCATATTAAAACCTGTAAACTAGACTGATTATTTTGGGTTTTTTTTTTCATTAGTTTCGAAGCAAATTATAATATATGGGATTCAGCAAATAGATCAAATGAACAAATGATGGCCAAGCCTGTTTTAAAGCTGCTGTTTTTAAGTAATAGCTCCTTTTCATGCTACTACTGTGAAATGCGATTTTACTATTTGCCTCTTTTAATTTGGTTGAATTGATTTTTAATGTTTTACATGTAACATGTAAAATGTTTATTTTAAAATTAAAAAATGTTAAATATTTTTCCCTCATTAAATTGTTTTGCTGGAAGCAATTTTTTTTTGTGGTATTCAGCCGCCACAGAAGGTTTCATATCTAAACGTTTTTTTTTGCCTTATTTAAATTAAAACTTCAATAAGAGTTAATAAGAATTATGGCAGCAGGGTGGCTTAATGTTCAGTACTGTTGCCTCACAGCAAAAAGGCCCAGCTTCAATTCCTGGGCAGGGATCTTTTTATGTGGAGTTTGCATGTTCTCTCCGTGCTTGCTTGAGCTTACTCCGGTTTCCTCCCACAGTTGGCTGATTGTTGGTTAATTGTTTATCCAAAATTGCCCATAGGAGTGAGTGTGTGTGTGTGTGAGAGAGAGAGACCCTGTGATAGGCTGGCGACCTGCCCAGGGTTTAACCTACCTGCTTTTCGACCTTTTAAAGATGACTGGGATAGGCTCCAGCAGACCTCCCTGACCAAGAATTCGGGAATAAGTGGTATAAAAGATGAATGAATGAATTGAATCATAAGTGACAAAAACTCATTTAAAAGTATTTTTTCCATCTACTATACCTGCTTATTCTCTAACTCTGTGTCACAGGGTCTACTAAAGACTATCCCAGCGTACATAGGGCGGAAGGAAGGGGTACACCTTGGACAGGTTGCTAGTCCATCACAGGGCCACACATAGACGAACAACTACACACACTCACACTTACTCCTATGGGCAATTTAGAGTCACATATCAACCTAATGTACATGTTTTTGGACTGTGGGAGGAAACCGGAGTATGTGGAGGAAACCCACACAAGTGCAGAGAGAATTTGCTGTTAGGGCGACCATGCTAACCACTATGTCACTGCGGCGCAAAAAAGAAAATATCCACAATTTAATTATTTTAAAATTTACAGATATACTGTAATACTGGGGTACTGGTGGCTCTAATGGCTAAAGTGCTGAGTTGTTGATTGGGAGTCCTGGGCTACGGCTCTACCACCGCCAAGGACTCCCAATCAACAATTCAAGCCCAATCACCAACGAGCATAGTACCTTAACCCTTCCTGCTCCAGGGGCGCTGTATTATAGCTGACCCTGCGCTCTGACTCCCAACCTTACAAGCTGTGATATGCAAAATAAACTGATATTAAATTTGAATCATTTATTTGAAATTGGCAGCTTAGTGGTTAGCATGGTTACCTCACAACAAGAATGCCTGGGTTTGATTTCTGGGCATGGGGTCTTTTTGTGCAGAGTTTGCATGTTCTCCCCATGCTTGCGTTACTCCGGGTTCATCCCACAGTCCAAAAACATGTACATTAGGTTGATTGGTAACTCTAAATTGCCCATAGGAGTGATTGTGTAAGGTTGTCTGTATGTGGCTCTGCAATGGACTGTTCAGGGTGTACCTCCTGCCCTGTGACCCCGAATTAGGGAATAAGTGGGTATAGAAAATGAATTAATAGGAAGGAAGCGCTAGGAGCCTTGTTTCAGGGGTAGTAGTCTATTACTTTTGGGTTTTTTTTTTGTCACTACTGTTTAAAAGCTTTTAAAATAAAACATTTAAGTTACTAAGTGTCCCATGTGTATAAACCACAACCCAAATGTCTTTAATATCTCATCAAAAACAAATGTTCAGTAGGTCATGAATGTGAACTATATTCCTGACAGATGCCTGTCTGAGAATTTAAAACCCTCAGGAGGGCCTTATCCTAAGAGGGTATTGCGTTCCTGGAAGTTATTTGATTTTTTTTTCTTGCATGTCTTTTGTAGTGGTGTATAAATTAGGAAATACAACAGTAGAACATCATAATATTGTTTTAAAACTACAGGCTGTTTTTGCAGAAAAATCCATGTGTATTGACACTAGTAAAATGATTGGTTTTTGGTTCCAGTCATTCCGGACTGCTTATATAAACACTTTTATATAAATTTCCTGAAATATTACATCTGCTTAAGTTTATCAAAAAAGAATAAACATGGCTGAAATGAAATACAAAATTTGGTCAGATTTGTGTATGTGCATGAATAAAAAAACTAGACAAAATCTGCATGTAATTAACATTGTGAAGAAACACATTAGTATGAGGCTATTAAGATTTTCCAACTTTTTCAAGGTTCTAAGATGCACATTATCATATTTTGATATGAACTTCTGCGTCAGATTCATTGCCCCAATATGATTCTTTACATGTGATCCACTTCATAAAATTTGTGTGAATTACATTTGCAGCATTTTGGCATTTATCCAGAGTGACTTTTAAATTTAAACTTATATACAACCGAGTAATTGGGGGTTGGTGGCGGCTTGGTGGTACTGGGAATTGAACCCAGGTATCAGTCCAACACCTTAACCACTAAGTAGCACATTTCTTAGAATTTGTTCAGCTACCAAAGTTTTAGTTGAGCTCAAACAGCACGAGCAGCCATACTAAAAAAATTAAGTTACTGTAGGTTGCAGGTCCCCTCTTGATGTACTAAATAATAATTTTAATATTAAAAATAATAATTATTACCAATGAACATTTTAACTACTGGTTGTCAAAGTAATTATATCTAGAATCGCAGCTGCCTTTAGAATTACTTCTATTCTTTGCCCTGGATTTATGTGCAGTCCATTATATTCATATCTTTACATTTAGTCACCAGCTTCCACTGACAATAAAGAGTCTCCAGTTGCTTTGTTGCTGCACATTAATGTATATGTGAAACGCATCAGCCACAGTGTGTGTAACTGTGTTTAGACAGCAAAGAGGTAAATTAGGATACTACCTGTGCAGCGATGCCCCCCAGGCCAGAGCGATCTCCTCCACTGCTGGCATGCATTCCTGTGGTCCACGTGACATTGTGGTACTGGAAGATAGTGAAGGAGAGCTCCCCATCTGTAATCAGCACTACTTGAAACGTGTTCACCTTAAAAAAAAACGGTACTTGTAGTTAAGGATATATTTCAGCAAAGCCTAAAAATCTGTGTAAGAATTACTGTATAAGAGAAAGATTTTATATGAAAACCATTAATTAATCAATTCATCTTCTATACCCGTTTATTCTCTTACTAAGGGTCACGGAGGTCTGCCTGAGCCTATTCCAGCATACATAGGGTAAAAGGCAGGGCTATATCACAGGGCCACACATAGATAAACAACCACACACTCACACTCACTCCTATGGGCAATTTAGAGTCACAGATCAATCTAACCAACCCGATGTCCAGGAATCGAACCCAGGAACTTCTTGCTGTAAGCCAACCATGCTAACCACTACGCCACTGCACCTCTCTATTTAAAAAACAATAAAATAGATAAAATATCTATCACAAGAAGAAGGTCCTGGGTTCGAATCCCGGGCACGAGGCCTTTCTGTGCGGAGTTTGCATGTTCTTCCTGTGCTTGCATAGGTTACCTCCAGGTTTTCTCCCACAGTCCAAAAACACGTGCATTAGGTTGATTGGTGAGTCTAAATTGCCCATAGGAGTGAATGTGAATGTGTGTGATTTTGTGTGTGTGTGTGTGTATGTGTGTAGCACTGCAATGGACTGGCGACCTGTCCAGAATGTACCCCTGCCTTTCTCCATATGTGCACTGGGATAGGCTCCAGCAGACCCTCATGACCCAGAGTTATGAATTAAGCAGGTATAGAAGATGAATGAATGAGTAAATATATGAGTTGAGTGTTTAGGGTTCTGCTCAGGGAAACAACAGGGGCAGCTTGCTGGTACTGAGATTGAGCCTACAATCTTCTAATTAGCATTTAAATTAAATTCTTGGTTTCATAAAGACTCATATTTGTCATAAAACTCTACAGTAAGGTTACATGTCTGATATAAGGTATTAAGGAAATGGTAGCGCTGTGGTTATAGTGTCAGGACTGCTAGTTGGAAGATTAAAGTTTGATTCCCAGCACTACCAAGTCACAACCGATGCATACATTTCATACATGTGAGTCAGAATAAAACGAAACACTGTACGTCATCCGAAACATCTCAATCATGTACACTGTCTAACATATGCAAAGGTTTTTAACACTTAAAATCTCTTAACCTGGACTAAAAAGCTTATTTGTACTAAGCTACTATGTTACTATAAATATTTGTCCCTACCGGAGTAACTGGGCTTCCACCAAAAAAGGTGACATGATGCCAAGTGGCGACAAGGACCCATGTTGCAGTGAATGTGGGGAATTCTGGGAAATAGAAGTTGATGTCTTCTGTAGCCTTTTTCAGCATAACAGGATCTTTGGTCTCTCTGTAAAACACTTTCCCTGCTTGCCGATTGTCTACATCAGCCCAGAATGGCGCTACTACCCTGCGGTCTCCAGCGATAGGAAAAGCAACCGGGGTAAATTGGGACACTTCTCTTAGAAAAGACACTAGGCCATTGTTGTTGACCTGAATAAAAACAAGAGGAAAGAAAATACAGAATTAAAATAGGTGGTACACAGAGATTTAGTTTCTTCCTTTGATTGCATGTCTCTGAATCATATGTGTATGAATCATATGTGAATCATGGGCACAAGTGTGCTTGGCTTTTCTTGAGGAGGTTGAAATATATTATAGTTTATTAGTTTGGTCAGTCTTTTGTATCCTGGCCCAGGGCCCCTGTGGATTTAAAGACACAGTGCGTAAGAACACACTAAAAATGAAACACTGTTTCATCACTGCGAATCAAACACACTTATACACTCAATCTTAATGGAAAATTTGTAGGAACGGTGCCATCTCTTGGTATGCTAGTGAGATGTCAGAGATAATAAGGAAGCTAAGCTATCCCACATGAATAGCAAAGCTGTGTGGGGGCAGTGTGACATGTGTACTTTATTTAGTAGAGATTCCGGACACAACTTTAATTTTAAAAGAAATTAAATTTACTTACTTTATACATGAACATGTGCAAAGCAATGCTGTAAAAGAGGTGAATAAGAGGCTTTGACAATTGGATGTATGGACCATGTTTATAGAAGGGATGTGGTCTGAGATGAACAGTCATCAAGCAGTTTGTTGACTGGCTGCGTGGTGTTTTCAGGACTTCAGGATCAAAGATGTCTCAGTGGCCCATGCATCCACTTCCCATCAGGGAACAAACACTTCCCTTGTTTTAGCAGAGATCCATATCCACAGCTGAGAAAACTAGATCCCAGCTCTCTCTCTCCTTCTCTCTTTCTTCAAACACATGCTCTCACACCTGCCTACGGTGCTGTCCGCTGCCAGAACAGGAAGTGGTTTAAGGACCTGGGACCTTTCAACTGGTTTGCCAGCCCCAGTTTATGGTTCTGTGCTGATCTGCGAATCTGGATATTCACATTGAAATTAAATCAGTGTTTCTCTTGATCTTAGAACACTTTTCAGATTTTTAATGAAGCAACCTGTTGTAGTGGTATAGTGTGGCAGTGTTTTGAGAAAAAGAATCCCAGGATCGGTTTAGTTCGATTTTAGAAAAACTGGGCATCAAAAGTTAAAAGCTAAAAAGTCAAGAGTTAATTTGGATGATCTTTTTCAACCTTACCACTCAGGCACTTGTCATTTTAGCAGCTTCTCCTGGCAGCAACTCAAAGAGGCAATAGAAGCAATGGCCGACACATAGTTATTGCTCTCCCCTTTTGGTGCTCGTATGGAAACCATAATTCAAAAAGACCTTAGCTGTAAAAACAGCGGAGGAAGTTTTGCTTGGCCGACGTTGGTGCGTGGTTAATTGGCTGACCGCAGTCTTCCCCTCTCTGCATCACTAAGTTGCAGCATGAGTCTAGTGGATGTAAAGAAATAGAGCGAAAACTGCAGGTCCACACTTGAAAGGGTCAAACAGAGAGAAAGAAGCAAAGCGAAAGAGATGGCAAGCAAAATCTGAATAGCGAAAGAACCAAATGAGAGCTAAAGTAGAAGAAGGGCAGTGAGAGATATAGTAAGAGAGACCAGATTAGGAAAGCAGAATAGGAGAGAAGCTTTGTATGAGCGCATGATTAATAGCCAAAATGCTATCAATAAAAAATGTTTCACAGATGGCTGCAACACTTTCTGCATGTTCACATAATTTAAATCTGGGAAAACCTGGGTTACTATAGCAGTGTAGAAGCGTTCCTAAAATAGTGATTGTGTCCCCAGCTGGCTGTACTGACCCAATCAACCACGCACCAACATCAGGCCAAGCAAAATTCAAAATCTCCAAATGAATTTTGACAGTTTAAGCGATCACTTAGAGAATTTGGAAAAAGATTGAATGACTCAAACCAAATACAGACCAAACGTAGCCTGAAAAAGTAAAAAAAAGTAGTAAAAAGGTTTCTTTATTGGAAGAGGATGATATTGATTTAACAATTCCACTGAGTGTGATAACTGTGAGGTACTAAATGGTTTTAAAAAGAAAAGGTATTGTTTTGAGCAACAACAAATTTTTTCCTTTTTCACAGTGAGTCAGAGTGTCAATCTCTTTATCCCTGGGTTGCTACTACTTTTTTGGGGCAATGAAAATATTAAGTTTTCTTTGGAACTTTAAAGATTTGAGTAAACTTTCATTTGGGAGAAGTTGGGATAAAAGAAGTCCTAAAGCCTCAATAAAAATGGGTGTCCAGAGATAAAGTTCAGGAAAACATTGAATGTTTCCTTATCAGAGATGGGATTTCCTCGCATTTTTTGTCCAGAAAAAAAAGATAAAATATTTTTGCACTCATAACCATGATCCTGATCCTCACTTTTCAAAGGTTTTATTATGACAATCCTGCCAATAACCCATACATTCTAAATAGAAAATTTTAAACCTGTCAAAAATATACAGGAAAGTCCTGATGTTGGGTAAATAACTCACTGCTCAGTGGAGGAGGGAAATTAATTTTTAGAATCCTCTAAAGTGCTGAAACGGCATATGCGTTTTATGATTATAAATAGTATAAGGCACTATGAATAACAGTGCTTAACCTCATAAACACACTTCTACAACAGTTATTCACACTCTCACGGAAATATTTAGGTCATTTCAGTGTCACACACCAGAAAAAGATTGTCTCTCAAGGTCAAAGATTTTTCTCTTCACGGTTGCGCAAACGATGTGTAGAAGTGGCGAGGATGAGCATTAGCAGATGTGTGTGATGCAGGCAGCTTTGATTGAGTGTTTTCTCTCTGAGAATTTCCCACCATTCCTTCCCCTCTTTGTTTCCTCTCACTATAAAGTAAACCATCCATTTTATAGCTTGATAGACCAAACAGAACATTTCACACACATATATTTGTTTTTAAGTTTTGTTGTCACATCAAAATTCTATAAACCATCCAGGAGCAAAATTCCCAACTCTGGTTAAATCCGCTTGATGTTTCCAGCATCGAACCTCATTCCTTTATTGTTTTGTCCTAGGCATTTGCAAGATTAGTTATTTAAGGGTTGTTTGGCTTCCCTAAGACACTTCACAGATGCATCTGCGTTCTGTTAAAAGGATCTCGACTCTGTGCAGTCCAACAGCTGGACGGGTCTAGAGGGAAGAGCCTGCACTCGTTATCTTAGGAGAAGGAGGAGAAGAAGGAGGAGGAAGAAAGGAGGTTGGTAGTGGTCAAGGGGGAGGATGTGAGCGAAGGTTTCAAACACAAACTCAAACCAAAGTGGGGTAATTTGCCTGCATATTGAATTAAAACAGCCTCTGAAAGGGTCAAGGGCAGGTCTACGGGGTTACAAGGTTTCGAATGCGCCTTCAGACCCCCATCATTCTATTCATCTTACTGAAACTGGGGTAAAATAAGAGAAGAAGTGTGCTTTTGTAACCTTAAATGAAGCATCAATGAGAGGACAACAGTAAAATCCAGAGAGCAGGCATTTTTTTAGAATAATAATAATAAAAAGAAGAAGACAAAGAAGAAGGAGAGGAAGAAGATAAAGAGGAAAAAGAGATAACAAGACAAAACGGGAAAAATAAAGGTGAAAGGGATGAAAGAAGATGTGAGAATAAGAACAAAAGAAATTTAAGAGAAAACAAGAAAAAAAAGTTAGAAAAAGTGCAGGACGGAAGAAGAAATCAGAAAGCTCTGAATTTCTCCTTCATCTTATGGAATGCTCTGACAACAAAACGTGACTTGAAAGTGCCACCTCAAATCTTTTTTCCATGGCCTCAAGCTTTTTCGGACTTAGTCCCTGTAGCACTAGTGTAATGTTACCTGCTTGAAGTTGCTGCATTGTGTTAAACACAACCACGTGTTGGACATTCAATCAAGACATTGTTAGTGCAGTCTTAAGCACTCGTCCCACACATGGTTGCCTTTGTGACTTGTGAGCTTGGGTTACAGTTGACCTGCAGTCACCCCCTGCGCTTGTGCTCGATGCCCCGTTGTGCGCCGGTTCAAAGCACATGGCTCATCTAATCTTGTCTTTAGCACACGTTAATATTTACATTGCTCTGTAATATGTGAGATACCATTCTGCATACAACCACACGGGATTCCACATGATTTCTGGCACTGTTTTTACACACACACACACACAGACACAGACACACACACACACACACACACGCACACGCACACGTACACACATACACACATGAACGAGAAATCTCTGGGCTATCATATCTGCACTTACGATGATACAAATCCACCTGGCATTATTATTCTAAACTGGAGCAGAAATACAATATTACATTTATGAACGCAGTTGTTTGAACGGCATGCAGTGGTTGGGCGATGCGGCTGTGTAGTGGCATGCCTGCTGCGTCACAGACATGCTGCTTTGGGATTGTGACTTCACCTATCTTTTCTTAGAGAAACGGGACCTCGGTCACTGCCCATTGTTGCCATGGTACCTTAGTCAGGTTTAGCATTACAATGAAGGACAGAGGAAGGGCATATCACAAGAGATCTGATCTGTATTTTGGGGGGATTTTTGGGGATGCCGCAGGTGGCACCTTTTTTGAAAATGATGTGTGTGTGTATATACATTATGTGTTGGTGTGAGACCAAAAGTATCCTTTATATCTCATTCTACAAGCTGATTTGACTACACATCATACAACGTATGATGTAAACCTAATGTGTCCAACCATTTAAGCCAGATCAGTCGCTGACACACACACACACACACACGCACACACACACACATGCCAATAAAGTTGCTGGGTGAAAGAGCCGATTCTCTGCCTTTACTCACACTCTCTTACACACACATACACACACATTCCAAAACTCACATAGAGCCCAGTGTGTCGATCTCCAAAGAAAGGGAATGCCACTGAGATCTCCACCAGACCTGATCCTCCATCATCCTGTGTGATGGTCTGCGAGTCCCCCTGTTCTTGTCCAAATGGGTAAAAGTCCTCCAGGGGAATAGCTGGCATCACGCCGCTTGGCAAGCCGAGCCACAGCATCGTACACAGGCAGAGCAGCAGCTGCCTCACCCGCACCATCACTCACGTTACACTGAGACCTTCAGCACCCTAAAGGGGGACACAAAAACAGGACCTAGCTGGAATCCCCAGCTTTTAGAATTTTCCTATTTTTATAATCTCTTCTTTTCTTTTTCTTCCCTGTGTGTTTTCTTTTTTCCAAGCTGCTGCTGTCTTTATTGAAGCTTCTGCTTTACTACAGAGAGGCAGATTCCTTGCATTCTGTGTGCTGCTGGGTGCTGGAGAGCTGCTGTGCTCTGTTGCTGCTCACTGAAGTGAACCGACTGAGTGGCGAAGTGAAAATAAAGAGAAAGAGAGAGAGAGAGAGAGAGAGAGAGAGAGAAAGAGGCGGCAAAATGATTTAGATTTTTTTTTCACAATCCAGCAATTTGGTCCCCGATGGTTGCTCCTCAATAAAACCTCTATTCTGCCTGCCAAAGGAGTTCTTTCAGGACGGGCCCCACCTCTCTGGGGATTCGCTACCTTGCATAATTAGAAGTACACAGCCAATCACATAGAAAGGGGTGGGTAACTGGATAAGGAGAGGGCAGGGCTATGATAATCAAAGGCGTGCATAAGGCTTGCTCACACTATGGAAAGCATGCTGACTCTAGTGCCTGCCTACACTCACACTCACACCCACACTCACGTGCGCACACACCCACACCCACACCCACACACACACACACACAAACTGGAGAGCAAGAGACATTTCAGCAACATCAGGGCAATACTAGAACGCCAATCATGTCAAGTGAACTCAGTGGCTCTTATGCAGGCCTCGCATGAGATGCCAGTTCAAAGCGAGCGATGTATGTGAAGTCCCTCTGGTTTGGATTAACGTAGTCTTCTTTTTTCCCCCTTCCTGAAAATCAATTTCCCAAGTGAATTCATCATGCCGTGCGTGAGATGTCTAATTTCAAAGGCGTATGAAATAACTGTCTTTAAACAAAAGCACAGCAAGGTTTGGCTGGCTGCAATACAGACACTATCAGGCAATAATCTGTATATGAAGGCTTTTGTGCTAAGTCTCTTTTGGCAGAGGGCTCCGAGGACCGTAGCTGTCTCCGAGGAGGGGAAAAAGTTTTTTTTTTGGTACAAAGTGGGTTATTAGTAATACTAATCAAAACATGGAGCCAAACTGCCACAAAGGAACTTCTGAGGCAGCCTTTAACTTGAGCACACACATCAAAACAAGTCAGTGTAATTATTCACGTGGCAAAGCCAACCTAAATACAGCAACTCCACAAACTCCACACATCAATCTGATCAGCGTTTCATCACTCATTTTTTTAGGGTTTATTGGCTCATAAAAAATCATTTCATGGAGTGGAACTTGGGGTGGGGTGGGGGGACAAAAACACACGCAATGCAAGTTTAAGGATTAACACAGTACTGAAATCATCACGATATTAAATCAACTGATATTAAGTCATTTATGTGATTAACATTAAATATGATTAAACAAATCGTAATACTTTACTAGGTTGTCATGAAAGCCATGCTTTGATTCTGACCTCAAAAGTGACCTAAATTCTGACAGATGAAAACGATTTAATCTTATTAACATTAAGCTTAAGGTTGTTACATGTAATAAACTCATTACATACGTGACGCACGACACCCAGTGTATAAAAGGGTATCGAATATTCTGGTTGTGAGTGTGTGGATTGGGAGCTGTTTATTATATATATATATATATATATATATATATATCGGTGAGGACGAAATGCTCTTTTTCGGGTCATTGTGTTTATTTGCTCTCCATGAAAAAAAAGGAAGGGAAAATAAAAAGCCTAAATAGTTTTTGAGTTTAGGTTAGATTTTGATAAAAACAGTTGCATTAATTTTAAGAATTATTAATAAATGATTCACACAAGGATATAGTGGGAACAACATGTGCGTGTGTGTTTGTGTAAGAGGTAACCTAGTGGTTGCCATCCTCACATTGTAGCGATCATTATCCGGCCAACAGGGACACACAGAGCACACTAACACACACCTCAGCCGCATGCCGAGCAAATCCTTAAAACAATTTGGCACTTGCCGAACGTTTTAGGGAAACAGTGATCTCTTTGTTTGTTGTTGTTGGTTTTTTTTTTTAACTGTGTCAGTCAGGATTACTGAGGGGATTTGTGCTCATGTAGTCCGAAAGTTTTGCGAGTGATTTCTTGTTCTTTGAGGAAGAGTGTGGGGAAGTGTCTTTGCTTGCATCCGTTGAAACCTCTTATTATGTGGACAGCAGTCGGAATAGCCACTGTGAGCCATGTTGGCCCGACTCTGTAATGAGAAACGGCAGAGGGAGTGTGTGTATTGCTCTGTTCCATAGCTTTAGAAGTCAGATACAGCGGGCCAGCACACTCTTACTCTCTCTGCCTCTCTCTTTCTTTCTCTCTCTCTCTCTCTCTCTCTATTACACACAGACACACTTTCTTTAGGACACAGGCCTCAGCATTTGGCTCATGTAGGTCTGTCTTCTGCGCATCTCCTGTTCCAGCTGCTCCTTCAGTGTGGACACCTGATTTACACACAGACACACATACAAACTAAAACCAGCCTTAAATTAGTCTTCAGCTCCAGATTTTTTGTGTGTGAATTATAGTTTTGATTAAAAACCAGATTAAACTTCTCGATCTCAATCAGTGAGGACTGTTAGTGTCCTGCAGAGGTTAGCTTTAACTCGAATCGAACCAACCTTAACAAGTTAATCAAGTCTTGTTAGGTAAACTTGAAACTTGCAGGAAGGTGCGTTAAGGCGGGCTGGCACTAAACCTTGCAGGACACCAACCCTCCAGGAATGACATTGGTCAACCCTGTCCTAGAAAGTGAACATGGAGGAGAGCTTGAGCAACATTATGTAGTACACAAGAAGTCTTAGTAGACACTGTTGATGGATGAAGCATACAGAAATTGTATACAACAACAGTACCAAAAATTATTAGCAGCTATGAATAAACCACAGCATTTTCTGCTGTTCGATATAAAAGAATACTGGGACACCTGACCATCACCTCCTAACCTGTATCCAGAGCCATTTACTTTCATCTCTTTTATAGAACCAAGAAATTGGAGGTTAAGGGTCTTGCCTAGGAGCTTAGTAAAGGTAACTTGATCTTCCAATTAGCAGTCCAATTAGCAACTGGAAAATTTTACACCAGATCATGGAGTGAACTTGAAACTTTCTGTGGCTGTGGGGGATTAACCGGTTTTTTTCACTTATGAATAGCTGAGGGTGGTTTGGGTCTGGGTTTCAGGCCATCCTATAGGTTAAGTTGAGGGAGTACTTCTATTCCAACCTTAACACAACAACAGAGCATGCTTTGCGCATGGAGGCATTTTCTTGTTTCAGGCCTTCAGTTCCACTAAGGCAAACATTTTTATTAGTACAGCATATAGACATGCTACACAATGATGTACTTACAACTTTACTAGGTTACAGCAAATAGCAGAAGACACACGTATGTTAGCATGCTGGTAACTCCACAACTGCAAATTGAGCTCCATGGTGTGTTTTGGCCGGAGCATTTATCGAAAAGGCTTTGCAGAACGGTGGAAGTTATTACAAATGTAAGAGTAAGACTAAGTAGACTGTTTAATATAACACACTAAGGTAATGATCTGGTGTCCCAATACTTCTGGCTACATACTGGACCTAAGTGTTTAAAGCTCTGTTCTTTATGACCTTTATGGCAAACACTGATCTCTGTAATTCGATTTCCAGATCTTTTTACTTTAGTTTTCTTATTCTAAGCTTTTTATTTTATTCATTGCTTAGACGATGCAAACATATCGTACCCACCTGTTCCTCAAGACAACGGACTCTCTGACGGTGTGCTTTCTCTCTAGCTTCCAGTGCCCGCTCTGCCTGCTGCTGTGCGCCACGCAGGCGACCTGTCTCCAGCTCTAGTTCCTGTCTGTGGCGTGTTGTTACCTCCAGGAGGCGCTGAGCATGAGCCTGCTCCATATGGGAAAGTTGGGACTAAACACACACACACACACACACACTCTGTCACACTTTGCTGAAGAGAATTGGACGCTAACCAGTAAAGGATGCTTAGAGAGGTAATAGAATTTTGATGAAGTATATTTCTTCCCCATCTTGAGTTTCAGTGAAATGGGGGTTTAGGTGATTTATCTACAAAATTATCCACAAATAATTGAATTTATCTCTCTCTTCCACCCTTGCTTTATGTCTATCCATCTTCTCACTCTTGTTTTATTTTTGCCTCTGCCTCGTCTCCTCACTAACCTTTAGTGTGTTAGTTTCTGCTTGTGTCTCACTCAGTTCTCGTTCAAGACTGCACACTGTCTGCTCCAGCTGCTCCTTCTGATGTCCGACACAAACCATCTGCTCTTGCCGCCGCCGGCGCTCCTGCTCCACCTGATACATCCATATGCCAATGCACAGAGACAAAAACAGAATTATGGTCAGTTCAATGTTTTTGTTTTTAGAAAAAAAAATGTGTGACTGCTTTTGCCTACAAGCCAGCATCAATTTTTCTAGGTACAGTTTATAAAGGAACAAACATTTTCTCTGGATGCAGCTTGCCTCAAATCCTTCTATCTCTTTTTGTGATCCAGGACAGACTTGATTGATTTTGAGCTCATTGATTTTGAGCAAATATTTCTTCTTTTTCTTATATACTTTGAAGATAGAGCAGCGGGGTAGTGTAGTGGTGCACTTCTTTCAGTGCTTGCCTGGGTTTTCTCAAGGTAAACTGGTTTCTTCCCACAGTTCAAAAATCTGTACATGAGGTTGATGGGCGACTCTAAATTGCCCATAGGAGTGAGTGTGTGTGTGTTTGTTCATCTTTGTGGGGCCCTGCGATGGACTAGCAACCTGTTCAGGGTGTATCCCTGCCTTTTGCCGTATCTGCGCTTGGATAGGCTACAGAAAACCCCAGTGACCCTGAGTTAGGGGAATATGTGGGTAAAGAAGATGAATGAATTACTCTGAAGATGCTTTGACAACTGTTATAAAGCCCTGAATGGTTTAGTTAGTGAGCTCCTATCCACTAACCTAAAAGAACCTCTTTAACCTGGCTTACACATAAACACACACTTTTTTATTATCCAAATCTGTTAAAGGATTGTCAGGCTGCAATAATCAGGTAAACTAATACTAGGAACACCTCCAACAGCACAGAATTTACTTCCAATACTCTTACCATCGCTATGAAATCAAGTGGGGACCAGCAAAGAAACAATAAATTTCTGGGTCATGACCTAAACGGCCACCCGTGTAAGAACATGAAAACTTTGCTGTATCATGAAATAACCGATGGCGTAATGGCATAGTAGTTAGCATAATCGCCTTACAGCAAGAAGGTCCTCGGTTTCCTGGGCAAGGGGTCTTTCTGTGCGGAGCATGTTCTTCCCGTGCTTGCGTAAGTTTCCTCCGGGTACTCCGGTTTCCTCCCACAGCCCAAAAACATGTATATTAGGTTGATTGTTGACTCTAAATTGCCCATAGGATAAAGTGTGGTTCCTTGTCTATATGTGACCCTGCGATAGACAATCTGTCCAGGGTGTACCCCTGCCACTTGCCCAATAGTGCCAGCACAAATAGGCTCCAGCAGGCTCCCGTGACCTAGGATGAGGGAATAAGCGGGTATAGAAGATAAATAAATGAATGAAATAACCTGCTGGTTTGTCTTTTCAGAGGAGAACCAACCCTTTAACTGAGCCTGTTTTTTTCTTCAATGTGCCACCTTGACGCTGTTACCTCTGGCTTGCTTAGTTGGGAACTCCTAATTTACAGATTTGAGTCGAACTGAAATGAGTGTGTGATTTGATTCTGTAAGCTGCTTAGACACAATCTCCATTATTGAAAATCACTAGAAACAGTAGAAACACTAGAAATAAAGGTGACATGACTTGACTTATAATAATTACAGATGTACCTTCTCAAGCGTGCGTTTCAAGGAGGACTTATCTTTGCCCAGACGAGCAAGCGTTTTGTCTAACTGCATCTTGTCCTCCTGCAGACCTTGAAGTGAGCTCTGGAGGTTTGTTACACGCTCTTCTAGCTCTCCTTTCTCCCTTCTCAAATCTGCACAGCCATCCTGGGCCTCCTTCATATCTTGTTCTCTCTGCCTCAGAGTCTAAGATTGGTTAGGGTTAACACACCCTGTTAAATTGTGCAGAAGAATTTCTATAATGGTGTCTTAAACAAAAATAGGAAATGTGTGTGGGGATTTGATTGTGTCACCTCCTGCAGGCTGTGGATGTGTTTGTCCAGATCTGTAATTTTGAGCTCAGACTCATCCTGATCCTTGAGCAGATTCTGCAGCTTGTCGTTTAGGATGTGGTTCTGTCTCTTAGTGTCTAGGAGAGTGTCCCGTACTTTGTCCAGTTGCTCCTGTACTTACACAAAATGTTGTGCTTTTTTGTCTTTTTGTATCATGTGTATCATTTATTATTTAAAAAGCATTAAGGGCCAGGAATAGTATTTATTTTTTTATTGCCTTGGCCTGACAGTTCACGGCAAACTGCAGGATTTATACCAAGCGCAGTGTTTTTGTTTGCACAGTATCTTAAAAACTCTGTTTCAAATGGAGGCTTAAAAAGCCCTGGGAGAGAAGTAACGACCCTGCCGCGATGGTTTATAGCGTAGCTGTAGTATCCCACCATGCTGACAGTTCATGGAAGGAAAAGAAGCCCGTAACCCATTGGAAAAATTATGGCAGGATGGAACAACTAACCTGGAGCCGTGGCATTGAGGGTCAAACGATCTATTCAATCTAAGAGTTCGTTTGAGATTTAGTAGCATTCATTTTACATCAGGTCACAATCAGAGCATTTGTGACGGTGTGGTCAAGCACAAGTGAATTAGCATGTTTATTAGCCAAAGACTGCAAGGAGCTAGAGTATAAACAGCGATTCATTTGAAATCTGCAGGCTGGGGTTAAGAGTGCAAGTTGATATTAATAGGACGGATAAGAATCATCGCTTAAATATAAACATGTAAATTGGCCTTGTAGCAAAACTACTGTCAAAACATCTAGTAAAACAAATTAATCAACAAACAGAATTATTATTACTATATTACCTAATTACCAACTGGTTATAACAGTATTATTATCTGCATTATTAGCAACTAGTATTCTGGATAATTGTTTCTTAAAAAAAAGGTTTTGATGTACAAATCTCGGCAGTGTGTTTAACATACAATATAAAGAAAAATGTATTTTGTCAGGCACCAAATGCACCCAACTTTCTTCACCCCTACCAGTAATCACTTCTTCAAGTTGCTGCACATTTGTATAAGATTAAGCTAACTTTAAGCATGCCAGATTTAATCATCATCAAACATCAGTGCAAGACAGTGTTTGTGTAAAGTCTTACAAAATCCACTGACCTGTAGAGCCCTACAATCATGCTCGCTAGCAGAGAGAGCACTCTGAAGCTGAGCGACCTGTTCCTGTGCAGCTCCTGTGCTGCTGTTATTCTCACTTAAGGCTGCTGTCAAGTTCTGCAGCCTCTCATGCAGCTGAGCCTCCTGGAGCTCAGCACGTGCAAGAGCTGTCGCTGCTCTCTCACGCTCTACCTGTAACAAAGCCAGAAGAGCTTGTGAGTGTCAGTCCAAGCATGCTGCCTTAACTGATTAAAACATTTTACTTTAACAGAGTAACTAGCACATCGGGTGACCTGAAGGCAGCCTCTAATTACAACTCGATATATAATGAGATGTGATTATATAGAGCAAGTTGATCAGGGGTCCACAGTGGTGGCTTGGTTGTACTAAGAATTGAATCTCAATCTTTCTGGTATCAGTCCAACACTTTAATTACTAAGCCACCTCTTCCATGTGAGAAGTTTTGTATTATGAATAATAGCTTAAAATAAGTTTTTTCCTGTAATTAGCCACACCCACCCTCCTTCAGCACTTTCTCTTCATTTTTTTACTCTCTATCTTTCAGTTTTTACAATGAACACTACTAAACTACTAAGCCCCAAACACTTCCCTGTTGAAAATTATTTCCAAATTCATTCTGTCTTTTAGCTGAACCTGGAGACAACCTCCAAAAATGCCAACAAATCTCTAAAGAAACAAACAAAAAAAATATTCATTCATTCATTTGTTAATTAATTCATTCATCTTCTATACCCGCTTATTCCCAAACTCGGGGTCACTATCCTAGTGCACATAGGCCGAGAGGCAGGGGTACACCCTGGACAGGTTGCCAATCCATTGCAGGGCCACAGACACACAACCACACACTCAAACATTCACTCCAATGGGCAATTTAGAGTCACCAATCAACCTAATTCTACATGTTTTTGAACTGTGGGAGGTAACCGGAGTACCTGGAGAAAATCCATGAAAAAAAATTATAAAATATAAATATATTTTTAAATGTCTCTAAAACAAAAAGTAAAACATCAATATACAACTTAACAATTAAAATTTTCCCTTTAAATTTATTTATTCATTTATTTATTTTCTTTACCCGCTTATTCCAGAACTTTTCGGGGTCATGGTGGTCTGCTGGAGCCTATCCCAGCACACATAGTGAGAGGCAGGAGTCCATCCTGGACAGGTTGGGGCCACATCGCAGGGCCACATACAGACAACCGCGCACTCACATTCACTCTTATAAGCAATTTAGAGATACAATCAACCATGTTTTTGGACTGTGGGAGGACACCGGAGTACCCAGAGGAAACCCACGCAAGCGCAGGGAAAATATGCAAACTCCAGAAAGACCCCATGCCTGGGATTCAAACCCAAGACCTTCTTGTGGTGAGGTGACGGTGCTAACCATTACGCCACATTTACAGAATTGAACAGAGGCCAATAAAGAGTGACCTTAATAATTAAACTTAGCAGATGATGAGTGCTTAGTAAGGGCAGCTTGGTAGTGATTTGAACCTTACAAACCTTTTTTTAGCAGGCCAAAAGATTAAACTAGCGCTTTCCGTTTTTTACTCAATTTCAACCACTGTCGAATTGTTCCTCTTTCAAGAATTTGTCAATTATCTGAATCAATTCAAAGTCTAATATATATGTCATCATAACATTCACCTTGAGCAGAGTGGTGAGCTGCTCACTCTCCCCGAGTTCTCTCCGTAGACTGGTCACTCTCTCCGTAAGAGCAGTACGCTCAGCCTCCAGCTCTCCAGTCTGGAGCCGTGAGCGTTGCAGCTCCCCTTCTAAAGCACGATGGTTTATCTCAAACCTGGACGCTCGTTCTTCCACTATCTTAGATGCCTCCTTCAGCTTTCTGTACTCCTCCTCCAGACTTGCCTTATACACCTCAGCTCGCTCCAGCTTCTCCTACACACATACACACAATGGGTTTTAAAGTAATTTTACTCATTCATTCATTCATTCATTCATTCATTTATTCATTTATTTTTTTCTGGAGGAAGGGGAGTGCGTAATATAATCTGTTGATTATCTGTGACTGTATTATTTTGTTGATCCTCTGTCATATCTTCAGTATAAGTGACAGAGTGATACCTGTAAAGCTTTGTTTGCCGCCTCGGCTGAATGCAGACTATTCTTCAGCCTCGATAGCTCCTCTCCCATGATCCTCTTCTCTCTGTCTCCACACTGCATCGCATCCTCTTTCAGTGTGAGTGAGGCCTGAGCTAACTCTAAACGCTCTACCAAATCAAGTTTACCTAGAAACACACACATACATTTACTGTTTTATTATCAACCAGTCATGCTGTTTGGTAGTATTGGAAGACAGAAGTCATACCATGCTCTAGCTCTTTTATGCTCCTCTTCATCTGCTGGAATCGTTCATTGCTTTTCTCCTGACTCGCCTGTAGATCTGTCAGTTGCCGGCTCAGATTTAGAACCTGAGACTGGGCCTCATCCTACAAAAGATAAACGTATATCTTTAAGTATATCCAGCAACTGTACTACATTTGGGAAATAGAGAAGTGAGTAGGAAAGGAAACTTTTCTATGGGAGCTTATATGGATATATTAAACTGTCATGTGTAAGTGTGTGTGAGTGTGTGTTCACGTGCACTGTGTGCATTACCCTCTCTCTCTGGGTGTCTCTGAGCTCCTGCTGAAAGTTGCACAATGCAGCTTGAACAGAGTCCAGATCAAGTTCGCCATCTTCTCCAACAGACCGAGATGGAGAAGAGCTAGATACACAATTGCCTGCGTGAAGATGAACACAAAGAAATCTTGCACACATGCTTGCACATACAAAGCTGTTAAAGTGTTTAAACTACTTACTGACTCATATAACAGGCAGCAATTCATTCGACTTGAATCCAGAATTGGGTTTATGTTTTACAAATAAATGATGTAAAATGACATTTTAGCAAAAGCAATGAAATCCAAACTGTAAGTTTTAACATCTCTTTGCATGGAACAAAAAACAAATTCTAAACTTTTTAAATCTTTTTTCCAAGGTTATATGCTTGTATTTACTGTTCCAAACCTTTAAAAGGGGAATGAGCTTTCCAAGGTGATGGGTTCCTCCCTCTCGCTCTTGGCGTGGGTGAACTCGCTCTGCGCCCGATGCCCAGAGTGCGTCTAAGGGCAGATGTCAGGCCGTCCAGCCTGTGCTCCAGATCAGTGCGTGCAGCATCAGTCATAGCTAGCTGCTCTTCCAGACCCTGAACTTGACCGTGTGCTAGGCTTAACTCCACATTCAGCTTTCTAAGCTGCACCCGCTCCTCCTGTAGCTCTCCCTCTAGCCGGTTGATCTTTTCCTGCTGGCACTGTTGGCTCTGCTGCATGCTGACCTCACGCTGACGCTGGGTATCCTGCTCGACACGCTGCATCTCCTCCAGCTCAGACACATGCCTCTGAAGACCGGCCACCTGCCAGGAACACAATGAACAGGTGAATGTTCTACTTTTTAGCCTGTCTGTCTTAATGTCTGTCTTACCTCTTTCAGAGCTGCCTCTCTTCCTGCTTCACTTTGCAAGATTCTCTGTTTGAGAGAAAAGTTTTCTTTTCTGCATTCCTCCTCTTTCTGCTCCTCCTGAACTAGATGAGCTTGAACTTCACTTAGCTCCTGAATTCTCTGGGTACATTCTGCTTCTAGAGTCTTCACCTGCTCAGACACAAATACGCAACATCAGATGTTCAGTAAGGCAAACTAAATATAGTGTATATTGTTAAGGTTTGTACAGACCAGACTCTCACACCAATATGTTTCACACATCTATTTTTAATTCATCCTTTCTTTGTTTATATCCACCTTTTTGGGAGGGGTTAACACTGGATATAGGAGCAAAAAATGTATAAGTAAGTTTAACAAGTGTTCAGTGGGTCTGTGCAAGACCATTTTTAGTTCCCTGCTAGAAAAATCTGTTACTAATAAATGTTCCACTTGCATTGTGTTCTGTCAGTGATGTTTAACTGTTTAGCCAAACTTATGAATGTGTTCCTGCCTTGTGTAGCTGCATAATGGGACATTAACTTGAGTTGAGTCTGTGATGGAGCGTTAGTGGAGCACGTTCGGAGAACAGAAAATCACAACTCTCCGACTTTTTAAAAACGTGCTCTGAGCTCCGGGCTCTACTCCTGACTCTGCTTCTGCTCACACACTCTGTACAGCACACGTTCACAACATATTGCCAGATGCCCTTTTTAATCTCCTTTATACACCTGAGCAGTTGCTCAATGGACCAAGTTTGGTAGTCCTGGGATTTAAAATTACAACATTGGAACATAGTCCAAAATCTTAGTTATTACTACTCAAAATACAGACATCCTATACAACTAGGTGCATCTAATATTTTTTGGCAACAGTTTCTGAAAGCACCACATACTGTATAGGTGTGACAAAAACGGTCAACCTCATAGTGTAAGCAAGTGCAATAACCTTGCGGCGCAATTCCTGCAGCTCCCTCCGGGCTTGCAGGTGAGATTTCTCCAAATCACGCAAAGTAGACCTCAGTTTCACTGCCTCCTGCTGAAGGGAGGACTTACATTCCTCCAGAACAAGCAGTCTTTGCTCCCGTTCTTCCAGAGATCTCTTCAGACTACATGAGACAATGATTAACATAAGCATTATGAAAAGGATACTCAAAAAAATCAGTTGTGATATGAACACATTTCACATATGCAGCTTTTGCAAACACACTTGTCATATTGTATTAAAACAAATCAGTCAATTTAATCAACATGTTATTCCAGGCAACAGCAAGGAGAACTAACTGCTTGCTTTCGAGAGCAATACTTTACATGGAATTAGAATATTCCTCTACTGAAAATAATACATAATAAAATCTGGCAACCTTGAAAGAGATAGATACATGCAGGTAAATGTAATCATTTAAACTAGGAAATTTAAGATTCCACATGTAAATATTTACAGATTCCTTAAAACTATGTCCCAGAATTAACTCTAAACTCTGGCTTTAGCCAAATTTTTTATTATATATATTTGTAAGTGATCTCCTATCCTGCCTAGGGCAGTTTAGACTTGGGTGCATGCCTCTGCATTAAGGCTAAGTAATTCAAATTTTTTGACCCCAAAACCTCTTGTTGGCCAAAACTATCAAGCAGCAGAAGCAGAATTAGTAAAAACAAGAATCAGTGATTCTTAGGACCTGCAATGGACTGGCGACCTGTACCTTTACCCCTGCCTTTCACCCTATGTGCGCTGGGATAGGCTCCAGCAGACCTCTGTGACACCGAGCTTGGTAAAAAGTGGGTATAGAAAATGAATAAATGAATGATTCTTAGGACATTCAAATTAAATGTCTCCAATAACGTCAACTTTGGAACTATTAATGTTTTCCAGGGTCAGGAGGAGGTTCAGTTTAAATGTTGTGCACACAGATTCCTATAATAACTGCTCGATGATAGCTAATGATTAAGGCAAATGTTTGTTAATAATTATCTTCTCGATGTTCTCAATGGTCTGAGTAAGATTTCTGAATTGGAATGTGATCAAAATGTTCTGGAAGGAGAACTTAGATGCTAAGAATCACTAATTATAGTGGATTACTTTGAAAATAAATAAAGCAAATGTAAAACATGTAGACATGCTACTTGAAATATCAGATGAAGCCCTTAACCCTCAACTGCTTAGTTGTATTAATATAAGTTTCTCTAGATATGGATGTTCTGCCAAATGCAAGAGATGAAACTGTATAAATATATGTAGTATTTTTATACTAAATTTATAAATAATTAAATATATTAAGTGTTTTGTATATTTCATGTTATAATAATGTTTTGAGTCCATGTTTGTGTCCTTGTGTACCTTTTTGTCATTTGTGACCTGTTTCTATTGGTTGTCAGTTCTGGGTTGGTCATTTGTCTCTCTACATCAGTATTTATACCTGTTTATCAGTCTGTCTTTGTGTTGCTGTATTGTGTGTCATGGTCGGTATGAAGTTCAAGTTATGTATCAGGTTTTTCCTGTGCTTGCATGGGTTTACTATGGGTACTCCGGTTTCCTCCCACAGTCCAAAAACATGTACTTTGGGTTGACTGGTGATTCTAAATTGACCATAGGAGTGATTGTGACTTGTGATGGACTGGTGACCTGTTCAGAGTGTGCCACTCCTGTCTTTTGCCTTTGAAAGAGCTGGGATAGGCATGATTATAAAAGATGAATATATGAATAAAATCTTATTTGTGCTCTGCGGCACGATGGTGTAGTGGTTCGATTCTTGGGTGTTTCTGTGCAGATTTTGCATGTCCTCTCTGTGCTTGCGTGGGTTCTCCTCCGGGTACTCAGGTTTCCTCCCACAGTTCCAAAACATGTGCATTAGGTTGATTGTTGATTCTAAATTGCCCATAGGAGTTTTGTACCCCTGTTTGTACCCCTGTCTCTCACCCAATGTGCGCTGGGATAGGCTCCAGCAGACCCCCGTTGCCCCCGAACTCAGGAATAAGCAAGTATAGAAGATGAATGAGTAAACGAATGAATGAATATTTGTGCTCTGGTGCATGTTATAACCTGTTATTGTCACTTTCAGCTCTTTTGACAGCAGTCCGAAGTTCCTGGTTTGAGGTATGAATGGCCTCCTGCTCTCGACTCTCATCTTCCAGTGCTCTCTTCAGCTCCAGACCCTCTCTACGCTGAGCGTCCCGCTCCTGAACACACTCACGTAGCTGCCGGTGTGCCTCAATCAGCTCCCTCCTTCCTGAATCTCGGCTTTCCTCCACCTCAGCCAGTTCTCTCCGCAATCGCTCTACCTTGAATAAAATAATGTGCATCGGAAAAGGAAAGAGAAATTTAAAAAGTTTTAAGTTTTATTGTAGTTTTATAAAGCTAGTTTTACCCAGATGGGGAAATTAAGTCTAGTTTCTGCCAAGATTTTTTCCTAATATAATTGCAGAGAGTTTTTCCTTTTCTTTTTTTTTTCTCATGCCACTGGTTTGCTCATTAGGGATTATAATGACTTATAAATAACCAAAATATTTCCCTAAAGATGCTTTGAGAGACTTTATATAAGACTTAACTTTACATAAAAGGAATTAAAATAATCCTATAAAATTTATTTAAAATAAATGGTAAATGTAATCATGACTGAAATGAAGTGAAATAAGAGCTGAATTTAAAGAAACATAATGATGTTCTCATCAGCATATACACAGTTTCAGTGTACACATATGAGGATCATTGTTGTTAGATTATGGTATAGCTCATAGTAAAGCTGAAGATTCTTAACAGCTGAATTCCATACATGGCAGGGATGTGTGAGGATAGCTGCTCCAATTTCCATGGTTTGGATGATATGGCAAAACACTCTATTAGTAAAATTCCACCCCTTTTTTTTATTCAGCTCTTGATCTAATGCAATAGGGCATTCGAGAGGAGTTCGAGAATGTATACAAAACAAATTCAAGTTACATATAAGCTCTTTTTCACACATGCATTACACTAGTTACACTATGAATTACCCCTAAGATACATGTCCTAGGTTCAGGTAGTTATGTGGCAGCTGCTCTTTGCCTTATGGTGCAGATTGTTGGACCCCAGTGACCAAAGTTTTAATTGAGATCAAATGAAAGACAAAAAGGGATAAGAACGAGAGAATGAAAAAAGAATAGTGAAAGGGAAGCCAATCACTGCTGATCTCAGCAGTGTGATGGGAAACATCAGCCCTTAGTGAGTAAGAATAATTGTGTGTGTGTGTGTTTTGGGGAGGATTTGTGTTAACAGGGCCACACAAGAAGATTTCTGCTCATAAATTCTAATGTGAAAAAAACAATGCCGTACCATTCTGGCCGAGGGCGCCTGTGTTTACTTCATTGATTTGTGAGATGAATGGTGTAATGTGTGTGTGTGTGTATATATAAGAGTGTTAAAGAGAGAGAGAGAGAGTTACAGAGAACGATGGACAGAGAAAGTGAGATCGAAATAACTAGAATATTTTGAAGGGGAGAGAATAGAGAAAGGTCCGGGTGAATATGGTTAGTGCTTTTCAAGGGAAAAATAAACTTTCTGACACACGGGAATTTACAAAGACAGCTAAATCTATCTCTAAGGCAGGCGTCATCTTCTTTCTCTCTCCTCCGACCACCACACACTCTCACTTCTGGCAGTAAGTCAACATCTGACCAGGCAAGTCAGAGGAGGATCAGTAAAAATAATCAAATGCAACGAGAGAAAGGCACGGGCCCACCAGGGCCAAGAGAAAGATCACACACATATATACACACTTGAAGGAAAACTAAAACAGAAGAAAACCACATAGTTTAGGTCTGTAACCACAGTTCACAGGCTTGCCATAGCCACAGACCAAAAATTCTCTTCTCGTCTGTGGTCAGAAAGATTTTGACTTTACTCTAATAAGACATTACCATGCCATCTCACAGAAACTGAAATGGTAATTAACAAACACCCCAGTGGCATTCTGAGCATATTTAACAGCAGCATAGCAAAGCCAACATCAACATGCTGCATGCTGTGGTAAACGCTTCTCCACAGTATTGTACTAATTGATCTAAACTGGGCTCCAAAGGTCTCTTGCTGTCTTCAGGGCCTGCTTCACTTTCCAGTGCAAATAAATCGGCCTCACAAGATGCAAAATATTTGCTTTTCTGGCCATGACAGGCTTTTTTTCCTTGCTAATGACAATTAAAAACGAATTAATGAAGCAATCGGATCATATAACAATTCAGGACCACCGAGTCTCACCTCCTGCTGAGCCTCATGCCTGTGCAAAGACACTTCTCTGATCTGCTCGTTCAGTCTCTTCTCCGAGATCTCTCGAGAGCTGAGAGATTCCTCAAAACACGAACGAAGCTGCTGCAGCTCACTCTGCAGACCGGTAATTGTGTCCTACAGCAAACAAGATATTTGGCATGTTAACCCTTTGCAAAAAAATGAAGGGGCAATTCTATATTTGCTCTGTGTTCACCTTATCCTGTTCCTGTTTGCTTAGGAAGTCTCGATGCATGCGCTCCCGCTTCAGTGCAGCAGCTTCCTGGGCCTGCTGCAGCGTAAGAATGCGTTCAGCAAGAGCAGCTTTTTCTGCTTCTTTCTCGGATAGCGCCTAAATCAAACGACAACAACAGCAGAAACAGCAGCGTGATAGTCTTGAATTTTTTACAATTGTCTGAAACAACATAACACTGACGCTAAGTACATAACAGCTACATGACGTATCTGCTAACAGATATCTAAAAATATACAAAACAAACACACCTGTTGTTTGTGGCATTCGGCTTGTAACAAGCTGTCTGTGCAGTGCTGCTGCAATTTAGCCAGCTGCTCCTGCAGCTGCTGCAGTTCTCTGCGACTGCGCAGACGAAGTTCTTCACACTCCACACGCAGCTGCTCCTCAGCCTGCTCTTTCTGTGCAGTCAAAGTCAGGCGTAGACATTCCTGATGCAGAGGGTTTAACATGAGTATAAATCCCCAATTCTTCATGGTTTAGGGGTCTAAGAGCTGAACACAATCCAATCTAAAACAAATCCAGACTATTCAGAAAAAATAATCTGTGTGATTAATATGTTATTTACGATGAAGCATTTCCCAGACTAATTGTTTTGGTCGTAATGTTTTTATAGATGTTACCCTGTTACTATTCATGCTCTGTAGCATCCAATAAGCTTTACATAAATTGTAGTCAGTAAAATTTAAACCTGGTCATAAGCCAGATTTACAAACTGTCTTCAGATTTTTCTCATCTATTGCTAGAAGTACATCAATCAAGAGTTTGGGAAATTTGCAAGCTATTGGAACATGTGCTCAGGATCGCAGTGTGTTTATCACCCGCTTTTCTTAAAAATAATTTATTTTGTTCCTAAATATGAATATATGAATGCATTAATTAAATGTTAATGTGAATTGGAAAAGATTGCATTGCCATAATAGGCTGGGACATCTCCACATCCCATTGAAGAGGCTACAGCTACCATATACACACACACACACTGTACAATTTACTGCTTCTGTCCGGCACTCAAATGAGGATGAGTTCTCGGTTAAGTCTGGTTCACCTCAAAGTTTCTTTCTATTACTCTCTTAGGGAGTTTTTCCCTGCCACTATCACCCTCTGGCTTCCTCACCTCTTCAGGAACAAACTTACATCTACTCTTTTACTCTCTAGTTCCATTATTATCTTCGTATATGTAATGCAGCTTTAAGACAATAACCACTGTAAAAGGTAGTATACGAATAAAAGTACATTGAATTGAATATGTACACATTATTTTAAAGGGGTAGGATATTAAAGCTAGAAAGCAGGATTATAAGTACTCACTTTTATTTATCGCAGAAAACAGTTGGTGGAAATGTGTTTTTTGTTCTTACATTTTTATAGGAACAACTGTTATTCTTTATGTTATTAGTAAGGTAGCTAGTAAACATTCAGGTACCTGGCTAATAAAAATGATTTATCATGCTATAAAGAACAACTATGTAATTATTTACTTAGCAGGCTAATTTGTGAAAACCTGCTTAAATTGGCATCTTGACATGACTTAACTTTATTTAAACTTTATGTGGTTTGAAAAGCAGACAAAGGCAAGTAAAAATAGCCCTTAAAATATATCATTTGACTAGTATTTAAACTCACATTTTGGGGCAAATCTTGGAAAATGTTTTCCAAGGAATTCTTTAAACAAATCAAACAAGCTGTCTTTCGTAAACAAGGACAAAGCCATTGGCATGTATTGTTTTTGAACTAGTGTCCAAAGCAAGTAATTCTACTGATTTATGGGTGCATAAAATGTCACCAAATGCCATTATATTTCATATATTTAAAAGGATTTATATGTGGAACCTTTTCCTTGCGCTCAGCTTCAAGTTGCTCCTGATGCGTGTGTTGAGCAGTGGCTAGGCTTCGCTGGGCATTTCTCTCAGCCTGGGCTAGCTTTAGTTCCATTGCCTGTCTCTCCTGAAGAGCCTGGGACACCTGCTGATCCAGTTCACTTTGGACACGAGACATCTCACCTGTGCACAAGTCACACGACATTGCTTATAAAATGTATGTCTCAGAGTTCCGGCTCTGTGGTGGGATATAATATGATAATACCTGCTTGAATTATGTTGATGCAATTTGAGGTGACAGTGCTGACATGTAAATAGTGTATAATGTAAAACTCTCTCTCTCTCTCTCTGTAAGGGGGCTGTGCTGAACTCCACCAAAGAGAGAGGCTGACTCTCAGGCCAGCTGTTTCTCAGCTTCGGCAAATGAAATATATCTCTGGACTATCCAAAATATGGGCCCCGAGTGGGCTGTTTTCTAGGGGCCAGATGGCTCCCGAAGAGGTACTTACATGTCAAAGCCTCATTAGCCTGCTGGAGACTGCTTCTCTCCCCCTCTAACTGAGTCCGTTCAGCCTCGAGAGATGAGACCAGCTCCTGTCCATCAAATAGAGCTGACTCCAGAGACTCCCTTTCAGCTCTGAAAGAGTGACAAAGAGTGAGAGAAAGTAAGAGAGTAAGGTAAAATGAGAGTTAGTAACTCTTAGGAATGAGTTAGTAAAGCTATACAAGATAAACTAACCTTTCAGGCCAAATTATGTACTATAACATTTATAAACCACTGAAAGGATATTAATGGTCATGGAAATGATTTAAATAAAAAAAAATCTTTACTATTAAATTGTTTTGTTATGTGCAGCCATAGAATACCTTGGCAGAAAAAACACTTTATGCATCTACATTTCTAGTATTTGCCCAGAACCACTTACATTTATCTCTTTTATACAACTGAGCAATTTGGGGTAAGGCCCTTGCTCATGACTCCACAGTGACGACTTGGTTATGTTGGTAATAAACTCTAATTCTCAACACTTTTTGGCTCTCTGGTATCAGTCCAACACCCTAACCTCTGGGTTAGAACATTGTAATGCTTTACTCCCGGGTATTTTAATCTAACTATTTGAAATGATTAATAATCCCACTATTCAGTGTCACACAGATGAAATGGGTTTCTATTTTATTTTGGTTTTCTTTTAGGGCTGCTTCCTCATGCCCTCTCAGAGTTTGTCATTATCACCCGTGACTTGCTAGGTGGACAAAAATTTTAACTTAAAACGCTGAATTTATATTTTGACATTTAAGGCAATTGGCCTCATTTTATACAACAGTCGTTGCGTGTTAAAAGACTTGCAGTGGCAGATTGGTGGTAACACCCTTCCAATCAGATGTTCCAACATTCTAACCAATAAACTACCAGCTCTTTATATAAAGTTCTGTAAAGCTGCTTTGCACTGATAAAAGCTCTACTCAAACAATAATTTTTACTGAATTGGATTTAATATGTCAGATCCATTACTGAGTGGTAGTCACACTCCCCGCAACTTTGAGTTTGACTGATGAGGCTAACAGTCATTAAGAAGAGTTTAATGACTAACAAGACCCTATTGATTACAACCCAAAAGCTTACTAAAACACATAGGTGCCTAACATCGCTTGCCAGTCCTGGAATCCAACATAAATACCAAAACTAAGTCCACATTCACTTGCAAAAACCCACACAAACTAACACACACACGCACACACACAACCGTGGTCGTGCACTCACTCACCGAAGAGTAGCCAGCTCTTGGGTGAGCGCCTTGGTTTTTCGCTGTTCTGTGGTGAACTGGACAGTCACTGCTGCCTTGTCCTTTGTCTGCTCCTCTCTCTCTTTGCCCATCCTATGCAGCAAGGAAGTCTGGAGTTCAGCTTCTTTTTGACACACACTTAGCTGCTCTAATGCTGCCTGCTTCTGCTTATTGGCCTACAAACAAACACACACACACAAACACACACACACAGCCTTAAATTGCACTTGATTAAGAAGTTATTCATAAAGAATTTCAGAGAAGTTAATCATAAAGGATGTTGTCCTTCCCAGCAGGTCAAATATTCACTACAATGTGACCGTTAATTAAATTACCACTTGACACCTTGGAGTTTGTCAACGTGTCAAGGATTTTGGGCTGCTGAACTATAGCTGTGAATGAGCTCAGGAACCAAGCCAAACTGTTTACAGCATGCAGCCAAACAGCAGGTTGTCCAAATATTTCCCTGCAACACGAGACTTTTCCCCACTGAGCGTGTAGCGAACCATTAGATATCAAGCAAGAGGAACGTTTATATCCTGTGCCAAGTTATCCACCTGAAATGTACAGCATTTAAGTGAAAGGACTAAATTAAAAAATTTAAGGCTTAAACGGTATGGTTATTCTAGTTGAAAAATTGTCCATGTCTCTCCTTGATCTGGTCTTAATTATTAAATCAGAAAAACCTGCTTTAAATTCCTCAAACTTTTACAAATAATTTACTGTCAAGAGCCACAAGTTCAGACTGTTAATTTACCATGCTTCTTATTAGGCTCCTTCCACTGAATATTACAAGTCTGCAATATTAATCTGTGCTCTCTCTCTTTCGTCTCTCCCGGCACACAGCCACAATACTCCAATTCCTATGAGTTTCATAAAACACACACTTGGGCCAAAACTCATAATGGGAGTACTCAGAGCACAAGGTGTTGAGAAACATGGCTGATGTATCTAATACCTTTCCTGTGCTTTTTTAAATATGACAACAAGACTCATTAGAGTGCAGCTGAAAGCTGTGAATCACTGCAAATACCCAGCTGCAGGAGAAAGAAGGCTGACCTGGGTGAGCTGCTCCAGCGTTAAGGTCCTCTCCCTCCGCAGCCCGCTTAGCTCTGCTTCCAGACATCCTCGTGCCTCTTGGAGATGAATTTGTGTGGCCTCCAGTGCTCGCTTTACAGCCGTCATGTCCAGCAGCTCTTGCTGCACACGTGCCAGCTCCTCCCTGGCTGCCGCCCGCTCTAACTCTAGCTCTCTTTTCCGTTCACTCCGCTCTGCCTTGTCAGCCTCCACCTTGAAAAAAAATGTAGAGGACAAACCTTCAGGTGGGTTTGTATAAGAATGTCTGATCTGTGTGTCAGAGTATCTGTCAATGTAATAAACAGACAGTTTCTGAGTTCAGACCTGTAGCAGCACTCGGTTCAGCTCCACCTTGTCTTTGGCAAGGCCTTCACTCAGGGTGCCCATCTTAGCTAAGGAATCTTTTAGTGCTGCTGCTTCACTCTGCAGTTTGGTTAGCATCAACTCCTGCTCAGCATTCTGGGCCTCTGCCTATTTAAAGGAATTTCATTTAAATGATGCCTAATAAATAGATGAATTAAGATTTATAGTTCCTGATTAATGATTAACATTTATAGTACCTATTGTCGGTAGGTAAGCTTTTCTGTTAAACTGTTCAATTTGTTACATAGGTTGTTTTTTTTTTACACTTAGACTAATCGTGTCTAGTGGGTTCACAAACTTTCAAGCAGCACTGTATATAAATAATCCAGCATTGATATCGAGTAAAAAGATCTGATGATTAGTCAATTTTACAGTGCTCAGTGGGGTTAAAGTCAGTCATAATGGAGCTCGGAAGCTTTGTGCCCAGGGACATGGCCATCTAGAACATGGTCTAAGTCTTTTAGTTCCAGAGAGGGAATAATGTAATGTTACAACACACGAAGACATTCTAGATCGTGTTTTTTCAACTTTGTGACAACCATTTGGAAAATAAACTATCCAAAAACTTTTGGCTATATACTGTATATATAATTATAGTGTTCTATGTTGTCCAACATTAATTCTCTCCTATTTTGCCAACCAAGTGTTTTTTTTATCTCAAGCCGTATTAGACTGGACTGTATTCATGCTTACCACCACCTCATATACACTACAGTATATTGCCAAACGTTTGTGGTCACCTGAGCATCACAAACACATGCCAGATTTCAGATGTATTCCCATTTTGCTATCTGATTATGCTTAACTCTTCTCGTAAGATTTTCCACTACAATGTAAAGCTTGAATGCGAGATTTCTCTTTATCCAGCTACAACAGTATTAGTAAGATTAGACACTAATGTCAGGTGATTAGGTTGGGGGTGCAGTCGGCATTCCAGTTTATCCCAAAGGTGACGTTAAGATCCTGACTTCAGTGCCAAACGCTCAGGTTTTTTCCACTCTAATAATTACACACCCTGTGATTATGGAGCTCATGGGCTTTGTGCTTAGGGTTATTGTCATGCTGGAACATTGTTAAAGTCCAGTTCCAGTAATTCAATAATGTAATGTATGTGCTTCCATATTTGTAGCAACAGTTTGAAGAGGAACCACATATGGATCTGATAGTCAGGTGACCACAAACCATTAGCAATATAGCTCACATTGCTCTCACCCACATTTAAGACCAACAATGATTTACAGTTAATCTTCCTGAGGCTTTTAACCCCACGCTATCCTAAATCTGAGTTTTTTGGGCTAACCCCCAAAAACAAGTGGCTGCCCTTTTTTACTGTGATATGAAAGATCTCAAGAATGCACTGTTACAGGCAAGACATCAAACACTGCTAATAAGTAAAGCTGTATAGCCAGTCTAAGGTCGGAGTAAACACAACTTCCAGTAATTCTGCATTGGGGTTGGATTTATGACAACAACGAAAAAGGTATTTCTTCTGTGGATAAATAATGCATTAAATCTGCATAAACACAGTTTTATGACTTTGGCAGGATTATATGTTTTACAGGTGAGAACAGTTATAACATAAACTGAGAACAGCGAGAAATAATGGACTGGAATTAGTCACTAGGTGAGTCATTAGAAGTTTGTTTGTGTGTGTGTATGTGTGGTAAATATGGGCAAGTCTAGTTGTGCACGTAAGCTGTATACCTGCTATGTATACATATTATTATGTGTGCATAATGATAGACGTTTTTATTGGTTTGCATGTGTGGCACCTTAGACAGAGCCTGAACAAGGCTCCCCTTCTCATCTTCCAGTACTTCTTTCTGTAGTGTGAGCTGACTCAGAACTTCTTTTACAGTTACCAGCTCTTTACGCACATCCGAGTGCTTGGCCTCCAGCTGCTCGACAGTTCGCTGACTACAGAGAACACACAGACACAGACACAGACACACACACACAGACACACATCCATCAGTGCACTGCTGCATGCTTAAAAACACAATTCAGCAAGATGTTGGAGACTCCGTGCCAAACCACATGTAAAATGTAGGCAAACACTGACAAACATTCACACAAATCCACACATACACACGCACATTCACTTCCGCACACAAACAAAACGTTTTCCATAAACATGGCCTTTTCCTTCCTGTAGGTCATACAGCATCTCATTTGTAAACATTTTGACATTTGTTTTTTTTATAAAACTCAGGTCCTGTAAAGGTTTTTATTTGCATTTATTTAGAATCCCAAAAAAGTCACAAAATAATATTCATATTTTGAGGAGCAGTACAAAAAATATTTAAATTGAATGGCATCTGTAAACAATGCTATCCTGGCTTGGCTCCTGAGAGGACGCCATGTGTTAGTGATATTGGCTGTAAACAAACATGAGCCATAAGGGAAGTCAAGGTCCGGACTTGCGAAACATCCTACCCCCTCTCAGCTTCGGAGCGCTCACGAGCCAACTGCCTCTCCAGATCCTCCCTCTGCCGCCGGAGGAGCTCTCTCTGCCGCTGGTGATCTACGGAAGAGGTCCTTAAACGCTCCAGCTCTGCCTGATCAGAGTTTAACTGCTGCTGCAGGGTAGAGAGCTTCTTTTCTAAGTCGTCCCTTTCACTGAAGTGACAGAAAGACACAACATAATAAAAAAATGTAGTTGATATTTGGGTCATGTGTGTGGATGGCTGTTATAAAGCTACTATATGGCAAATTTTCAAAGTTTCTGTGACCAGATGTGAAGTTAAAGCTAAACGATCAGTCTTAGGACCGGGACAAAGTGGCTTTTATGTGGCTTTTTTTTAGACCTACAGATCTACATGCATTTAAATTTACAGAAAGGTTTATAGCACGACTTTAATACTCCAGATGCAATTTGGCACGTTCTTCTATGCAAAGAGCAGTTATTTGCATTTATACATTTTATATAATAACATTTATATAACAATTATATAATTATATAATACAGAACATTATAGCCATCGGTGTAACAGAGTGGGCCATCAGTGCTTCTCTGCCAATTCAATAAAAAATAAAAAGATTGTGGGGAAAAGTGGAAACCTTTTTCAAAATTTTCGGTTGCCTATGCTTAGTTTTGTTATGGTTGAACTGAAATATCCTACATTACAAAGGTCTGGAGCAGCAATGCAGATAGCACTCTCCCTACAGTTGAAAGAAGTCACATCTGCAACAGAACCATCAGATAATCAAATCTGGACCTTCAGTGGCAGCATGACCTCTGGGTCTAGCAACATGCATAGTGTTTGCTGTATAATATGAGTAAAATGACATGAAATGATTTTAGCTTCGACAGGCTGAACAGCGGGCGGCGCGGTGGCACAGTGGTTAGCACCGTTGCCTCACAGCAAGAAGGTCC
>JAOTQW010000014.1:8202972-8216186 GCA_026260075.1 Sisor rabdophorus
CCTTCTTGTTGTGAGGCGACGGTGCTAACCACTGCGCCACCGCGCCGCCCCACAGAGATACACACAGTGTGAAATAAAGCTGCAAAACCAAGACAATAATTCAAGATTTTTGTCCTAATGAAGTGAATAGTAACAATTTAACATTTGTTCATGCGAACTTTGACATTTTTGCTCTTTTCTCTAATGTGATGGTTTGCTTTGACTCTCAAATCAAGTAAATCAACATTCCAGTTTCAAACTAGTATTTTTACTTCGATCATGGCTACAGCTGCACAATATAGTTGTGATTTTTTTACAATGATACTGTCAATAATACAACTTTAACCCATTAACTCTCTGGAGACCTCTAAACGCGTGTTGTGCTACCCAGCACCAAAATGTTAGTAGGAGAGCCTTGACAGTCTTTGTAAAATAGGAAGTCCATGAATTGGACTGGTTTGTCGCTTCCCACAGATTGAAAAGGTTTGAGGGCCAACTATTTGCCATGTTCCTCAAACTATTTCTGAGCATTTTTTGCAGGTTTTACAGGGTATGCAACAATGTTTAAGTGAGAGGGTATGCCTCAAGATAACCTCCACATGAATGCAGGGCCCCAGGTTCCAGAAGAGCATTGTCTGCACTATGTATACTCCAGTGCCGCACGCAGCCAGGCACCTCCAGGAAGACGGCTCTGAGGACCAAGGGGTCAGGTCTCAGAGTTCCCTCGAAGGAATCTGCTCCTAGAGCAATAAGAATATTGTGCATGTGCACAGAGCCTTACAGTAAAAGATGGATGCACAAAACGGGTTGCACTCTGCCGTCAGATGGCTGCAGTACAACAGTTTACATCCTCAAGCAAGAGTGGCACGACTCCTGACCTAAGGGTCTAACTCCAATAAAGAAAGAGAAGTTTGTGAGAAGGCTTTTGTGTTTTTTCCCACACACACAGCCTGAGAGCTAGTTGAGAGTGGTGACGATATATGAAGGGTGTACTCAGCCCTTATGTCTACAATTTGCACCACACATAAGGTGTTCCTCTACTTATGACCTTGGCATTCAAGACTGCACACTAATATAGTAATATACCGTAGCATTGCTGGATGTTTCCACTTTTGCTTCCTCATCTCTGATGTCACATGACCGTGATGTGTCACTGTTTGATTGATCTAACACATGCTTCAGACTGCAAATAGAAGCATTTCCATATTGTATTAACATAGCGTCTACTTTCCTCAGGAAACTGTGAATCACGCTAGTAACGACAGTATCATGTATTAAGCAAAAAAAACTTTCAAGTTCATTCTTTTTTCACTAGAACAAATGAAATATATAATAAAAGTGTTTCCCAACCGTTTTAATATCACTAAAGGTATAAATTTGTATTTGTAAACAATGGCAACTTACAATTATGTTAATACATTTTTATGCTACTATATATACCTATATTCATTCATTTATTCATGAATTTTTTATACCCGCTCATTCCCAAACTGGAGCCTAGCCCAGCGCACATAGGGCGTGAGGCAGGGGTACACCCTGAACAGGTCGCCAGTCCATTGCAGAGCCACACACACACAACCACATGTAGTCCATCACCAATTAACCTAAGGCACATGTTTTTGGTCTGTGGGAGGAAACCAGAGTACCCTTTTCCAGCCCCAGTCTATTGCAGGGCCACACATAGACGAACCACACACACTTTCACTTTAAATGTGCTGGACTTAGTTGTGCTAAAACTTATTTTCATTATATTTGTTACTTGTATTAAAAAACACAATAACTGGGAATTTTACCTGCACCTTTACGTATGTGGGCCTATGAATGACTTAACTATTGAGTTAATTGGGTGTGACCTGACTAACTACATTCATTACCACTGCTCAGGGAACTGAACCGGTTTTAGAGTCATAAGGAGATCTTAAAATCCATCAAGCATAATCTAGAGCTCTAGAATGAAAGCTTCTTTTAAAAACACTGCCACTACACTGATTTGGTGCAAAAGTAGTGAAGGAGGCTTTGAGGATAGGAGCAGATGTAAATGTATTTGGGGATTTTTAATTTAATTAATAATTTAACACAGCAACATGGAAAGATAACTACATGGAGTGATTGCTGAATCTTTTTGCCTGGTTTGAAGGATAATCCTTATTGTGGTCTGTTGGATATATTGTTTAGAAACACAGAAGCATGGCTAGTTCTTGCTTCAAAAATAAAGCTGCTTTTACACTATTAACATTATGGTTATTCATTCATTCATCTTTTATACCCACTTATTCCCTAATTTGGGATCACAGAGTCTGCTGAAGCCTATCCCAGCGCACATAGGGTGAGAGGCAGGGTTACACCGTGGACAGGTCGCCAGTCCATCGCAGGGCCAGATACAGACAAACAACAACAGACTTACATGCACTCACATGGGTAATTCACTAATCAACCTAATGTACATCTTTCTGGACTGTGTGAGGAAAGCGCAGTATCCTGAGGAAACCTACGCAAGCGCATAAAGAACATGCAAACTCCGCAAAGGAAGACCCCGGGAATCAAATCTTGACCTTGTTGTGAGGCGACCGTGCTAACCACTTCGCCACCGCTCTGTCCTATATTTATATTTATATTATATATTTATGTAAAAAAATATAAATAATACTACATCTGCACCATTAGGTGCAAAAGCGCTTTCCAAGATTTTGCATCAGTACTTAAACTACGGATTTCCCCCCTTAAATCATTAAAACAAGGAGCTTTAAGGTAAAGAACAGACAGAGAAAAAAACACATCAGGTGCACATCCAAAGCCTATAAACATCCTGCTCTCTAACCCTGTTCTGGATCCGATTTCTGCCTTGGAGCAATGGAACAGTAAAAACTCTGAACCTGAGCTGTGTGGATCCCGTAACCAGCTCTACCATAGCAAGGCCAGTGCAGAGAAGGTAACTGATACACATACAGTGTAAAGAGTGCATACGGCAGCATCAGATGCCTCTCCAACCCCCTGCGCTAATTAACTACCTATTCATAGAGGGTGGATTATTTAAGGGCACCTCATGGTACATCATTACATCAGCTAACAAGTAATTATTTATTTATTCACATTTTGTTAGGAGCATGACTAAATTCATTCAAGTAATCATGCAAGATTTCATGTACAGAGGAGGTGGACATGTACAGAGGAGGAACTGGACATGTACAGAGGAGAAACTGGACATGTACAGAGGAGGGATAGTGACTACATCGGTAGGAAAATGTTAGCAATGGAACAACCAGGTAGAAGGCAAAGGGGAAGCTTTCACTTGCAAGCTTGTCATGCAAGCTTTCACTTTAAATGTGCTGGACTTAGTTGTGCTAAAACCTATTTTCTTTATATCTATTACTTGTATTAAAAAATAAAATTATTGAGAATTTTACCTGCACTTTTGACTATGTGGGAAAGGGGTGGCTGGTGGTTAAGGTATTGGACTGATACCAGAAAGACCGGGGTTTGATTTCCAGCATCACCAAGCCACCACTGTGGGCTCCTGAGATAAGGGCGTCTGCCAAATGCTATAAAGGTAAATGTAAAATGACTATGTGGGCCTATAAATGACTTAAATATTGCATTAAGTGGCTGTGTCCTGACTAACTACATTCCTTACCACTGCTTTACTGTTTTAGAGTCATAAGGAGATCTTAAAATCCATCAAGCATCATCTAGAGCTCTAGAATGAAAGCTTCTTTTAAAAACACTGCCACTACACTGATAGATATACAAAGATATACAGGGTTAAGAAGGCTTTGAGGATAGCAGCAGATGTAAATGTATAGAGGGATTTTTAATTTCCACACAGCAACAATTCCACATGGAAAGATAACTACCTGGAGTGATTGCAGAATCTTTCCGTCTGGTTTGAAGGATAATCGTTATTGTGGTCTGTTAGATATATTGCTTAGAAACAAAGAAGCATTGCTGGGTTTTAATTCAAAAACAAAGCTGCTTTTTATGGTTATTCATTCATTCATCTTCTATACCCGCTTATTCCCTAATTCGGGGTCATAGGGGTCTGCTAGAGCCTATCCCAGAGCACATAGGGCAAGAGGCAGGGGTACAACCTGGACACATCACCAGTCCAGTGCCGGGACAACCACACACTCAGACACTCGCCTATTTAGGCAATTTAGAGTCAACAATCAATCTAGTGTACATGTTTCTGGACTGTGGAAGGAAACCGGAGTACCTGGAGGAAAAGCAACGAAAGCGCAGGAGCTTTCTCTGCCCAGAAAGACCCCATGACCCCACCGATTATGGTTATAAGAAGCATTAGGACAAACACTAGGTTAAGCTAATAATGACTTGCCACAAATCATGAAGTTAAGTGTAATTAAATTTAAAATAATTCACACTTGATCTTAATAAAAAAAACATAATTTTTGTTTCATAAAAATGCATAGTAAAACATTTATATATGATCTAAGAAAGAACTAGCTAAAATAAGGCATTTTAACAGTAACTAAAGTTTTGATTTTGTTGTTTAATAAGTTACTTTAGGGGGGCAAGGTGGTGTAGTGGTTAGCACGTTTACCTCACAGCAAGATGGGTTTAATTTTTCAGGTCTTTCTCTGCATGTTTTTGAGTTTGCATGTTCTCCCCGAGCTTGCGTGGGTTTCCTCCATAGTCCAATAACATGTACATTGGGTTGATTGGTGATTTTAAATTTCCCATGGGAGTGAATGTAAGAGTGTGTGGTGATTCGTGTATGGATGCGATGGACAGGCGGTCTGTCCAGGGTGTCCACTGAGCTGCCACTGCTAGGCTCCTTAGAAAGGCTCTATACCCTCAACTGCACAGTAAGATTAAAAATAAGTTAAATGTAAATCACTCCGGCTAAGGGTATCTGACAAATGCTTGAAAAGTAAGTCGAAAATATATTTGCAGAAAAAAGTAATTAATTTCATCCTTACATCCGTCTCCACAAAATGTAGGTATCTAGCACACTCATAGTGGCCGTTATACTCTGCCAAATCTGCTGCAGTGAAGCCATCTACATCCCTCTGCGAAGGGCTGATGCCGTGGCTTAAAAGAATCCTGCAGCACTAAACAAATCAGAATGAATCACAGATTAATTGATTAATTACTGTTTTACCATCTTTAAAGACACAAAATTAGGGTTGTACCTCAATTTCCCCACTCTCTGCTGCATCATGTAAAGGTGTGCCACCCCAGTCATCTTGGATGACCTTTGACCCTGTGCGCAGCAGCCTCTCAAGGATGTGACAATGCCCCCCACTGGCGGCAAAATGCAAAGCAGTCGCTCCCTCATTATCCTGACTAGATAGGCTGATGTCTGTGAACAAAGCCTACAAAGAGGAAGCACAAGTTTAACAGGCATTGACATGAGAATGCCATAAAAGAAGCTTTTTTGTTTTACATATTCATTAAAGCACACCATAAGTACTAGAATTATAGATAGATAGCACGAGAGATTCAACCTAACTGGTCAGGAAAAGCACAGTTTTATGAAGAACATACAATATATAGAAAAGTGAATGCATTGTCTTTCTGAAATAATGGCATTGTAAGATTTTGTTTTGCTTCTTACAAGCTATGACATGATTCTTGGTCAATAATCATCAAGATATTAGCTGTTATGATTTACATCTGATTCCAGCAGAGAAAACCAGTATACCAGAAGAAGAATGTATCGATATCCTGTAGCATTAAGATTACATTCACTGGAATCACAAGGCCTAACCCTAATCTTATGTTCCAGCATGACAATGTCCATAGGCAGCTTCATAAGACACATGTAAGTCTGAAGTAGTAGTGCAGTGGTAAATGTGTTGTACTGCTAATTGGAAGAGTTTGATTCCCAGAACCAACAATTTTCAACTGCTGGGCCCCTTAACTCCCAGTTACTCAGTTTTATAAATGCTCTGGATAAGGACTTCTACCAAATGTAAATTTAAGCCACTGTTTAAAAAATTGGGGAGAATTTTGGGGAAGTGGTAGCACAGTGGTTATGGGTTGGTTAGGTGTTGGACCGCTAACTGGAAGATCAGGGTTTGTTTCGTTGACAAGGTATCACTGGTCCAATTGCTTCAATGTATAAAGAGGACAAATGTAGGTTGTAGGTTGCCCTGGATAAATAAACACATTTTAATCACACTTTATCACATCAGCTGTTTTAATATTTTGGTCTATTTAGTCTACGCTGCCTTTCAGAATGATATGGTATTAAAAAGTCTACTACTTTAATGCTTAAAAATCGGTTTAGTTTTTTTAAAAAAGTTCCTAAACATCTGTGTAAAAGAACTTACCAGCCAAACAACAAGAGAATAATGACCCATGTGAGCAGCTGCATGCAGAGGAGTCATGCCATCCTGGGCTCTAAGATGCACATCAGCTCCACAGTCCTTAACTAGATACTCCACCACATGCAGGTGGCCCTCCTGACAAGCCAGATACAGAGGTGTGGCTCCCATGAAAGTCTGTCGGTTCACACTTCTGTGAGAGTGCGAATCAGCATGTTAGCATAAACAAAGTACATGACACATGCTATGCATTAAAAACATGTTCTTTTGCCAATCACAGATTCTTTTGAAGACAATACTGTTGCTTTCTGTTAAATGAATTGTGTACTGTTATATTGAATTCATCACATGCCTACAAATCAAACTTCTTAACCCGCAATTTAACATATTAAGACCACAAGTTAAATTTTTCTGGATCTGTCATGTGGCTCCAAATAATTTAATTTGAAGCAACTATTTTATTTTAAAATCAGTGACAGAAAGGATGAATTGTGTAAGAGCATTAGTGCCACAGAATTTCCTAGGGTTAGGGTTCAGGGTTAGGGTTTAAGGTTGGCGTCTAGGGTTAGTATGTTATAATTTTTTATCAGTGTTATGTTCACAAAATTGCCTATTATTAGTTTTATTAAGCTTGAACTGTTATACCCTCATCATAAAGGTCTGCGGCAGCAGAAAGTATTAGCCTTTAACTATAAAACATTATATTTGATTTAGAATCATCAACCAATCAAATTTTGCCGTTCAGTGACAGCCTGTCCTTTGGGTCTACATATGCGTCGGGACCTGCCACCCTTCTTCCAATTTACAAGGTATTTTTGTAGCTGCTCTTTTAGAGACAAAAAAGACAAACCTACACCCAATACACTAACAAACGTTCTTGTAAACTATTTTAAAGATTATAAGGAGTGTAATGAGTGGCTAACAGCTAGCACTGTGCACGGCAAGCTATATGATTCTGGCTTTAACAGCTGCAACAGCTTCACTAGGGCAGTTCTTACAAGGTTCAGAGTGCCATATGATAGTCGTGCATAATATCAACATTATTAGCATATAGCCGTATTAGCTGTACAGATATAATTTCCACTAAACAATTAACTGGAGGCTTTTATTAACTTTTGGCCTAAAATATGCACACCCACAAAAGGTGTGCAGCAGCATCATCACGCAAAACATGGCTGAATAATAAAAAAAAAATAATTCCACCATATACAGGAAAGTAATGTCTAAGAAGAGCTTTATTTAATTTGTTAAGCAATGATATCAGACGGAAAAATTTTTATCCAGAGCCAAAGATTCCGACGATCTCACATGGTTTTGGGTAGATATTTTAAGAAAGTCACACATTGTGCACAGATCTGCCAAGATTGTGATCTTCACAGTTATCTGCATCTCATCAAAAACAGAATTCTATATACGAACCTAAAGTCTACATATGAATATCTCATCCTTAGCTAAAATCTTTTCATTGTTTCTGAGCTATGCGGTATATCACAATTATTATGCATCCATTCATTAATTCATTTATTAATTCATTTTCTTTTAATACGCTTATTCCCAAGCAAGAAGGCACAGGGTCTGCTGGAGCCTATCCCAGTGCACATAGGGTGAGAGGCAGGGGTACACCATGGACAGGTCGCCAGTCCATCGCAGGGCCACACAGACAAACAACCACACACTCTCGCATTCACTTCTATGGGCAATTTGGATTCACCAATCAACCCAATGTACATCTTTTTGGACTGTGGAAGGAAACCAGAGTACCCAGAGTAAACCCACGCAGGCGCAAGGAGAACATGCAAACTATGCACAGAAAGACCCAAGATTTGAACCCACAACCTTCTTGATGATAGACAAAAGTGCTAACCACTGCACCCCCCAGCTGCCCTTATTAATATGGATTATTATCCATATTAATTATAATTATTATAATTATTAAAATGTTGTTTTGTAAATCTGTCTTTATTCTGTATGGAAAAATCTTGTCTTGTAACTATGTAAAATATTTTAATTAGAGATCTTGTGTGTGTTAATGCTTATAAATTAAAATTTCTTTTTCCACCTGAATGTGTTTGCTCCACTCTAATATAGTACCTTATGTCATAAAATATCAATAACAAGCTGTGGTTTTCTGTTAAAGGTGCTTGTCTTAAATATATCTGTCAATCCACATTTTAAACTGCTTATCATACACAGGGTCTTGAATAGCCTGGCCATTTTGCTGATAGACAAAGTTTGTGCCATTTTGCTGGAACACAGACTCCAATTCACATACAGTAAAGATATAATATGATATAACCCAACAATCAAATATTTGGAAAATTGCTTGAGAAAAAATTCTGGAGAGGAGAACGTCTATGCATGCAAGGAGAAGAAATGTATTCAATTGAACCTTAAGGATTCAACATCCAATGTGCTAATTACTAAGTCAGAGGTGCCAAAGCCACATGCCAGAGGTGTATTAATAGGGCAAGCAATTGCCGGTGGGCCTGATTAATTCATTCATCTTTTCTAACTGCTTATTCTTAAACTCAGGGTTTCGGGATCTGCTGGAGTCTATCCCAGTGCACATAGTGCAAGAGGCAGGGGTACACATAGACCGGTCGCCAGTCACATAGACGACCAACCACGCCCACTCACACTCACTTTTAGGGCAATTTAGAGTCACCAATTAATCTAATGTCAATGTTTTTGGACTGTGGGAGGAAACCGGATTACCTGGAGCCAAACCAATGAAAGCGGGGGAAGAATATACAACCTCAAAATAGACCCTGTGCTCAGGAATCGAACTCAGGACCTTCTTGTTGTTTTTATACAAAATGCTGCTATACTTTTGAGATGCTGTATTTTTGAAAGGTCTTTTGAACTAAGCAGCCCAAACATGTGCTGGTATAAAAATGTCCCAGTAAAAAACAAAGCACATTCAAAAATGATTTGCCATGGTTAATGAGGAAGCAACTGAGTGGCCTTCACAGAGCACTGCCCCTAAACCTACTGAACTTCCTTCATGCCTAAGCCTGGGCTTTTAATCGCACAGCTATTATGCAAAATTTAGTGCAAATACCTCAGATACTTTAACTTGTGTCCTTTTCTATAAAAAATACATAAGAACATTCATTCATTCATTCATTCATTCATTTTCTATAACAGATTATACCCAAACCCAGGGTCACAGGGGTCTGCTGGAGCCTATCCCAGGGAACATAGGGCAAAAGGCAGAGGGTACACCCTAGACAGGTCACCAGTCCATCGCAGCGCCACACACACAATCACACGCACTCACTCCTATGGATTTTCAAAATTAAGAATCACCTTTCCACCTTATGTACATGTTTTTGGACTGTGGGACACAAACCACACACAAGCACAGGCAGAACATGCAAACTCCGCACAGAACCCCCTTCACACGGGATTCAAACCCAGGACTACGGCACCGCACCTCGCTGACATAAGAACAAGAGAAAATAAGATCTAAATGTAAACGGAACACCATTTCCACATGTGCATAAAACTTCTTTACATGGAGACTATGACTTTTTTTTCTTTTTCCCCTCCTATGACTGATTTCATTTACCCCTGTGAACACTTTCACAGTTTTACTTAAACCTTCTTATTTTCCTTTCCGGCCACATCATATGCCTGTTCAACTTGTGTGGCCAGCAAAACGATCTGGTTTTCTTAAACCCAAACATGACATCACCCCATCACACTGAGATTTAAATAAAGCAGGCAGAAAATGCTTCTTCAACCATGCAAAGACTCCTGCAGTGGGACTATAGCAATGCACTAATAGTAATATACTCTTAAATGAACTTAGTGCTAAATCCCAGTGGTTTGGTGCTAAGTTCATGGAATCTCTGACTGTGGTCATATCCATATCCACATACTGAGGTTAACAAGCTTTAAGAGGCCATTTAGATGTATACTTGGTATCTTTATATGTACTCATTATTAATGATGTATGGGTTATAGTATCATTATCAACACCTTCAACTTAATAAAAAGATATATACAAACATAAAGCTGCTTTTGATATATTATCTGCTGTATATTTTTTATATAAATATATCTATACATATAAAGAAAAAATTATGAAAATGGGTTATATTTATGGGACAAAACAAAGGCACAGTGGTAAGCACGTTCATCAATTCCCGGGTCTTTCTGTGCAGAGTTTGCATTATCTCTAGACGCCTGCATGGGTTTCCTCCGGGTACTCTAGTTTCCTCCCACAGTCCAAAAACATGTGCATTAGGATGATTGGTGATTCTCAAATGCCTATAGGAGTGGGTGTGTGTAGTTGTGTAAATGGCCCTGTGATGGACTGGTGACCTGTCCAGAGTGTACCCCTGCCTCTCACCCTCTGTGTGCTGGGATATGCTCCATCAGACCCCCGTGACCCAGAGTTTGGGAATAAGTGGGTTTTTATACAATCATCCATCAGACATCTGTTAGATTTCTATCGCTGCATTCAAGACCACTTTACTTAACATTACTGAGTGTTTGATTGTAGGTGCATCGAGATATTCCCACAGTCAGGCTTTAAAATCTAGTCTTATTTTTAGGGTTATTATGGGGATTATTATAGAAGTTGAAATACTACAATCTGAAATAGAGAGAAAAGTTCAAAAGCACATATGAATGTGATGATCAGGTGTCCCAATACTTTTGGTTTTATAGTTATATAAGCCAAAGTATAAATTTGAGTCAGGTTCTTACCCTGGGGACTGGCCTACCAAAAGTTTTAGGCAGCTTAGCTCGCCCCTGGCAGCAGCATAGTGCGTAGGGACAGCACCACAGTCAGTTTCCTCCTCGGCTCTGGCTCCAGACGCCAGCAGCCAACCAACAACCTCCACTCTTCCAAACCGTGCAGCGAGATGGAGTGCAGTGGTCCCTGCTTCATCATGCTCCTGAAAAAACATCCCAGAACCATTCATAAATTACATTTTCAAAACCTGGATAATAACTATAGAAATACAAGAACAGAATCAAAATGCAAGGAAAAATATCAGTGCTATGATTTATGGAAAAATGTACCAGAAGCCAAATAATAAAATAAAAAATAAAAAACAACTTTGAATTATTAGTTTACCTTTATTTGCTGCATTTATATTGCCATTGGTGCATTGATCTATAACCTGCTCACAGAACACTTAATCCACACCGTATAGGATTCCAGGTCATCATCAAAAACACTATGCACACATGTATGCATGCATGCACTTAGACCTAGGATGACTCAGCTACTAGCACAGTGGAGAAAACACCATAAAACATGAAGCCAAGTTCAGGGAACAAACTATGGATTCTGGAATAACAAATATTTACTTGCTAACCACCACATTTCATATAGTCCATACCATGAGCCATGAGCGTATAAGTGCTGTTCATGCATTATTATGCAATTTTCTTTTACTGTCATAATTTTACAGTGTTTTCTCCTCGCATGTGTGTTTTCGGTTCACTGGAAAACAAAAAAAGCATCTTTTTTCACGTGACTGTGTTCGGTTTTTTCGTTGACTAAAAAAAAGGACTTTACTCTGAACTTAAGTTTGATTTGTATATTTCACCCTTGACAACAGTGCAGACCTTGCCAAAACATTCATTGTGGAATTAATTTTTAACTTTAAGGCATAACCCACAATATCACTGGGCTGTGCTTTGTAAACACAGTTACAATATCCAGGTGGGCCGTTTTAATTATTTTATTTCAACTCCATTTCAACGAAGTTCCATTTTGGCTGAATGCTAATGATGCTGGATATGCATAGATTTCCAGCATCATTAGCATTATTATTGATGTACTGGACTGGTGGTTAAAGGTTAACAACATGTTTTAAGACTAAACCTTGTGTTTACAGTAAGAGATAAAGTGATGTTGGATGTCATGTTGGCACCTAGTGGCAGTAAGAATTCAGTACTAATGTAAACTTTTGCAAACCAGAATGTTAAGCTGGCTCAGTTTCACACTCACTACTCCAGCAGCGCAATCAAATTAGGAAAGTCATCTTTATTAAAGAGGACAAAGGAAAAGGTTAATAATTATTTAAGCCTCATATGCTTAGCCTGACAAAATAAAAGGTCTCATTTACATCTTTCTTTCAACCTCAGAGAAAGACCACCAACTTGGAATAATGTTATCGCTTTAGTGGATGATAACAAGGCACTTAAAATGTATTTGTTAATTTAAAGCAGCTGGCCATAAATTTGTTCAAGAGGTTGTTGAAGTTAAGAGAACTGGTTTGCATTAGTGGCAGAAAGGGCTCGGAGGGGCCACATGGGCCGCACGGCCAACCAATAAACAGCGAGCCCCCTTGGCCCCCATCTGCTCCTGATTAGAGCAGTCATGCAACACTACTATACAAAGAGCAAATGGAAAAAGTGTGGGTGATGTAACTACACCATCCACACTCTCCTGTGGCTGATTATACATAGGTTTATATTTATAACAGGTGGAATAGTTGATGTTTCACTGTTTAGCGCATGGGCTCATTGTCTCCTGAGAGAGTCATCAGGGAAGAATTTAGCTTCAGGCTATACCTAACATGCTTCCAGATATGAAAATATTGCATACATATGTGTCATGGTTAAAGGTTCGTGTACACAACACTTATCAATTTAACTTAAAATTAGCTCCTTTCTTCTTTCTACTATACAGTATTTTGGGGTGTGAATATAAAGATTTGTATTCATAGAGCTTCAAGAACAGAAAGACATCAGTAGGATCAGTCACTCGTGTTAAGCAAGTGGGCCTCGCATGCAGTCGGCATTATATTAATCTCGAAAAGGTGTTCAGTGTAAAACACTGTAAAAAAAGGAGAATTATACAATATATAAAGACTTTTGAACGCACTTTTAATTTGTTTAATTTTTCAGTAGCACACTTTTATTTTGCATTTGTTTCCTGGGGCCCAACATTTGGTAACAAAAATAATTTAAATAAAGATTAAGATG
>JAOTQW010000014.1:8237498-8252828 GCA_026260075.1 Sisor rabdophorus
CCCGTGACCCCGGAAAGTTCGGGAATAAGCGGGTACAGAAGATGAATGAATAAATGGTTCGATAGTCCTATAAATATTGTTATAAATATATAAGATGATTTTTTTTTACCTGGGCTGCCTGCATCAGCCAGGTGACAAAGACTGAGCTCATACACTCCAGTAATCCGGTTTCTACCAAGGAGAAAATATATATTTAATGACAAACATAGGAGTCCAAGGTCTTTAAAGAATTTAATTTTTTGATTCTGTTTGTGTGTTTAAACAGAATAAAACAAGGTATGTTTACCCTTCGGATGGTCTCAAGGTCCCACTGCTAAACAGGTTCCTGATGGAGCGAGAAGCTGAGAGCTTTGCATCCCGGGAATAAAACACCATGCAGAGGTCTTTGGTTATTACTGTTGGCTGTGTGCAGTTCTCCATCTAACAAAAATGGAAATGATTTTAGGCCCCCTCTAAGTTCTTTAAAAAAAATTAAAATCTGACATAAGGACAAAAGTTAAGGACACCAAATGATACCTGCAAACTGAGATAGAATGTTTAACATTTCTATTGCCCAGGATAATATTACCTCCAGGTAGGCAGACATGGTCATGTAGATTTTCTCCCCGTATGGAGTCACTCGGTTCAGCAGGAGAGAGTTGTGCATGGATGAATCCCAGGCAGCTTCAAAGCGGTAGAAAGTCCTGAATGTTGCATGGAAAGTGATTTAACATTACAATTGTTCTTTCAAAAAAATGTCTTTTTGAAGCATATAATGAAACATAATTTAGCATCTTATCAAACAGCTAATATCTAACAGTACCAAAAGCACAACACAGATTAATCACTACATCTGTTATTCACAATAATAAGCGGAGCGCTAAACACACTTTAAGATCTAAGCTTGCTAAAGTCAATTCAACAAGCCATCATGGATATTACAGGATATTAGCATGCCAAAATACATATAATAATGAACCAAATGAAAGAAAACACTTGAGGAACGCAGTTACTAATATAATAAAGAATAAAATTATGGGAAGAAATATAACAAGAACTGATGAGGTGGGTGGATGCAGGACAATTCTAAGATTAATTCTCACAGAAATGCTTTGTGCAGTAGATCAACAATATCATCAGATGCAAAGGAGGAGCCTTGGGCAACGAGAAAAAAGCATAAGCCGAATACTCATGGCTGTCCCATAATGTCTTGAAAAATGTGGTCTTGTGTACACAAAAGTCTTAATTGTAATAAAGACCTGTATGTATTGCCTCGTATCCTTTCCTAAGGCTATTGCAAAACAATATAAAAAAAAAACTTGAAAAATTAAGCATCTGTTTAGAGTTTATTGCTCTGCTAGTATTGGATATGTCTGATTTTCATGATAAGAAAAAGACGAAAGCAAATACTTATCTATAATCCACCCTACCTCTCTTCCACCCTGATAAATGTAAGTCTGAAGCTTTTGAGTTCATTGGATTCCTGGCTTTGTTTCAAACCCACACTTACGACTCTGGAAAACGTGGGTAAGGGCAACTAAGGTAAGCACAGAAAAAAATTTGAAGAATGCACTTCTGGACATTTTGTAGTCTATTTTGATTGTTTTAATTGTCGCTCTAATATTGCTTTTGGTTAATTTGCCATCTGATTTTATACAGTTAATAATTAATGTAGAAAAAATATCTATTAAATTGTTGTACACACAGTACAGGAACTATCTGAAACAAAATACATGAAATGTTTTCTGCACTTGTATCAAATCAGGATCAAATATCTTCTCACTAAAACCATACTGCACCAAGGTTCATCTAAAACCTAAGTGCCTTTTTCAAACACTGCTGCACCAATTCTTTTGGTCCACACATGAAAATGACAAGTCACAGGGAGGAAAGAACACACAAATTCAGCACATGGGAAGGCCCTTAAAAATTCTCTAGAACTATGAGAAAGTCAGAAATCAGGTCCTTACAGGGCTAGTGGAAAAAAATCACTTGAAAGCTGGTATCTTCCACCCATACCAAGGTCTACCTGGTTTTCTAAACTCTGCTTCAGGATTATTATTTCTGTATATTGTTTTGCTTGCTTGGTTTGTTTCCGATCCTCTGTGTACTGTGTACTTTGACTGCTTATCGATCAAGTCTGTGTTTTTTTTTTGTTTTGTTTTTTACATTTTTTTACAATCATTCATTAATTTATTCATTCATTCATCATCTAGCCCACTTATTCCTAAGCTTTTTGTGGAGAAGGGGGTTTGCTAAAACCTATCACAGTGCACATAGGCGAGAGGCAGGGGTACACTCTGGAAAGGTCACCAGTCCACCGCAAAGCCACACAAAGACAAAAAACCACACACACTTCTATGGGCAATTTTGAATCACCAATCAACCTGATGTACATGTTTTTAGACTGTGGAAGGAAACCAGAGTTCCCAGAGAAAACCCATGCAAGTGTGGGGAAAACATGCAAACTCTATACAGAAAGACTCAGGAATTGAACCCATGACCTTCTGGCTGTAAGGAGAATGTGCTAACCACTACATCATTGCCCCCCCCCCAATAAAGCTTTTTATTGCTAAATGTATTGTATTCAGATGTTTGTTTTACACAGAACCTTTATTATCATCATCCCCATTATCATCACATGTGAACACACAAGAGAGCCCAAATGCCTGGGCAAATCAAAGAGCAACCTAACACAAGAGAGCTGACTTCACTAAGTAATTATACCCACTTAATATTTTTTTACTTAATCCTTTCCTATCAGGTCATTCAGCCTCTAAGTCATACTCTTGGCAAGGCATTTAAGGGAACCATCCGTTTTGGCTCCACATCCATCAAGGGCCTATTATGAGATTTGAGAATTGTTTAGTGCACAGGAGTGAGAGCACAGCTTTGAAAGTGCTACCATTGAGGTAATAGTTCCATGGATTAGGTTTTAGTGTCTTGGCTCTGCAGGCCCTACTAACAGCCAGATGCTTTTCTGTTGTCGCTAACATCTAGTCACCATTTAAAGTGTGTGACAGGGTGTAGGGGCATAAATGCTGCCCTCTGTGCTGCTGCCAGCATGTATTTGAGGCTTTCCGGTATTTCTTATAAGCCCTGATGGGTTTTTACTACCCAACTCAAACTACGTGCCAGACATTGAGCTGAATATGTTTTGCTTAAATTTCCAAAGTGGAGTGTTTATTTGTGTTCACTAAGGCCTGGACAGGTTGAAGTTGGTGGGGATTTTCAGTAAAGCAACCAAATGGATGATGTTGTTTATTTATTTACTGTCTGTGAATGTTGCAACCTGGATAAAGCTGCAAGTCCCATCCTGTCCCAATGACTATGATGTGTAGGACTGCTAGATATTGAGAACAAATCAGCAGTGCAATCGCATGCTATATAATAAAAAACATTTTATTCATTCATTTATCTTCTATACCCGCTTATTCCCTAGCTCAGGGTCATGGGGGTCTGCTATTGCCTATCCCAGCGCACATTGGGCAGAAGGCAGGAGTACACCCTAGATAGGTCGTCAGTCCATTGCAGAGCCACACAAACTCACGCTAACGCTCACTCCTATGGAAATGTCAACCTAATGCACATTTTTATGACTGTGGAAAGCACCCAGAGAACCTGGATTAAACCCATGCTAACCATGCTAACCACTACACCACCATGCCGCATGGGTATTTAATATGCAATACAAAATTTCTCAAAATGTAAAGAACCAACATATGATTTCACAAATACGTTCCCTTGTGTTAAAAGCTTTTTCAGACAAACATAGCAAATTACAAAGTTACAAATGGTGCTTGGTATCGAGGTGACGGTAAAAAGTTGTAGTGTTTTTCATTTGTGTTGCCACTCAAGATTTATAAGAACCACATGTGGATGTCTCTTGAAATCAAAATACTGCCATACATTTGAGGTGCGCCTTTATTTTGCCACGAAATCATCAGCATCAGCCTTAGGATGGTTTTTCTTATCTTTTCTTACTCATTTATCACAAACAGTTGTGGGAATACAGTTGAAGTTCAAGTCCCTTGCAATGCACCATGCACTTCAACAAACAGAATTTAGTGTAGCTAATGATTTGGCATGACTTAGGAGGGTGGAGGAATACCAGAGAAAAACCATATGCATGAAGGGGAAAATATGTGAATTTCTGAATTAGCACCAGATTGAACAGAGGTTTTCCTGAGGCTGAAATACTTTGCATTTTGCTTAAGCTTAATGCTGAAGTTTACTTGAGATGTTTACATTATCATAAATTGAACGGAATGGTGAACACCAGCACAGCACTGCCCACTAGTAGTAAAATAATAAAAGACAAACTAGTATGTACAAGAGATAATCTTGACTATTGTAAGAACATACTTTGTAAAGTTGGGTTCAGTTTACAATGAAGCCTTCATATAGGGCCAAAATACATAAAAAAAACTCGCAGAATGTGAGACCCGTGTTTTACAGCACCACTTTGACATTGCAACTTTAACAGTGCAGTTGTACAAAGAAATTTTTATTAATGTTATAAACTTTTAATAAGTGGTTTGTGGGAAGTTTAAATTTCTCACATTAAAAAGTCTAATATTTATAAGATATATTTGGTTAATTAGTTGTAGATGTCCCTTCTGTGGTGTCAAAAGTTGATCTCTATAACACCTCCTGCAACGATCCAGACAAGATGCAGACCCTACAAAGCAAAGTCATGCACCAAATAGAGGTCCTGCAGCTATACACCCACACAAACATTTTTAAAGGCATAGAAATCAAAAAAGAACAAAATGAAGGAATAAGCAAATGTTAAAGGAAACAAAAAGCAGTAGGTATGAAGAAATGAATAGCCCAAAAGACAATGAAAAATAAGTATAAGGATTGGAAAAATAATATACCTAGGCATGTCCGAATCAAGAAACTGTCTGCAAAAACAAAAGACAACATTTTGTTAGTGGACCTGAGGGCAGAACAAGCATCATCCATGATGTTACTGGAGAAGGTTTATCGTAGACACTTAAGCGATTGCAAGGATACTGTTACAGCAGCGATTTTGATAATGGATCACTGAACAGCAACAGCCCAGCTGGCTAAGCGCTGGTATTAGTGTTTGGTTTAGTCCCCTGGGTTATTCAATGAGATTATGCTTGATTTAAGGATGGTTGCACTGTATGAGATGTGATCGTGACTGCAGCAGAAGAGATCTGGGAGATTAGGAGTGTCAAACAGGAAGGAGTTTAAATATTATTCTACTAAAAGTATTCTTACTTTATTTTTAATTCCTTTTTATCAGCGAGGGTTTTTTTGTAAGAGCATAACTATTGCATTATTTCTATAGTAACACCTAATTTACAGACATAATAATAAATCAATCTCAGTGCTTGGGTCAGTAACTTTTATCAATAAGGGGACATTTAGCACCACTCTGTCACTGTTTTGTAACATCCCAGAATATATTTCCCCTCCTTATAACCTTTATAAATGAAAAAGGAGGGAGGCAAGTCATGGAACAATTATTCGTAGCCAATATTATGCATATTATGCATTATGTGATTAATTGTGATGCCTGTATTAACAATTATGAAGATATAAAAAGCTGTATAGTATGTCATGTTATACATATTGTAAATAGAAGTTCCTTATAATAATTTTATTATTTTAATGAACATATATTTTTTTTCAGGCTCCACTATTTTTTTTTAAATAATGTCATGGCACTTTCCCAATTACATTTGTCACCTATCAAAGGAAATCATTGTTACAAATCCACATTATGAAACGTTTTCCCTCTTCAGTGCATCTTACAGTTTAGGTAATGCTGTAAGCTTTAAGTAATGGTATGGTGATATTTAATTGAATCAGGTGCATTTTCTTTGGACATGAAATGTAATCACATGAGTTGGACTGCGCATCACATGCTTATATAACTGTTAAGAGTGAGGATTTAATTTTACCACTGATCACTGTGTATTAGTGAGATAAGTGTATTAGTTTTAGATTGTTAGTACTGAAATAAGAATTGTGTTACATGCAGATCACAACCATGCATAAGTCCTGGTAGAGATGATTGTCTTTCAGAGTGCTTACTAGTTACTTATTAGTGTCTGAGTGGTAAATAGAAAATGGATTATGGACGGATATGGTTAATAGATGAATGGACAGATGGAAAATGGACACAAAGTCAAACAGCCAGCAGGGAGGTGAACTAGAGAACCTTCAATGTATTTTCAATGTAATGTCCGACAGAGTTAGAGACCCCATTCAGAAGAATCATCAAACTAATTAGGCCTTTATAAGCATTCATACTATCAAAAATACTTATACACACATTATCAAAAATTATCAGGACACCTGATCAGCACATGCAAATGTCTTTATTACAACTACTAATGTTCAGTTGAATGAGTTGGGTGTACTATTCATTTGAACCCCAAATTTTGGGTTTAGTTGGCCGAGGTCAGGGTTCTCTCTGGACAGGACAATTAAGATCTTTCACCATAATTCACCATATCTTTCTAGAGCTCAAGAGCTTTGCGTGAGTTAAAGACATTATAATTTTGGGCCTTTCAGTTTGATTGAAGGTATAATAAAATACTGCATCATACATCATTCTAGAATGCTATGTGCTATTGACAGAAATACATGTATGTGGATGTGCTGATAAGATGTCCAAGAATTTTTTTTGTGATAGATGTGTGGGGTCAGTCTTCTGTAACACACCTTCTAAGATTTCTGAGTTCATTCGATAAAAGTCAATTTAAATGTTTTGTCAGTAGGCTTATAAATGTGGTTTAAAGGCCACTTTTATAAGCCTACTGACTGTGTTTGGACACTTTTAATAAGTGGTATCAACAAAAGCATTAAGAACACGTATGCAAGTTCTGTGCCCAAAGCTTCTTGACTGATAATCCTACCGGTCCCATAATGCCCCATTACAGTTCTAGTGCAACAGCAGCATTTTGTAATCTTATATTTGACAGTTTGTGGACTTTGGAAATTAGGTGTGGGTATTTATACTGGAAATGCTGATATCCTAATGGATCTATGTGAAGGCTTACAGGCCAGGCATGATGAAAAAGCTTCCAAACAACACTGTCATGCAAAAAAGTCAATATGTAATTTTTCCAACAAAAAGTTGTACTATGGCACTATGTGTGTGTTTAAAATGCTCCCCTGGGTCACGCCTTTATAAAACTATGAAGTATAACATGAAGCAATGCATCGTTTTTATCTGGCAGAATATATATTGCTTTGAAAGTGCTCATTTTTAGATTTTGCAGTAAACTGTTTGTCAGTGCATTGGCTGCCTATGTGAGATTCTGACAGGAAATAAAAATCCACATAATGTGCAAGTGGCTTGTTATGTAAATAAAATGTTGCTCAGCTACAAAAATGAGCTGAAGCTTCGCTGCTGGATTAAAGTTAAATGAATGCTCAAGTAGCACTACAGCCAATTTACTTACAGTATAACGTAAAAAAAATCTCTAACCTTCAAGCAACTATAAATTATAAAATATTTGACACTTCCTATACATGTAGTTTCTATGAAAAAATGAATCTAATCTAACAAAAATCATAATCTCAATCCAAATAATAAATATAATGCACACAACCAATAGAATACAAAGAAAAAAGTTAACCTTTTTAAAGCAATTATCTATGTTTTCCCACCATAATACAATTTTTTTCTTATTATTCAAGAATCTTCTGGTATTTTGATTCATAAACTTGCCTGTCATCTGGATCTGGCTGAATGTATCCAGCAGACAGGATGTTTAAGGACAGGATGTTTGGGTCAATGATGGTCTCATCTGCTTCTGGTGTGTTTCGAATGCGGCCTGGAATACAAACAGATGCCTGTGAACTTTACATTTTACCCACTTAAACGGATCACTTTAAAATTGCAGATTTTAAAGAATAGTAAAAAGTTTACTTACCCACAACCAGCTCACGAACCTCTTTCCATTTAATGTCACCTCCTGTCTCATGCACTATGATCACTGTCACTCTTCTTTGAATTCCCTGTGGTAACAAAGATTCAGCTATATTAGTAACAGTATTTGTGTTCATTTAATAGTAAGAAAGGATCTACATAAGTAAGATAAGCAGACCTGATGCAAAAGAAAGGTACCATGACAGGGCATTCCCCCTCTGTGGTCCACAACAGCAGGGATGTAGCTATGAAAGAGAAGAAAAATAGGACTGTACATCTCCCATCAAAGTTTTTACTAAAAATGGATCATCCCATAAAGAGTGCTGGTTTTAAAAATCTCATTCTATGCGTTGCTGGTGACATCAGCCTTGTAGTTAATTCATAAATTTTCTCAAATGCTCATTGTCAATGTATGTATTGACATAAAGGAGTAAGCTAGTTTCCAAGTTTCCAAACACGCCAACAGATACAGCAGGCTGCACGCTCAGTTACAAGGAGCACAGGATCCTGCTGCCATCTGTTGGCATGTCATGAAATGTTTCAATATTCCCTGGTATATCCAATTCAGACTGAGGGTTTTATATAAATAATTGTTCAAGCTCAGTAAGAAAACAAATTCAGGCTGAAACTAGATAAAGACCTTAGAAAAACTTACTCTCCGTTGGCCTCTAACTCGCAGATTTCAAAGAATACCATTAGGTCATATTTACAGTGGCAGGGTCCGGCTGTAGGTCGTGTGATTGTTGTCAGCTTGGTAGCAGGTACTAAAAAAAGGGAAAATTGCAATTTATTATTATTTATATAAGGCAGTCTATTGGATTATATAATGAAGTTTGCTCACTCACAAGCTGGAAAAGAGGAATCAGTTTAAGAAATAAGGAAAAAGCTGAGAAACATTAAAATATAACTGGCGGAACAGTTTAAAAAGGTACAGCATAGTCATACAAGGGATAAACTTTGAGCCAAGGGTCCAGAAAAATGGATTAATTTTGTGTCTGAATGATTGAATGAAGGTGATCATTTCACATCTGTTTAGACATTTAATGCCTGCATGTGTTATGTTAGATTTTTGTATAAAACTTTATATAATAAATTAATATATGATAAAGTGTGATAATTAGGGGGAAATGCAAAAATATTTATTTATTTATCATCTATACCCGCTTATTCCCTAATTCCAGGTCACAGGTGTCTACTGGAGCCTATCCCAGCTCTCTAAAGGGTGAAAAGCAGAAGGGTTACACCGTGGACAGGTCGACATTCCATCACAGGGCCATACTCACTCTTACTTCTATGGGATTACTTCTATTTAGAATCACCAATCAGCCTTCACTTACATTTGTTTGGAATGTGGTATGCTGTCTTACTAAAATATATATGATGTAAGTAAATGTTCTATACTCTTACATTTCCATTTAAAATAAACAGCAATTGTACATGGATTACTAAAGCAACAAACCAAATGTGAAACATCCCCTACATGCGGCACTGGTTTAACAATGACACAATGTTAAACCACAAGAGTGTAGGAGAGTCTGTATATCTGATTAGTATGAGAAAGTGAAAAAAGGTGGACAAACACACAATTATTTATAGGCCTGAGAAAATCCAGGGACCAAATTGCTTCCTCAGTTGTTTGTTCGAAAGCAGTTTTTTAAATGTAATTTATTTTAAAAAGAATAAGAGTGTGATTCTAAATATGATACCTCACTTATCCATGAGCAAGAGAAGGTTTTGTTTGCAAGTTATACAACCAAGGAATTGGGGTTTAAGGGCTTTACTCAGTAACCCAACATTGTCAACTTGTTGGTATTAGAAATTTAACCCCAATCTTCCACTTACATGTTTATATTTATTTATGCTGGATTGCATTATATAAAATAGAAGCTTTTGCTTCAGGAAATTTCTCAGACCTTGTGCAAACCTGACAGTTACAAACCCGGTTTCTGAGCTTTAATTACTGAACAGATCGAGAGGGGTGGGGCTGTCAGCTTGGCTTGCCCCTCCCCCTCTAGAAGGTAGGCTGCTGCGACCCCTGCTGCATTGAGGGCATGGCCAGAAATGGAGTCCACCAACGCCCCGTTGAACACGTCAGGTACCAGGTAGCGAATCAGCTCCAGTGTCTTCTCTCGATCTGATGGAGGATCATTGTCTGCAGCTAAATTCCCACCCCGAATGATACACAACTAATGTGACATGGACCCAAGTGCAACAAAAACGACATACAAAGCAACAAAACTACTGCTAAAAAGCTGTAGCGTTATTGTGACAACATACAAAGAAAAAAAACAGGCTGGGCTCTGAGGTGTAAAATGCTTGAATAAAAATATATTTATTAATCTTCCCTTACCTGGTTTGGATAGAGGCATGACTCTTGGAAACTGTCTTCTGCATGGACGTAATGGGCTAATAAGGACACAAACACTTTAGATTGACAGGTAATTAGGCATTACAAGCATAACATAATGAAATCAAGTAATAACCTGATAAGGTCCTTGCAAAGTGGAGGGAAAGGTTGTTTCTGATAGTGACCAAACACCTCAAACACAATGGGCTGGGTTTTTATGTACTCCACAAAGGACTTGGTGACCTCAACTGCAATCTGACAAACCAAATATACAATGATGTCATTTTCCATGTAAATTGTGGTATTAATTTAAACGCTTACATTTTGCAAATCGTACATTCTGCACATGGTAAAAGCCCAGCGGTGGACCACGTCCAGTGTTTTTCAGTGGTTCTGTGGAAAACGCTTCATCATGCCGATGGATAAAACTGTAAACAGAGAGATGATAAAAAATCTCTATGGATCAGAGACAACTTCAGTAAACTTAATGTAAAGAATATGGGACATACTTAAACTGGCAAAAAATATCTGCATATTCAGCAGAGATACTGGAAGCTTGGAGCACAGTAACTCGAAATGTAAAAAGCTCTCCAATCTTCAGGTGGTCCAAAGCTCCATCCAGAATACCATCTTTTATGTTGCTGTTATCTTCTGGATCAGCTAAGAAATTAATAAAGCAAATCATGAAAACATGATACACAGTACAGTGGTTGTTGGACTAATAACTGCATGAGTTTCAATTGCTGAGCTCCTGAGCTAGGCTCTTAACCTTTAATTGCTGAGTTGTATAACAACTTACAATAATTATATAATCAAAAAAATCTTAGTGCAACTTATTAAATTACTGTTAGATCCCGAGGAAGTTTTAAGTGAGTTTTATTTAATGTAGACACACCTAAATTGTATATCCTTCTTAAGTCTACAGTATATACATAAAAAAGATATAGATAGGGCATATTTTTAAAGTAAAATAGATTAAATGTGCCCTTCTGAAATTTAGATTGGTTATTTAAAGATGTTTTGACAATTATCTGAACAACTTAACGTACATGCAGCCTGATGATTATCTGATTTACTACAATCTGTAGGCTCTTTGAATCTGCTTTATTGTTTACCTGTGCAAGTGTTGTTGTTCACCTCATCGGCAGATGGCACTATCTCTGCATTCTGTCCCTCGCCCTCCACAATCCGAAGTTCTTCCTGGGAAAAGCCAGCACAGGAGAGACCAGATGGGCAAGACTCAGACTGGAACTGCAAGAGCGTAGAAGAGAAAAAAGAAAGAGTGAAAGAGAAACAGGGCTAAGCACATTTAAAAAACTAATGAATTACCAAGCTATAGTAATTAAAGCTATTATTATCTATAGCATAAGAATGTATCATCAGAGGTTTTACAATCTAGCTGGTCAGTTTCTGGTCAGTTTCTTTACAAACAACTCCTGTTAACCAGATAACCTAATAGATACATTACATGGTCTTGTGGTCTCCGGGTACACTCCTAGTCAGAACACATTTATTTATTGTTGGACTAAAAAAATTGCTAATCAACATTTGGAATTCTGTCTATCAGATGTCCAAATACAGTTATAGATTGCCATAAACCAGCATAATTTTTTAAACCCCGCCATTTTTTCTGCTTTAAAAAAGCATATGTAGCTTTTACACTGTACCTCTACATCTCACTGTTCTAAATTCAATAAGTAATTAAAATGTGTTCTACTTTGGTGAAAATTATTCTACCTTCTCAAACTGCTGGTCCTCAAAAGAGATCTTGGCTGTTCCGGATTGCCTTACACCCGAGCCATAATCGGGTGCCTCGTCATCAGCTGGAGGAAAAACCAGAGAGCCTTCACTTCACTTTTTCATGAAGTCACACATACGCTGTCGTTTAGATTGACTAACCCCAAGCTGACAAGACCTGTCATTACTTACAATACATGTTGGCCTATAGTAAAACATTTTTGCTGTTAAATTTTCATATCCTTAAAAGTATATTACCTTTTTTAAATCCGAATTCAGGGTCCCAATCTTACCTGATATTGCCTGTACTGCTACACGCAGAAAACCCTTGACCTCTCCCTTCTCGCTAACAATGGCTACTCGATGTACCAAAGGTACAGGATACAGTAGATTGCTCAGATACACAAAGGCCCTGAAGGAAATGAGAGAAATGGTGATGAGGAAGGTAAATAAGAAATGCACTTTGCTGGAGGGGTGACATTTTGACATCACGGACAAACACAACATGGAGCTGATGCTGCAAAGCAACAAAATAAGCAGGAACTGCATCGGCCCCTGACATGACTGCCCCTAGGTGCGAATCTTATACCGACAGCTTTTTGTCTTCAACATGCATATGTACCTTTTGGGAACTTTTGATGGGTTTCAGGAGCATGGAATAAAATTAAAAGTTTGTCATAGCATATTGATCAAAATAGATCTGACTATACTGTGGACTCTTGCCAACTGTTGAAGCTTGTGAAATATTTCTGAGTTACTATAAAAAACCATACTGAAATTCAATGTCTATTCAAAAAAACTGTAAATTTTGAATGAGTTAAAACTTGTGGTGTCCAGGTAGAATACCAATAAATTGCATTACAATTTACATTAATAATAACAATACACACAATTTTTGTGTTATGCATGCTAATTTTTTTTGTTATCCCACTAAGGGTAGACATTTAAGGGGAAAGGAGTGGTCATTAAAGGCAAGATTGGTGAGGTGCAAAAAGGCATGCTCTGAACTGAAAGAAGTGATTGGCTAAAGCAAAAAGACATGCTCTGACTTTGGACAATAAGAGAATAAACACTGACTTAAATTCCCAGTACCCAAAAAAAAAAAAAAAAAACAAGCATTGCTTAGTTAAAACAACCACTGCCAGCCCTGACATGTGACATCCAGATAGACACGATGAGGACAATACACCGACTTTTACAAATGTGTAAGTCAATCCAGTAATCCAAGGTCTCTGTGCCCAACTTCACAAAAAGAGCGAATTGAAATTAATGCTGTTGCATGCCTTGCAGAGAAAACTGTTTAAGAACCCAGCTCTTTCATCCTGAGATATTGGGGACATCCGGAAAATATAACCGGAATAATTATTGTTACCAAAAGCAGTTAAGTGGCTGTGGATTTATTAATGGATTTTTATTATTTGGAATAAATGCTGTCTTTATTTAAAAGCTGACATTGGGGCGGCATGGTGGTGTAGTGGTTAGCATTGTCGCCTCACAGTAAGAAATTCCAGACAAGGGGTCTTTCTGTGCAGAGTTTCATGTTCTTCCTATGCTCAGGTAGGTTTACTCCAGGTACACCGGTTTCCTCCCACAGTCCAAAAACATTAGGTTGATTGGTGACTCTTAATTGCCCATAGGAGTAAGTGTTAGCGTGTGGTTGTTAGTCTATGTGTGACCCTAAGTTAGGGAATAAGTGGTTAAAAAAGATGAATGAATGAACAATCTGATATAAAGTATCTATGCAGAAGATAAATAAATGGTTTTATTAATGGGAGCTGCTGTGGATTTAGCAAGAAATACATCCATTTAAAGCAGCCACAATTATGCTTGATCTTTGCAATTTAATAATGAATTATGGACACAATATTTACAGGGAAGAGATTGATCCCAAAGTTAACAGAAATCTCTGTTTAAATTTAAGATCAATGCTCAAGCCATGCATTCATACAGTATAGCTTAGATGAAAGTCAACATGTATGAAAATGACAAATGTGTAATCCCCCAAATGTCTACCATATTAAGGGTTAAACAAAGATGTGATTTCTGTTAGATTCGTACAGCTTTAGAATTCTATGGAATTTTATAAGTTGATATTAGACATTTTAATATATATTATTCTAGTTCTGTAACAATATGTTATACCTCAATTTTGTAAGATGATTATACATTTATACAACTGAGCAACTTGAGGACCTTGCTCAGAGACCCAGCAGTGGCAACCTGGTGGGTGGGAATTGAAATCTGATCTTCCAATTAGCAGACCAACACCTTAACCACTACACTACCACTTTCCCTTTTAGTTGATCAGGAACTTTTTCACCATCTTAACCAAAGAATTTGTCGTAACATAATTAAATACAGATTTTTTTTCTGAGTCTTCTTAATCTTTATTCTTTATCTATTGACCTCTCGTATCAGCAAAGCTTAGAACTAATATTTTTTTAAAACCAAAGATTATAATTATTTTTTAGTCTAAAACTCTTTACCTATATGTACATGAAATTGTTGGTTATGCTATATCTCAAGGAGAAAGCAGATGTCCTGTATCTCAGTTCGAAAGAGCTAGTTTCCTTTTCCAGCATGCTCCTGAAACCTCACCAACCTTCCCACTACACTGAACAAGGGAGCACGCTCATAAAAGGGATCCTCCGCCTCGTCATTGTTTCTGCATAGCCTCTTCTCTTCATCCTTATAAACATCATCATCTTCATCTCCAAGCTCAGAACACAGGTCATCCGACAAGAGCTCATCTGTGATGTCCTCTATCTCTGCCCCAAGCCCCCCGCAGCGGCGTGACTGAATGAGCTCAGTGGGTTCAGTGGTCTCGGTGGGGTCAGAGAGGGTCGAGGAGGCGTTGCGGTCTTTCGCTTGCTCACTAAGGCATGAGGTGAATAGGAGGTTGCTGGGGTAGCCAAAGACATGGGAGCCCAGTTAGTATGGGAACCCTGTTAGTTAGCATTCACTTAAGGGTCACCTGAAGCAGTTACTTGGTTTTAAAATAACTTCAAACATATTTTTTATTGGGTTACCTCACACCACACCACCAGAACAGCATTGTATAAAGAAGAACACTTTTTATCTTTCTGTAATATTATCAGCCCCTCAAACACCCAAATGTGTTGAACAATCCATATTTGCATTTAGCACATCTATAAGTATATAACATAGCTGTTGCTACTAAATAATTATAATAATTACAAAGAAATATACAGTATTATAAAACATTTTTCTATAAACATTTCACAAATATATGTTTGGCAGATGTATTGTACATTGATGAACGAGCTAGAATCATAAGCAGGTTCATAAACTTATAATATTCAAACATAGTTGACAACAAAAAGAGCATTAT